>JAVJIF010002914.1:115000-335962 GCA_038442645.1 Agave tequilana
ATTCCTTACTTGAAGGATATCGTACTAGTTTTCAAAATTACTTTAAACTAGTTCTTTATTCTTCAATTGGTAGTGTTTTCAACCTATGCTAAAATTATCTTAAAAAATTATTTTTGAAAACTTCTACCTTAAAGGGCGGTTGGTTGGGCGACCATGCCTTATATGCTCACATTGTATATCTTTTTAAACATGTGAATGATAGGATAGATGTTATGAGTTATACATGATTCTTATGATATTTCATTTTTATATACTCATGTTTTCTTATGTATATATGCTTCATATTTCAATTGGTATTTAAATTGATCATATATACAAATATATAATTTTTTTGCTAGATTAACAATGTTTATGTTTATACATATATGTTTTATAGCACAAATTGTTTTATGCTAAGCTTGTTTAAGTTCAAAATGTTAATTGGTATCTTTTACAAGTTTATGCATTAGTTTTGTTGGTATTTCAAAAAGGGAGAGAAAAATTCTTGATTTTATTTTCATCGGTATCTTACTCCCACTCTTTTTGAGAAAAATATTTTATTTTAGAAAATGCTTATATTTTTCATATTGGTATCAATTGTTTACAATTGGTATCTATATTGCAAAATGGTTTAGAATTTTTAAAAAAACAAAATTGATATCATGGATTATTTACTTTCAAATTGGTATAGTTTTTATATGATATCCATGTTGTTTTTTAATTGGTATAGTTTTTATATGATATCCATGTTGTTTTTCAATTGGTATATTTTTTTATATCAAAATGTTATTCTACTTTCACTTTCAATTGGTATTTCCAATTGACATATTTTGTTTCAATTAATAGTTTTACTTTCAATTGGTTTTTATCCCTTTATTGAAGTTTGACAAAAAGAGGGAGAAAGATTAGTTTATAGATGCATGTTTGAATGATTTTAGTGTTTATACATGCTTATATGTTTTTTGCATACCATATGCATATGTTTTATAGTTTTGGTATCTAAAGTTCTTATTGCATATCCATTCAATTGATATCAGAGTATTAATATATATGCATGTTTATTTGTGTTTATGCATATATATATTTTTATATTTAAGTGCTCCATTGAATATCTATATGTGTATGCTATGCATGAGTCAAGGGGGAGCTTCTATGAAGCTTATCTTTAATCCATGCATATATAACCTCATAAGTTTTGTCATCATCAAAAAGAAGGAGATTGTTGGTGATTGCTAAAGTGAAAGAACAATCAAAGAGTTAAGAATTTACCGTGTAGCTTGTGGCTAATGGGTCGTGTCCACGAGGAGAAATGCGATGAAAGCTTTTCGGTGATTCGTTTAACAACAAAGAATTGTGCTCGTTTTTTAAGTGAAAAGAGAATGGAAAGAAGGAGATGATTAAAAGAGAAATTGCAACTTTTAGAGAAGGCTTTGGAAAAGGTGATTTAAAAAAGCTCGAAAATTGTTTTGTTGATTATAATAAGGAAGAAAATCTGGGCTCACTATCTCACTACTCAATCGTTCATTCTTCTATTGAAATCCTAAATACCTCAACTGGATCATAGGTAAAACTTAAAGTTGATTTTAGAAAGTTTGAAGTAAAGCACATAAGATAAATGGAAGAGTTCACTCTTTTCTTTAAGAAATCGTTTTGAATCGGATGTTAAATCATCAAGCGCGAAGAAGCAAGTATGAAATAAAAACAGTTCAAGAAACGTTCTTAAAAGAAGTACGAGTTTAAAAATCCAAACCCATCCTCATGTGCCTTCAAGAATACTTTCAAGAAGAAAGGCTTTAAGTAAGGCATGCTAATGATTCATTGGGTCTTTTTCATTAAAATCAGAGGAGAAGAAGAATTGAAGAGAGGTACAATAGTGAGCCCAAAAAATCGATCTAGGTACTCATGGAAACAAAGAAGAAAGCAAGTAAATAATGCACGACATACCGAAATAAGAGTGGAAGAAAATGTGGCTCGATTCTTGTATTGCTGTCACTTCAATCTTCAAGTACAAGCACTCAATTCCTCTCTCTCACAAGTATTTATGCTGGACTACAAATTAAAAAACAAAATACAACTTTTGTGCTAGCTAACAAGAGCCTAAATCCTTAGAAAATAAATACAAATTCTAATCCTAGTCTTCGCTACTTTTTGCTCTGTTGAAACTGATATTTATAGAAAAAAACCAAAAGGAGAGGATCCCGGGAAGATTGAGGGAGCAAACGCTCCCCCAACTGATGTAACAAGGCCGCGAAAATGCGGCTTGGGCCGCGTTTCTGCGGCCCTGGTGTGGCCAGGTGGCCACACCCAGTTGGCTAGCTCCCCTGGTTTGGTAAATTTCCCGTATCTTCTTCTGGTTTTCTTGTTTCTGCTCCAAAAGTTGATGAAACAGCTTTTGATTGTTTGGCTTCAACCGCTTGATTCAGGAGGATTCTTCTCAACCTCTTGATATGCCAAGATTTTGCCCTGATTCCTTGATTTCGAATTTATTCTGAATTAAATCAAAATTTGTGGGCTTTTGGGCTTGTTTCTCTTTTCTTTCTTTTAGTACTTGGGCCTACATTTAACAAAGAAAAAGAAGACTTATTAATAGGATTTATTAGCTAAAAAGTATGGTAGGTGACAATGTAAATGCAATATATATGACTAATCACACCCCCACACTTATCTTTTGCTCGCCCTCGAGCAAAACATCAGACTAATTCTAATCAATTATTAGACCACTTTCGCAGGTCATTCGATTGCACTGAGCATGTGCAATAAGCCGTTAAACCTCTAGGTTACCCTAGAGGACGAGTTTTGTCTCGTGAGGATTTTCAGTGGATTGCACCCACAAAATCCATAAAAAAAGAGAAAAAATTAGTATTTTCGAAATGCATTTTTAAAGGAGAAAATATTTGAAGTATATTTGTAAGGCTTTAAGTAATCTATAAGTTATAGGAATATCAAATTTTTCATTCCGAAACTCAGTCTTTATTCAAAAACATGTTATCAATTAAAATAAGGAGTCAAATTTTACTTCTCATCTAGTCTATTAATTTACCCTGAGTCGTATGCACCATCGTGACTGTGAAGTTGACTAAGGTTCTTTAACATTAACTCCTATGCCTTATTTATATTTATTTTTGGTGAAATTTATTCCTCGATTTCATTAGGCTTTCTAAACTGCCCATGTAACGAGCCTTCAGTCGGTGACAACCAAACCAGACAGTTTTAGGGCACCAGGTGAGAAAACACCCCTAAGGACTTAAACACTCGAGCAGATAAGGCCACGAAACCTAGGTTTTTATTTATAAGATGTACCCCTTTTAGGCGTGAATACTTATGCTTCATGAGGCATAAATACCCAGCTTAATCAGAGGATTTATATATATACATTTTTTTTCAAACTTATCTAATTATCTTTTGCATAAATACTAAGGCTTGCTAGGCCAAAGCACCTAGCTAATCAATAATTAGATTTGTTTATATTTTTTCTTTTTCATAATATATTTTTTTTATAAGACATAAGAGTCTCTATTTTTAAACCCTAAGTGTGTAAGTGTATTTAATGTGCATATTTCATCAAGGTAAATATCAAGACTAAATTACTTTCACAAATTTTCTTCCTAACCCTAAACATCAAACAAGTCATCTTATTTTGACCAAGTGTAAGAAATCCTAATTATGATTTTTCTATTCCTTAAAATTGACTTGATTTCTTACAAAAAATATACCAAAATATTGTTCTTACCTTTCAAAAAGTTTTTTTATATATATATATACAATTTTTTTTCTTCAAGTTAGAGTAGTCATCATGTTAGAACCCTCCCCCACACTTATCTCATGCATTGTCCCCAATGTATGAAAGAAATGTATACATGCATGAAATGAATGTAAAAGAGGTGCATATATTATACAAAAATATGTACAACATCAAGTTTCTCCCACACCTAGATCTTTTTCGGTCTTATCCCTCTAGCTCTCTTCCTATCATTCCAATGGGTCCTCTTTATAGGGCACAGTAGGGAGGCCAATTGTTTTGTCATTTTAGCTTTCTGCCTCCCCAGTCTCACCTTCTTTAGGTGTTTCTTCCTCATAATGCTACAATCATTATTCAAAAATTTATCACTACCACCCTTCTCATTTGAAACTTCTTCATTATGAATGCCTAGGAATTCTAACTCAGTTCCATAGATCTCCTCAAAGCTTAAGTCAACACTTTTCCCTGAAAATGTATAATTAATCAAATGATCCCTAGTTGGTTCATCCAAACACATGAGTTCTTCTTCGAAAAGATTTTCAAAGAGTATGTCAATCGGAGGTTCTTGAACTATATTCTCATGCGATACATTATAGGTTGGCTCATCGAAAGTGAAGATATTCAAATCAAATTTCCCCTTTTTAAAGGGTACTCTAACATTAGGATCTCCGACATATGCCTTCTCATCAAGATAATCGCCTTCATTGAGTAATTCACTAAGAAACAACGACTCATCTTCTATATCTTCACTTTCTTCATCACAATTATTTTCAACAAAATTTACCTTAAATGTTTGATCTCTTATCTTACGAGGTTGTTTTTCAAGGTTGAAGACATTGATTTCTCTAGTCATGTCCCCAAAAGTTAAACTCATGGACCCATTCCTACAATTGATGATGGCATTGGCAGTAGCAAGGAATGGTCGCCCTAGGATAACAGGAGTTTGAGCCCTATGATTGGAGTTGGACACAGGTTGTGTCTCTAGAACTATGAAATCGACAGGGCAAATAAACTCCCTGACCCGGATAAGAACATCATTAATCTCTCCTTTTGGGACTTTTACTGAATGGTCAGCTAGTTGGATAGTGACTCGAGTTGGACTAAGATCGTCCAACCAAGTTGTTGATAAACTAAGAATGGAAGCAAGTTGATACTTGCCCCCAAGTCAAGAAGCGCACGACTAATCTCGGCTTGTCCTACTGTGCAGGCAATAGTTGGACTACCTGGATCCTTGTACTTAACAGGGATCGGACCCGATAGTAGCTCACTAATGTTAGTGGCTAAGAAGACCTTTTTAGGTACATTAGTCTTTCTCTTCTTGGTGCACATGTCCTTAAGAAACTTAGCATAAGATGGGACTTGTTGGATGGCATCAAGAAGTGGCACATTTATCTTCACTTGATTAAAGATCTCAATTATCTCATCCATGTGTGAATTTTGCTTGTTTTTCAGCCTATTAGAAAATGGTGCTATAGGCTGGTGCACATGACTGGTTGACTTATCTTTTTCAGATTCATCAAATTTAGGAGGAGTGGGATTAGATGAGGTGGATGCTGAAGTGTAATTGTACTGACTAGAATTAGGTGGTGTTGACACTTGGTTATCAACTTTCTTTCCCGACCTCAATGTATGAACAACATTACATTGATTCAGTGATTGATCCTCAACCAAATGAGCTTGTTGTGAATTCCAAGGATTCATAATTGGTTGACTGGGCAAGGTACCCTTTTGCCTCTCATGTTGTGGGTTGGCTAACTAGCTCATTTGACCCTCTAACCTCTATATTGTTTGCATGAGAGAATCCTGGTTCTTCATGTACCTTTCCATGTTTCTCTCAAAATCAGTCATTCTCCTTTCAAGTTGAGGATTCTGGAAGGAGGTTTGTGGAGCTTGGCTGGGAAAGTTCTGTTGATAGTTTGAAAAATTGTTGGGAGAATTTTGAGGGTGATTGGAAAAGTTGGGTTGATGATTGGAAGAGTTATTGAAATGATGGAAGTGGCTTGCATGGTTTGACCGTGGGTGGTCATTATTTTGATAGCTCCATGAGAAATTGGGGTGATTTCTCCAGCCAGGATTGTACGTTGGAGCGTAAGGATCATTGTTCGGCCTTGAGAAGGCCGCATTCATCGGTTCAGAAAAATGTTGGTGAGCTTGAAATACAGGACACTCCTCAAACACATGATTCATGGCCTGACAGTAAGTACAACCCGGAGTTGGAAATTAGTTTGGGCTGACTTGATTGACTGGACTTGGTTCCTTAGTTTCTAGAGCTTCCAGTCTTCTCGCTAGGTTAGCTAACTTAGCCTCGTTACCTATGGATGATTCAATCGAATGGAGACCTCCTTTTGAAGAAATAGAGTTAGGATTTCTAGAGCTTTCACTAGTAGGTTCCCATTGGATGGTCTTTTCAGCTAGATTCTCATATAAATCCCATCCTTCATGCTCATCCTTCTGCAAGAATCCTCCTTGGCACATGCTTTCTAAGAGGGTATTGGTCAAGTAGTCTAAACCGTCATAAAGAATTTGACATTGTCGCCATTTCTCTATTCCATGATGAGGACATTGGACAAGGTGGTCTTTGAAGCGTTCAAAGTACCTCCAAAACGGTTCACTAGGTTCTTACTTGAACTGCATGATGTTCTTCCTAACGAAAGCAGTCTTGTGGATTGGATAGAATTTCTTCAAGAAGACCTTGATGAAACCATCCCAAGATGTGATAGAGCCGGCCGCTAAGCTGTAGAGCTATTTCTTGGCTAGGTCCTTAAGAGCAAATGAGACAAACCTCAACCTAATAGCATCATCTGCAAGGTATGGGATTTTCATCATTAAGCATACTTTTTCAAATTCTCTTATGAAGAAATAAGCGTCTTCGGACTCTAAGCCATAGAATTTAGGGAGTGTATTGATGAACTGTGGCTTAAGCTCAAAGTTGTGTTCACCAACCGATGAAAATTGGATGCAGGATGGAAGTGATGTTCTAATGGGATAAAACCTATCCTGCAAAGATGTCGGTCGATCCATAACCGAATCTGGTCTTGTTTTGAACTTAGGTGGTGATGTGATTCTAGTTAACCTAGATGAATTAGGGTCTCTTGACCACACTTGCATACACAAACACAATCACAAACAAGTTCACCAATAGTCAAGAAAAGAAAACAACCAAGCCTAGTCTAAGGTAACCTTGACCTAGACAACTCCTAACTGGTTGATTGTCCACAGGAGGTAGAATGTAGACTTTAACCACAAGCTAATCGCCAGGTCAGGGCAAGATTGGTGGGAGGTTATCCGTCAAAGACGTTCCTTAATTAAGTAACCACCAATCTTCGGGCTTTCGGCCCTCAATCCCCTTCCTAGACACTGATTTGGCAGGAGTCAAATTCCAACACCTTCCTGAAATACACCTAGAGGGGGGGTGAATAGGTGAAAGTGCTAATCTAGTGAAATTAATGCAAACTAAGTGTGCTAAATGCGGAAGCTAAAACAATCTTACAAGAACACTTAGTACAATCCAACAAGTGTTGCCGAATTCCCCTTGCGAGGCTCTGGACAAGCACCTCTTGATTCCCCTTGAATGGGTTGAGGTTGCTATATGAAGCTCTTGTTGGATGAGTATAAGTGTTGCACACACACAAGCAATCCAAGCATATACAATATATAACAATATGAATAATATGCAAGGTGCAAATGCAAGCAAGTATGAATATGCTCAATCCCACGCAAAAATATATGATGCAATGAAAGAATGATGCTTGCACAAATATAAGAGAGTAGAGTTTAGAGTGATTGGATCAATCGCAAACACACAAATTTGTTTCGAGGTTCGAGCCCCTAGCTCTACTTCCCCGCCTACACCACCGTGTAGGATTTCTAATCCACTATAGGAGCCCCTAACTCCTCTCTCAACTTACAATGCCACCGAGGCAATACAACACACAATCCACCTCTACCGAAGAGGGATACGGCCCGTAGCCAACCACAACAAATGCCTCTCCTTAAGAGGCTCACAAACCAATCACCCGATCACCTCTACCGAAGAGGGATTCACAAATAAAAGGGTGATTACAACTCAAGAGGTTTACAACAACAACCTCAAACACTTCTCTTTTCTTTCTCTTTTCTTTTCTCTTTTTCTTTTCCACAAAAACAAAGATCCTAATAGTTTAGGATAGAAGATAGCTCAAGTGTGGAAACTAGGTGTTTTTGGAAAACAAGCAACAAAGAAAAACACTTGGGAAATTCTTATAAAAGATGGAGAATGAAAACCAATACAAATATCCCAAATTCCTATTTCTTTGATTTTTCCAAAAGCCCAAAACAATAAAGATTAGAAGTATAAAGCCCAAAAACTCCTTTTAAAACTCTTTTAAAACACTTCAGAAACTGCAATTTTTCTCTTGTGAAAACCTTTTTCAAAATCCCAAAGGAATGGGGTTTATATAGGCCAAAACAGAAAACTAGCCGTTAGGCTGATGTGGCAATTTAGAAAGCCACCGGTCGACCGGCCCGGTCGACCGCCAACGGTCGAAAATATGACCGTTGGGGCTTCGGTCGACTGCCAGTCGACCGACCAACAAGGAGGAAACACAGTTTCCTTCTATCGGTCGACCGACCCAGTCGACCGAAAAGATACAGAGAGCAGACTCTCTATATCGGTCGACTGGGTCCGTGACCCGGTCGACCGACGGATATGCACAGCCTGTGCATATCCGGACACAGCAGCCGGTCGACTGTCCCGGTCGACCGGTCTGCCTGAAATACAGTTTTTCTGGGCAGATTTTTGAGATAGAAAATTTGTAAAAAATCTTTTAACACTTCTGAAAATCCACAAAAATATGTTTTATCATTTTACTTGAAAACTAAACTTGTGATAAAAATTTCAAGACATATATCAATCATATCAATTCATTTTTGTGTCTTGCCAATTTTATCATAAATAAAACTTGTATTTTTATCAAACTAGATTTTTCCAAAACATGAATAGGAATGTCAAAATAAGTTTGTCTATAAGTTAAGCATGTATGTATAACTAGAAAACATCTACTATACATATAAATCATGAAAACTTGTTTTGATCCAACTATTCATAAAATCACACATCAAAACATAAAACGTGTGTGTTTGTGCACTTGAGCATATCAACTAAACTAAGCTTTACAAATGGATCTAAAACTCACTAAACTAAACTAGGATACCTAAGTCTTCTCTTGAGGAACTTCCATCTTCAAGTAGACTTGCTCCCAAAACGCGATCCACCGAGTGCAAAGGGTATGATCTTTAAGCTTTGGCACCGGAATCACCATGATAAGCTTCCAAACACCTTGTTGAAGCTATCTCCCAAACTAATATCTTGCTAATGATCTGAAACTTAGAAACACAAGAATATTAGTAAACATAACTACATGAGTGTTGATCATCATCAAAACTAGAGTGGAAGGCTATTGGGCCAACAATCTCCCCCTTTTTGATGATGACAAAACTCATGGAGTTATATATGCATGGATTAAAGTTAAGCTTCAAAGAAGCTCCCCCTTAACTCATGCATAAACAAAATAAACAATATTAAACAATATAAACATGTTATAGCTCTAGATACCAAAGAAGTAAGATAAACTCTAAGCTCTAGATACCAATAACATAAACAATACTTTCTTATTTAAAAACAAATACATGCATATTAAATGCATATTAAAAACCAAATTCTTTTCCAATACTTTTCCAATACAAAATACCAAAACTTTTCCAATACAAAATACCAAAACTTTTCCAATACAAAATACCAAATTCTTCTCCCCCTTTTTGTCAATCATCAACAAAGGGGTAAATACATAAAACAAATTTTTCTCCCCCTTTTTGTTCTAAACTAAGAATCAATAAAGGGTTAAACATTAAAACATTGATATCAATTAAAAATGTGTCAATGAAGTGCATCTAGATACCAATAGAAATTCAACATGGATCAATAAATGGTATATGAGATAAACATTCATGAAGAGGAAGACGTTAAGTTAGCTTCCCTACACATATGCATTACATGAAAGAGGGATGACAAGCCCCAATTCACATAACACATATTATGTAATGCATAAGAGGAGATGTGAAGCTCCCCTACACACGTGTACCACATAAAGAAGAGTTGTCAAGCTCTTCAATACAAGATACACTCAACATGAAATTTATACACATATAGGCAATGTAAATCAAAACTACATATAATTTTCTTAAACAAAAATTTTGAGATACCAATTTAAAAACACTCAATATAAACATCTTGATATTATAAAGAGAAATATGTTCTTTTAAACACATGACACCAATTTGAACCTATATTTTAACATAAAGTAAGGGAGTGTGAATCAAGGACCAATTTAAACGACAAAAATCAAATTTTCTCCCCCTTTATGAAATACCCAATTGAAACGATGCATAGACTTGAAATAAGATACCAATTGAAAAATAAATCAATTGAGATAAAGTTAAAACTCAAGTTCTAGCATAGACACGATTTGTGAAATCTTATATTTTAAGCACAAATCAAAAACATGTATATGTGTATGAATTAGAATGAGTACCAATCACCAATAGATGATACCAATGGAAAATCATACATACACAATCAACAAATATGAGTATACATAAAGAATCAAATTGATACCAATTGAAAGAGTTCAATGATACCAATTGAAGTAACAATAATAATCATGGTATAACTCATATCACAATAAAAAAATTCGAACTAGTTAAAATAGAAAGTTTTGTAAACTAGTGCGAAATTCTTCAAGTAAGGAATAAATATAAGTCATTTTTCATAAAAGTGAAATCCACATGATAATCAACACTCTATTCAATTAAGTATAAGAAGGTCTCATGAAAACAAAGCATGACCAATTAATAAGTGTGAGTGTACAACTAACATGTGAAAATCAATTATGAAAATATTTCATTAAGCTCTTTTAATTCCTTTAAACAATAATACTTATCTAAAACAAAAGATCATAGAACTACTTAATCTTCAAGGCATATGTATGGCTAGTATAAACTAAGGTATACATACATATCCAAAATACAAACGAGTCCACAAGGTATATGCATGAAGGCACGTGGCTCAAAAAGGAATGTATATGTATAGGATTAGTTTGAACTAGATGGACATATACATGAAGTAAAACTTAAATATGAAAACACGAAAAACCAATTTTCATAAACTAATTTCATTTCAAGGTATATGTATAAATTGTCAACACAATAAGTATACATACATATCCTAAACACAATTGAGTCCATATATAAGGATTTGCATGAAGGGCAAAAGACTCAAGGATTATACATGTATATCTTAATGTTTTGGCAAAATAAACATATACACGAAATTAAAACTTATATAAATTAAAAAAATATGAATACAAGTTTAAAATATATGAATCATCAAAACTAGACTATACTCATACAACTAATGGAAACAAATAAGCATTCAACCCAATCATATATAGATTTATTTGTGTCCCACTATATGTATAGGTATATAACTAGTCTTAATGAAGACTAATACTTAAACAAGTCATCAAATCATTAAGCACAAGACAAACACGAATATCATTTTGTTAAAACAAAACACATAAATTCATCAAAATTCTTTTATTTTGTGAACCAACTTCTAGGTATATGTATGATCCATCCAAATCTAACAATATGCATACATATCCCAACCATAAACGAGTCTATTAAAAATATTTGTATTGAAGGCAAAAGACTCATGGGTATACATGTATATTTATTAGGTTTGAATTTAAAATACATATACATGAAGTAGAATCATAAAAATAGGTATGACAAGTATAAATAAAGGAATCATCAAAACTAGCCTATACTTGTGCACATAGTGGGTACAAATGAGCATGAAGGGCAAAACATATATAAGTCAATTTGTTCTCACTAAGTGTACATGTATACATGCAAGTTTTGATAAAATCTACATTTAAACATGTATATACCACATGAAGCACAAAACACATATAAAACAACATGATACAACTAAAACATGAAACAAACGTTCATATGATCAATATGTATATGCATATACATTAGATCTAGGATATACATATTAGATCAAAAGTGAGATCACACAAATATAAATCTACATTGAGCATGGGTGTCTCTAAACAACTAAGCATGTATATCACTAATCTAATGAACATGATATAACATAGTGAACATTAAACAATGACATGCTATAAAACAAATGATATGAACATGTAAACAATAATAAGGAGTTAGGAATTGTTACCAAAGCCTTAGAAGGCAACTTTCCTTGTCTCCAAAACATGGTGGTCCTTTCCACCAAATCTTCTCCCTTGAAAGTGATGCATCCAAAAGTATTCTTTAAGCATGGAACACATCCACTCCAAGGTGCCAACACTCTCACGTCATGTGAGAACCCTCACCTACATCAAAAATTGGAGGGGTGGTCTTTGGTACCCATACCTTCTTGGGTCCATGGGGGTTAGTCCCTTCTCTAACCCAAACATATTTCTTTGCTAAATTTGGAGTATTTAATCTATCATAGCAAAATTTAGCAAGATGGCCTTTTCGACCACAATGTGTACAAGTGTACACATGAGCATACATAGTGTTAGGATGGTGTCCGTGAGGAGCATGTGTATGCCGTGGAGGGTGTGCATGCATGAAGGATGGAACTTGTTTCTTTCGAAGCAAAGTTTCCAACCGTGTATGATTCATAGCACATTGGCTCATAGTGGAGCCCAAACAATCTACCTTCTTCTTAAGCATGGATATATCATTGTTAATCCTAGAAGAAGAGGTACATGCATTTGGTAGTCTAGATGATGAGGCTACACTAGCATGGCAAACATGTGCATCCATCTTATGTTGCAAAACAATATTTTTCTCTAAGCAAATATTTAAATCATTTGAAATGGAAATGATTTTATTTTTCAAAGCAACATTCTCTTTTAAAATAAAATCTACTTTTGAAGTCAAATTTTCATTTTTCTTCAAAAGAACATGGCAATCATTTTTATTTTTCAAAAGTTCATTTTCTTTAAGTGCAAGGTCAAGTTGAGATTTTAATGAATCCTTCTCATTAGCAATCTCCTCTTTCTCTTGCAAAACACTATCAAGTCTAGCAATCAAATTTTTGTTTTCATTATTAATGCCTAGACTTTTCTTTTTCAAAATGTTATACTTCTCAATTAATTTTTCACAAACTAATGAAAGTTCTTCATTCAAAGCATGGGGATCAATATAATCATTAGAAGAACTAGCACTATCATCACAATCTAATAGAGTTTCCGATTGTACCTCAAGGGAGTCATTCCCTTGGACCATGAAGCATTGGGAATCGGATTCTCCACTAGATTCCTCTTCCTTTTGGATTTGTTCTTGAAGCCCGGAGGTAGCGGTTGTGGTTGTCAATAAATTCCACACTACAAAAGCGGAATCAATATTAGAAACATGTAAAAGATAATCTTTAGGCAATGTGTTTCTAATAGCCTCTAGGGCTTGTGCATTGGCCCTTATATGAATGTGGTTACCAAGATAGCATTTCTTGGTAGCCGCAAGATAAACATGTAAACCTAGGGTTTGTAGGTAAATAGACATCCTAGTCTTCCAAACAAGAATGTTGGAAGCATCATACATAGGTGGGGTCATGAAGTCCATGGTAAACTATATGTGTGCAAATGAACAAATGCAAATGTAGATTAGCAAGCAAATGGATCACTCCTAGGATGTTAAGCCTAATATCAGGAGCACTAGCTCTGATACCAATTGAAATACACCTAGAGGGGGGGTGAATAGGTGAAAGTGCTAATCTAGTGAACTTAATGCAAACTAAGTGTGCTAAATGCGGAAGCTAAAACAATCTTACAAGAACACTTAGTACAATCCAACAAGTGTTGCCGAATTCCCCTTGCGAGGCTCTGGACAAGCACCTCTTGATTCCCCTTGAATGGGTTGAGGTTGCTATATGAAGCTCTTGTTGGATGAGTATAAGTGTTGCACACACACAAGCAATCCAAGCATATACAATATATAACAATATGAATAATATGCAAGGTGCAAATGCAAGCAAGTATGAATATGCTCAATCCCACGCAAAAATATATGATGCAATGAAAGAATGATGCTTGCACAAATATAAGAGAGTAGAGTTTAGAGTGATTGGATCAATCGCAAACACACAAATTTGTTTCGAGGTTCGAGCCCCTAGCTCTACTTCCCCGCCTACACCACCGTGTAGGATTTCTAATCCACTATAGGAGCCCCTAACTCCTCTCTCAACTTACAATGCCACCGAGGCAATACAACACACAATCCACCTCTACCGAAGAGGGATACGGCCCGTAGCCAACCACAACAAATGCCTCTCCTTAAGAGGCTCACAAACCAATCACCCGATCACCTCTACCGAAGAGGGATTCACAAATAAAAGGGTGATTACAACTCAAGAGGTTTACAACAACAACCTCAAACACTTCTCTTTTCTTTCTCTTTTCTTTTCTCTTTTTCTTTTCCACAAAAACAAAGATCCTAATAGTTTAGGATAGAAGATAGCTCAAGTGTGGAAACTAGGTGTTTTTGGAAAACAAGCAACAAAGAAAAACACTTGGGAAATTCTTATAAAAGATGGAGAATGAAAACCAATACAAATATCCCAAATTCCTATTTCTTTGATTTTTCCAAAAGCCCAAAACAATAAAGATTAGAAGTATAAAGCCCAAAAACTCCTTTTAAAACTCTTTTAAAACACTTCAGAAACTGCAATTTTTCTCTTGTGAAAACCTTTTTCAAAATCCCAAAGGAATGGGGTTTATATAGGCCAAAACAGAAAACTAGCCGTTAGGCTGATGTGGCAATTTAGACAGCCACCGGTCGACCGGCCCGGTCGACCGCCAACGGTCGAAAATATGACCGTTGGGGCTTCGGTCGACTGCCAGTCGACCGACCAACAAGGAGGAAACACAGTTTCCTTCTATCGGTCGACCGACCCAGTCGACCGAAAAGATACAGAGAGCAGACTCTCTATATCGGTCGACTGGGTCCGTGACCCGGTCGACCGACGGATATGCACAGCCTGTGCATATCCGGACACAGCAGCCGGTCGACTGTCCCGGTCGACCGGTCTGCCTGAAATACAGTTTTTCTGGGCAGATTTTTGAGATAGAAAATTTGTAAAAAATCTTTTAACACTTCTGAAAAATCCACAAAAATATGTTTTATCATTTTACTTGAAAACTAAACTTGTGATAAAAATTTCAAGACATATATCAATCATATCAATTCATTTTTGTGTCTTGCCAATTTTATCATAAATAAAACTTGTATTTTTATCAAACTAGATTTTTCCAAAACATGAATAGGAATGTCAAAATAAGTTTGTCTATAAGTTAAGCATGTATGTATAACTAGAAAACATCTACTATACATATAAATCATGAAAACTTGTTTTGATCCAACTATTCATAAAATCACACATCAAAACATAAAACGTGTGTGTTTGTGCACTTGAGCATATCAACTAAACTAAGCTTTACAAATGGATCTAAAACTCACTAAACTAAACTAGGATACCTAAGTCTTCTCTTGAGGAACTTCCATCTTCAAGTAGACTTGCTCCCAAAACGCGATCCACCGAGTGCAAAGGGTATGATCTTTAAGCTTTGGCACCGGAATCACCATGATAAGCTTCCAAACACCTTGTTGAAGCTATCTCCCAAACTAATATCTTGCTAATGATCTGAAACTTAGAAACACAAGAATATTAGTAAACATAACTACATGAGTGTTGATCATCATCAAAACTAGAGTGGAAGGCTATTGGGCCAACACTTCCCTCTTTAGGATAATCTCCTAGTGAGTTCGAGATGTCCCTAAGGCCAACGTCTATTAGATTTTACTTAGGCTTAGGTTGTGCGTGCTTGGAGATGGTTTGTGGGCTAAGGAAGGGTAATGACTTCCCCACCTTATCTTGAATTGGGTTTTGCCCTTAGAGTTAATTGTGCAAAGTGTGCAAGATATAGAAAAGTAACATTCAAAAGCAAATATCACCTAAGAATGTTTCCTAAACTATATGCTATGCATACGTACCTTGTCTCCAGCTCTCTTCAATAGTAATTGTAAAGTAAACATAATTAGACAAATGCCTAGAATGTAAGTCTAAACATTTTTTAAGCAATTAACAATCACTGAAATTACTGTTGGATTAAAACAGGGATGGTGGATAGCAGAAATAGTAAGAATATAACATACAAAAACTTAATTTTTTGCGAGCAATATGTCCTGCAAAAAAGAGTTTTAGTAGTCCAATGAAATTTGAAACTCTTGCAAAGCAATTTCTTGAAATTCTGTTTCCTACTTTCGAGAGTAGGGGCACAGAATTTGCAAGTCTTCTCTTGCAAAGCTTGAATGCTAGATCTGAATCTTCAAGTCCCTGAAACAACACACCAAACTTGTTAAAAAAATAAATACACCGTTCCCTCCCGGCAACGACACCAAAAATTGATTGCTAAAGTGAAAGAACAATCAAAGAGTTAAGAATTTACCGTGTAGCTTGTGGCTAACGGGTCGTGTCCACGAGGAGAAATGCGATGAAAGCTTTTCGGTGATTCGTTTAACAGCAAAGAATTGTGCTCGTTTTTTAAGTGAAAAGAGAATGGAAAGAAGGAGATGATTAAAAGAGAAATTGCAACTTTTAGAGAAGGCTTTGGAGAAGGTGATTTAAAAAAGCTCAAAAATTGTTTTGTTGATTATATTAAGGAAGAAAATCTGGGCTCACTATCTCACTACTCAATCGTTCATTCTTCTATTGAAATCCTAAATGCCTCAACTGGATCATAGGCAAAACTTAAAGTTGACTTTAGAAAGTTTGAAGTAAAGCACATAAGATGAATGGAAGAGTTCACTCTTTTCTTTAAGAAATCGTTTTGAATCGGATATTAAATCATCAAGCGCGAAGAAGCAAGTATGAAATAAAAATAGTTCAAGAAACGTTCTTAAAAGAAGTACGAGTTTAAAAATCCAAACCCATCCTCATGTGCCTTCAAGAACACTTTCAAGAAGAAAGGCTTTAAGTAAGGCATGCTAATGATTCATTGGGTCTTTTTCATTAAAATCAGAGGAGAAGAAGAATTGAAGAGAGGTACAATAGTGAGCCCAGAAAATCGATCTAGCTACTCATGGAAAACAAAGAAGAAATCAAGTAAATAATGCACGACATACCGAAATAAGAGTGAAAGAAAATGTGGCTCGATTCTTGTATTGCTGTCACTTCAATCTTCAAGGACAAGCACTCAATTCCTCTCTCTCACAAGTATTTATTCTGGACTACAAATTAAAAAACAAAAATACAATTTTTGTGCTAGCTAACAAGAGCCTAAATCCTTAGAAAATAAATACAAATTCTAATCCTAGTCTTCGCTCCTTTTTGCTCTGTTGAAACTGATATTTATAGGAAAAAACCAAAAGGGGAGGATCCCGGGAAGATTGAGGGAGCAAACGCTCCCCCAACTGATGTAACAAGGCCGCGAAAATGCGGCTTGGGCCGCGTTTCTGCGGCCCTGGTGTGGCCAGGTGGCCACACCCAGTTGGCGAGCTCCCCTGGTTTGGTAAATTTCCCGTATCTTCTTCTGGTTTTCTTGTTTCTGCTCCAAAAGTTGACGAAACAGCCTTTGATTGTTTGGCTTTAACCGCTTGATTCAGGGAGGATTGTTCTCAACCTCTTGATATGCCAAGATTTTACCCTGATTCCTTGATTTCGAATTTATTCTGAATTAAATCAGAATTTGGTGAGCTTTTGAGCTTGTTTCTCTTTTCTTTCTTTTAGCACTTGGGCCTACATTTAACAAAGAAAAAGAAGGCTTATTAATAGGATTTATTAGCTAAAAAGTATGGTAGGTGACAATGTAAATGCAATATATGTGACTAATCTGTTGGCCCGAAGGCCTCACCCTTGTTTTGATGATGACTAACTTATGAAGTTATGTTACTAATGATCTTGTATTTATTAAGTTTCAGATATTAATCAAGATCTTAGTTGTTGTTTTAGCTTTAACAAAAAACTCGAAGTCAAGATTCGAAGCTATTACAAGTTGATTCAAGAGCTCATGCTTAAAGATCGCGTGTAGTCCTCGCTCTATGGATCATGTTTTGGATCAAGTCTACTTGGAGAAGAAGATCGAAAAGAAGACTTTTGTCTAGATTTGCTTAGCTTAGATCTTTTATGAGAATATATTAGTTTTGAATTGATCAAATTCACACACACAAGTTTATTTATCGCTTTCATGATAAATAGTTTTGATTTCAGTTTAACTATTTTAGTTTCAAAAGTTTATGTTTACTTGGTTTTTGGTTTAGGTTTATCATGTATACGGTTTTAAGTTTTGATATATCACGTATACATCCTTTATTTTCATGAATAAATTTCATCAAAAGAAGTTTTCATGATTTATATGTATATTGGATTTCATCTATATACATTGATGGTTCATATATGTTTAGGAAAACTTATTTTGATGTATCTAGTTCATGTGTTTAAGTTTTGTTTTTATCAGAACTTATTTTGGTATTTATTATCAAAAACAACTATATATCATTTATTATGTGTATTGGATTCGATCCATACACACTATGCTTCAAATGTGTTTCAATATCTTGTTTTTGTATTTATACTAATTTATAGAAAAATCAGATTTTCATTTCAATTTTTGGATTTTGGAAAATATGATTTTTATTTTTGCATATATTACTTTACCTCAAAAATAGTTCACATGTTTGTAATATGTGTTGATTTTTGATCGCACATATTTGTACTTCAATTTATTTACATGCACTTATTTTTGTGAAATTTATTGGGATTTAATGGAATTTTTATGGATTTAACAAGTTGGTTTTATCCCGTTTTATTCTGGTTTTGGGCTGCTTGTGGTCGACCGACCGGTCAACCGAAGGCTGACTCAATCGACTGAGTGACCGACTGACGTGCATACATACATGAGCCCCACTAGCAGTCAACCGATCAGTCGACCGACTGGCTCAACCCAACATTCGGGTTGGCCCGGTCAACCAGGCGGTCGACTGACAGAGAATTAAACTCTTTGTGTTTTTGGGGGGGTCGACCGGGCCGTCGACCGGCAACCCCAACGGTCATAAAGATGACCCTTGGCCGGTCGACAAGGCAGTCGACCAACATGCCATTTGGCCTGGATTCTGAGCCCCAACGGCTATGTTTTGTCTAGCCTATAAATTGGGTTTACTTGGCCAGTTTTTCTCAAGATTTTTAAGAGCTAATTTTTCCCACTTCAACTGAGCTTTCAACAAGTTTTTAAAAAAAGTTTTAGTGCTTTAAAATCTATAGCCTTATTTTGTTTCAAAGTTTTGAAAAATTGAAGAAAACAAGTTTTGGAAAAAATTTAGTTTCTAGTTTTCATTTCTTTATCATTTCAAGAGTTTTCCCAAGTGTTTCTCTTTATGCTTCTTTCCTAAAATCTTTGTTCACTTACATACTTGAGCTATTCATTGCAAATCTATTCTTTAGGATATTGTATTGTTAGAGATTTTATTTGTGGTCTTTTGAGATCACCAAGTATTGTTTGTGATCATTGGATCACCAAGTTGTAATATTTCTTTGTTTTGTGCTTGGATTTGTACCTTCCCTCTTGTGAAAGGTGAGAGAATAGGAGTTGTGTACTCCTGGTTGTAAGTTGTAATTCCTCGATGGAGGTTCCTTTGTGGAAGATCCTTAGTGGATAGTTGAAATCTTTCTGTGTGAAAGCGGGGACGTAGAGCGGTGGCTCAAACCTCGAAACATATCTTGGTGTTTGCGTTTGAATCTTTCTCTCAACTCTCAACTCTTTATATCTTGCATTACTATTCTTACTCATATCTATTCATACTTGATATTATTTGTGTGCTCACACTTGTATTGAACCAAGAGAGCTATTGAAGCGCCTCAACTCTTAGTTTAGAGGAACCGTGAGGAGATGTTCTAGAGCCCTTTACGGGGAATTCAGCTTTACTCTTGTTACACATTGTGTGATAGCGTATAAGTTTTTAATTCCGCATTATTTGTCGCTAGATTAGGACTACACCTATTCACTTGTAATATTCTTAGTTTAAAATACTGCATTTTTATTGTTCTAAGTATTTATTTTGGCCTTATATGTATATTTAGCATTACCAAGTATTATTAGATAATATTTTTATTGTTGATATTACTATTGCTATTATTCTTCTTATTACTATTGCTATTATTCTTCTTATTATTGTTATTATTCTTAATTATTATTATTAATATTATTATTGCTTATAAAAATTGTTGTTTCTAATTACTATTATTTTTATATTTATCATTAGTATATTTAATTATTATTTAATTTTTACTACCATTATTTCATTATGGTTATTATTTATTATTATTATTAGTGTTATTATTATAATATTGTTATTGTTCTTATTATAGTCATTATTAATTATTAATATTGTTTATTATTAATACTGCTATTAATAAATACTATTATTATTGGTATTATTATAGTTATTGTTAATTATTATTATTGGTGTTTATTATTATTGTTATTAATATTATTATTAGTATTATTTTATTTATTATGATATTTGTGTTTTTATTAATAATAGTTGTATTATACTTCATTTTTTCTAATCCCATTTCTCTCATCTTTTCTCCTTTTCCTTGTATTTTTACCCTTGATCCTAAACCCATCAAACCCATTCCTATTTCTATACCTATACTCGTAATCCTTTACCCATTTTCTAATAATCCAAACCCAAACTCCTCAAATCCATTAGACTCGCAATCCCATAACCCAATCTACCTCTATTTATAATCATCTTCTGACTTATAGCCTAACCTAAACTCATTTTTATTAATCTCCTCCCTCCTCCCATCACGACTGCCTTCCCCAGATCTGCACCATGGCCGTCCCCACATCTTTTCTTGGTCATGACCAACACCCGTGCCCAGCTTCTCTCCTCCACTGGCCACACACAACAGAGTCCAACCCCCTGGCAGGGCCTTCAACTACCTCCCCAGGCCGAGACTTCCTCTCCCAACACACCAGGCCTGCCCTCTTCCCTCTATGCCGAGAGGCTCCTCCTAGATCGGCAGATCCAGCCCCCACCGAGCACTCTCCATGGTGCACCCCAATTAACAGCCGAGACCCTCACTGCCCTCTCCTCAGCTATGGCATCCCCAAGCCCTCCTTTGCGCACCGCCTCATGCAGGCCAAGCCCGAGATCCCCGTGCTCACACCTGAGATCCCCGCGCTCACACCTTGCTACATCCCCCTATGGTTGTGGCCATCAGACTGTGCCCACTCCCCTCCTCCTACTCTCAGAGTCGCTCCTCCATTGGCGAGCTCCGTGGGCCCTTCGGCAGCCCACATCCTCTCTAGTGAGCTTCGCAAGCACTCCCTCCTCCTCCACGGCCTCCACCTTCGCCGGCAAGCGACTCCATGACCATGGCCGTGAGCCTTCCCCCTTGTCTTAGTGCACCTTCTCTCTCTATTGAATTATTTGTGTATGTGTGTTATATACTTATGTGTGCATGTTTGTGTTTATTAGTGCATGCATGTTTTTAATGTATAGGGGTATTAATGTGTTAGTGGGTTTGTTTTTAATTAAATGTATAGTATGCGTATGTAGGTGCGTGAGTGTGTGGGTATGTACATATGCATGCATGTATGTATAATTATGTGTTTGGAATGTATGTGCGTGTGTGTTAGCGTGAGTGTGTTTTGGGTACCATGTGCATGGATGAGTGCATGAGGATGTGTACGTATTTATATAAGTGTATATATATATGTGTATGTATGCATGTTAATTAGTGTGTATGTATATGTGTGTGTGTGTGTGTGTGTGTGTGTGTGTGTGTATATATATATATATGTATGTATGTATATATGTGTATGTATGTGTATACTTGTATATGTATGTGTGCGGGTGTACACGTAGGTGTCTGTGTGCAGTGTGGTTGTTAAGTGTATATTTATGTTTATATGTATGTGTTTGATTGCATGTTCAGCGATCCGGACCTGTTTGGTGAAAACCAAACTCGGTAACAGGAGATTCAGAGTTGTGCCCGTTATGGACCCGATACACTGGCGATTCACCGATCCATGAGATAATTTGGAGGTTTGTACCGGGTCGTGCAGTAAAGACCAGACGATGATTCGGTTTCAAAACCGTGTCATTTCATGTGAGTGTTTTCTCTTGTATCATTTCTTTATTTATCGTTGTCAGTGTTATTTACATGTTACCCGTATCATTTCATGTGACTGTCTGAGATATTTTACCTGTATGATTACCAGTATCACTTCATGAGATATCAGTGAGCGTCCACTTTTATTATGTAATTAATCTGAGTGTTTATCAGCGTCATTTCATGTGTTAGTTATTTGACGCTATTCATTCAGGACTAGTTGAGGTATACCTTATACCGTGACTTGATTTAATCTACTAATTAGTTGGCCTAATTCACATTTGAGGATAGAGGACATATTTTTATGTATAGTGCTTATTGACCATTGTTGGTGATATTTCGACCAGAATTCTTTTGGACATTGAGGACAAATAGATGTGATATTGTTTTATCGATCGACTGACTGATACATGAGTTGATAAAGACTTAGTTAAAGTTAGAGTTGACCTGAAAGTTATACACTTTACATTGGATTTGATCAGTGGACTCGATTGGATAGACTTGATCTTGGGTTGAGGAGTAGGCGTAGATTTGGGTTGACCTGACCTCGTGCATGTATATACATAATTGATTAGTTACTTGGATTTTTGGATTTTGTGATTGAGCTTAATGGGAGTGGGAATATATGATGATCATAATCAGATTGGATAATGATGATTGGTTAGATATACATGATTAGGTATTTTATATGTTGGGACCTGGATATATCAGTGACTTAGAGAATGAATATACTGATAATGCAGAGGAAGGATATACAGTTGAGTTGATTGACATGAGCTTGGCGTTCATTTAAGAGGATTTTAATTAGTGTTCTGATGAGATTGATGTAGTTGGATTGATATTTGTGAGTATCCTTGGTACCCCTGATTATACCGTTGAGTATTGATGATCTTTTGATGTTATTTATTAGATTTAAAGGTATTCTAGATTCTATACTGTTTGAGGATGTCCTACACTTCTCATTTTGGTACCCGTTGACCTAGTTAATCTCGAGGATATATTCAATAATACTTCATGACTGGGTCTTGACTACCTCAGTTATTCAATTATAGAAATAGAGTTATAGTGGGAGTGATTTTATTGACATAAGTGATAAATATATATATATATATATATATATATATATATATATATATATATTAAGAGTGTGATACTGTTATTGATCTCGATTATTAGTGACTTAGAGGATGGATATATCGATGACTTGAGGATCAGAGTAGATTGATAGGGTGAGAGAACTGATTATTGATTCATTGAGACGTTACTGTACCAGATCACTTTGACATGAATTGATACTTGATATTCACGATGATTGTATTGAGACTGTAGATTGATGGATCTGTTACTATTGTATCCTAGTGCAGATGGATGAGATGTTGATCAGTTCTAGATGAGACTGTCTATTGAGCGGTATCCATACTCATTATCGTATTAATTCATGTTATTGAAAGTTACTGGGAAAATATTGTCAGATCATAACATATGCATTGTTCTACCGTTTACACGGTAATATTATTCACATTGTTATAGTGACATCATTGATATTGATACTGTCAACATATTATCCCAGTAATTGAATTAACGTGGATATTGATTGCTTTAAATAATAATATAAATAGACAACTTACACTGGGATTGGGAAAATTGATAGAGAAGACAACGTCTGTATTTTGGGTGGACCTAGGATACAGGTTACGCAGCCGAGATACGGTTTCACTGCAGGGTTTTAGGGGATGACTGACATCTGGTATTGTTCATATTATTATTATTGTTATTGATTACCTAGCGGTAGGACCTGGTTCAGCACCAGGTGATTGGGCCGTGGTGTCGGGTACGTATGGAACCTACCTAAAGCATGGACAATGTCTCCAACTGATCAGTTTCAATAACTTAGAACCCTAATTGACATATGTAGTAGATGTAGTATGAGATGCGTCTTTTACAGGTGGCAGTTTGTGTTCGCTGACATAATTAATAATGATAAGCTATTATTATGTATAGTAATTGACTGCACTCACCTAATTGTACTCATATAAGATATAATAGACATATGAGACCTGAAATATAGACTGTCACTGATACCTGACGCTTGATTGGACATCTGATTTCTATCACTGAATGCTTTTACTACTGTCTATTTATGTTTGCATATTATTTCAGTTTTATTCCACTTTATAGTTTCATGTCATATGCTCACACATTATATATATGTACACCTTTCTCTTTTATTTTACATACTCATTAGGTCACTTTCTGATGACCCTGGATTTGCACGTCCAGATATTGAATGTTCTATTTCTTTGATCAGGTTTCGTTGAGATCATACACATTGTGAGGAGCTGAAATTTCTCTCTACTTATTCCGGTATTATTGTCTTCCTTTTCATTCCTGTTATTTCTGTAGTTTTCTTGATTCTCTATACATTGCTATCAGTCATTATTCCTTTTCTGTACATATGATATCATGTATGTTAGATATTTATATGTCATATTGCAGTGATATTGATTTATCAGGGTGATTATATAGCTTGTTCAGGTTACTTTAGGCTTAGCGTGTATACGTGGGATATTCTCCTCGCGTATGTACATCGCGGACTCTCGTCGCGACTCCGTTTTCAAGTATTTTGGGATGCGAGGCGTGACATCACCCCACCTCTAGGTGTATTTTCACTTTAAATACTATATCAAGAAATATAAGCTCATCATCTTCACAAACATCCTCATAATATTATTCAACTGTTTTCTTAGGAGGTGTATGTGTATCCAAATTATCTCGAAATACTTCATCCATACACAAAAATTCATCGTCACATTTATCCTCCCTATGAGGTGAATATTCGGCCAATTGCTTTCTAATCAGTTTTTTCGATATCGACGATAGTCGTTTAATTCGCATACTTTCTCATTGGGCTTATCAAGGTTATTGAACTCATTTTCTTCATGAAGACAAATGTGATCTAGAATTGATATGAGTTTCTCACTTTGGATTTTTTTCATTCTATCTCGGTTGATGTGTTCCTAAATTGATATAGGTCTATTTGGTTTTGGATCAAGAACAGATTGAGTAGAAAATGAATTCTCTTTTTGCTCAACTGCTAACTCATTAGCCATCATCTCTAGGTGGGCTCAGTGTGAAACATTGTTATTTAGCATTTGGTGTGAAGTTTGTGTATCCTCCTTATGATTGTTATTGAATTCTAATTGATGTGATGGATAGGGTCACTCGTAGGTCCTTGAAATGTGTGAAACTGATTTGGATCTCATCCTAATGAATACCCTATCGAGGGACACTCTTTCAAAGAATGCGATGCATTATTACAATAATTGCACCAAATGATAGGATAGGATGTAAAAGATGAGAGAGTTGGTTGGGGATGAAAATTTAAAAAAGAGGTTGGTGGATGGAAAGATGGATTTGGCCTATAAAATTAATTGTACCCAAATGAATTTGGATAGGCTATGGGGAATTTATTTTTTATTTAGTGGTGATTTTTTTGCTTAGGTTGAGATGGTGACTTAGTCCTAATCAATCTTATTGTAATTGAGTCTCTTGACCACACTTACATGCGCAATCAATTTAAACCAATTCACCAAAAAAGAAAACAAAAATCAATCAATTCTATTCTAGGGTAAGCTTAGATCTAAACGACTCCTAACTTTAGATTATCTGCGGGAGGTATATTGCAGACCTTAATCACAAGTTAATCGGCCAGGTAGGTGGCAAGATTGGTGAGATGCATCCGTCAAGACGGGCCTAATTATGCCAAACCACCAACTTCGAGGTTTTGCCTTTCAATCTCCTGCCTAGTCACTGATTTGGAAAGAGAGAATTTCTAACAACTTCCTCCTTTAGTCAAGCTCCTAATGAGTCCAATTAATTCTAGGGCTAATGTCTAATTAATTTTAAATTAGGGTTAGGCTGTGAGTGCTAGAAAGATGGTTTGTGGGCTAAGAAAGGATAATGACGTCCTCACCTTATGTTGTTTAGGGGTTTTACCCTTAAGATGTATTAGTGCTTGTGTACAAGCAAAATAGAAAAGAATTCACTCAAAAGTAGTAAATCAGCTAAGGGTGCTTTCTACTCTATATGCAATGCGAATGTTCCTAGTCTCCAGCAATCTTCAACAGAAATTAAAGAATTTAAATAGATACGTGCCTACGATACAAGAGTCTAAACAGTTATTTAAGTTCATCAACTAATAGGTTTATTATTAATTTATTATCAAAAAAAGAAACTATCAAATGCAATAAAGAATTTAAGCAATTCCAAGCAGGCCTACACAAAAACAGGTCAGTAGTCAACTCAACAGGCCGCGTTTGTGCAACTTTTGCCGTGTTTGTGCGGCCTTGTTGAGAGTTGAGGGGCTCTGCTAAAATTGCAGAGTTCCACAACCACTTATATGTCCTTTTAGTGCAATTTATTTCCCTGTTCTTCAAATCTGCACATAAAAATAGAGAAATTAGGATTTAATAAATAAAGAGAACTGTACCGTTCTCTCCTCGACAACGGTGCTAAAATTTTAGCTGACAGAGAAAAAGAGAGTAAAAAGTAAAAGTTAAGATTAAGAGATTTCTCTATTTTCTCGCAATAAATCCGCTGTAGTAAGAGCTAAACGGGTCGATCCGTAGGGAGAGATGCGATGCAAGCTTTTCTGTACGTTCTCTCTGTATAAAACATGAAAAGAAAAGATGATGGCTATAAATGAGTTGATTTAAGTAGAAGAAAGGATCATAGGCAACTAATCATCTACCACAACCAAGAACTAATCTATTAAGAATAAATATCATATTGAACCTATAAAAATTAACCTTAGAGTGTTTCTTCAAACTCAAGAAAGAAAAGTAACATAGAAAATAAACTCTAATTAAAATATACTAAATAAAATTAAAAATTAGTCTTTCAAAGTATAGCATAAAAAAAGTTGTTTTAGATTTAACATTAAGCTATCAAAGTATCTAAGTATAAACTAAGAATAATCATTAAATAGTATACCCTAAAGATAGTTTAACTTAATTCATCACTAATCTTCAAGAATTATTAACTGATCCTAAGGTTTTAAATAGGCATAGAGTTCAATCAATTTATCTTATAAAACTAGGCTTTAGTTGGTGGAGAGATTAGCAAGCTACGAGAGAATCAGTTACTCATATTCATGGTGGAATTAAGCATGGTATAAAAGTTGCATAAAAAATTAAATTAGAATTGAAGAACACAAATAAAAATAGTAAAAAGAGATATGAAAGAAAATAAGAACCTTTATTGAATTTGTCACTAATCCAGCACAAAAGCCTTCTCTTCTTTACAAATCTTCTTCATTGTAGAAAAACTAGAAAATACAATGAAAATTTGAAAAGAAAAGATGATCTTAAGAAAACTCTAAACTTGATTCTCTAAGATGCCCCTCCTCTGTTGCTCTTCAAGAGTATTTATAGGGGATCTTAGAAGTAGAGTCTAAGTAGAATACTCCCCCAAACTTCCACGCAAATGGCCACAGAAACGTGGAGTTTCCGCGGCTATTTAAGGAAAACGCAAAACTTTTGTGGAGTCTGAGCACGTGCTTTGGCGGTGGCTTCATCACATCCATCCATCTGGAGATCTATCCTTAAAATCCTCGTTCACATTCTGGAAGTTAAAATAACCTTGTTTCCTAGATAACTTAGAAAATGAGTTATTTATAAATCAGAATTTTAAACTTGAATTCTCTATTTCATCTTTAACTTAGGATAGGATAATTGTTGATTTGACTTGGGCTTGATGAGCTTTTGGGCTTCTTTTTAACTTTTGGGTTTCTTTTTAACTTTTGGGTTTCTTTTGGGCTCTTTTCTTTGCTCATTTTAATTAACGAGACCTGCACATTACTAAACACTAAAATGATTAAATAGCAATGCTTTATAAAAAATAAACATGAAAATGTGACTAGAAATATGCACTTTTTATGAACAATCAGTGGAAAGGATTTAGGCTTAAATCCTTCACCGTGTACCCTAGTATATATATATATATATATATATATATATATATATATATATATATATATATATATATATATATATATATATATATATATATATATATATATATATATATATATAAGAGAGAGTTGGGTCCTTTAGAAAGTTTATAGAGATGAATCATTCTCATTTAATTCAATATTAGGCCATTCAAATTGAAGATCTACTCTGTTGGTGTTGATTTTCATTGTGAAAAGTGTTTAAAAACAAAAATCTTTTGAATATTTTTTGTTTATTCATCAAGTAAGCACAAAATGAACGGCCAAATAATGAGTTGGTTAGTTTAACGGTATAAAATATTTGAAACCTAACAAAAGATGGTGTGCGAGGGTTTTAAAACGTTTAGATCATGATTAAATAGTCAGATCAAGAATATATATATATATATAAAGTCATATTAAGTAATATGTTACTTTAGGCCGTTCATTTTGTGCCTACTTGATGCATGAATAAGAAAACTACAAAACACTTGATATATCATTTTTAGTTACTTTAAATAATCTAAATCAACTTCAACAGAGAGAATCATATATTTATTAGGCCATTCAAATTGAAGACCGTTGGTGTTGATTTTCATTGTGAAAAGTGTTTAAAAACAAAAATCTTTTGAATATTTTTTGTTTATTCAGCAAGTAAGGACAAAATGAACGGCTAAATAATGAGTTGGTTAGCTTAATGGTATAAAATATTTGAAACCTAACAAACGTTGGTGTGCGAGGGTTTTAAAACGTTTAGATCATGATCAAATAGTCAGATCAAGAATATATATATATATATATATATATATATATATATATATATATATATATATATATATATATATATATATATATATATATAAAGTCATATGTAAGTAATATGTTACTTTAGGCCGTTCATTTTGTGCCTACTTGATGCATGAACAAGAAAACTACAAAACACTTGATATATCATTTTTAGTTACTTTAAATAATCTAGATCAACTTCAATAGAGAGAATCATATATTTGAATGTCACAACATTGAATATGAGTGGGAATGATTGATGCTCAAAATTTTTTGGAAGTAGCCAAGTGTAGTGTAGAGATGTATTCTAGTGAGAGCCGAGCTCACAATAAGTTTCATGCGAGCTCCACGGTGAGCCACCTCATGGATGATTTAAACCATTCATCTTGATTTAAATACTAAAATTAGGCTAACAATGAAAAATCACACGATCCAAATTTTTTTACCTATACATCAAATAACATCTTTTTTCTACGGCTGGTATAACATATTTTTTGTAACCACTTAACGCATCGGTAAAAAAATATGGAATCACGTAATTATTCATTGTTAACCTAATTAGAGTATGTAGATTAAGATAAATAGTTCGAATCATCCATGAAGTGTCTCACCTTGGAGTACATGCAAAGCTTATTGTGAACCCAGTTCTCACTAGAATATTTTCATATATATAGGTATTTGTGTAGGCTAATTTGATTCAAGTTATGGGCCTCTATTATCTTTTATTTTTTTATTTTTTTTGAACAAAGGCCGTAACCCGATCTTGAACCTGAGACCTCTCATTCCCAATCCAACCCAACCCTTTTACCACTGAGCCAGTCTCAATGGCGGCCCCTATTTTTAGAATTACTCTAGATCATTGGATTAATATCCGATGTCACTTGTCGGGTTACAATTATTCATGCTTGTTGATCGTGGAGATGAATTAACCCTTTGAGTCATGACTCCAAATGTATTTAACGGTGTGTTTACATTTTGCATTTTATTCAGAAGTATCTAAATCTCAAACTCATACATTTTCATTTTTTTATAGTCAGAATGGCCTATTTAGGCCGATTCTTATACAACTCCTCTCCAACCTCTCCTCGTATAAAACACGTCTGAATTCCTCAAGCATAAAATCAAACTCATATCTTTGCCACCCCACTTATAAACTGAATGATGGGAGACACTCCAACAATTCTAATACATTTTGTAAAGATATGGGGATCCAGTGCTACATAACCATTGTTCTATGATCTAAGACATTGTTCATGTTGTTGCAAAACTACTCATTCAAAAAGATCGTACTTTGTCATGGATGGTATCATGTCGCGCAAAACTTTTGAACTCACCATTGATGCTATTTATGCTTTTGAACTAACCATAGATGCTAGAACACAGTCTTGCTTATATTTCCAACTGAAATACGAGCATTTTGAAGGGGAAAAAAACATCTTGATATTATTTTCCTTCATCCATTCCTCAGGATATGTTTCCAACCTGTAACACATTGTTATTCACCTTTCAGACGGAAACTAACTGAGGTTTACCGATGAAGGGTAAGCCGATCCACCACCAAAATATGGGATGCTAATGACCAATTTGTTTACGGAGAGCTGCCATGCACTCATAAAGCATAGCTTGCAATTCATTCAAATATTTCACATGCAAAAACAAAGATGACTTCTGTTTTAACCATAAAAAACAAGTAATGGGTAAGTGTGCATGATGCAACGAAATACCAATGTTTCTTTTAAATCGAACTGATCTAAACAAAAAGGAAATAGTAAATGAAAGAGATAACACTGTTTCAAATGACAGTCTCAAAATATATGCATTTGGCATATTTACATACAAATACTATGTTTCATAGCATAAAATGAAACTAATGACAAAAGGAAAAGCGGAAGAAAACAGAATTTCTATGTAATTCTCTCTGTCACGTCCCTTGTTGCAGCAAACTGCAGCTATAGTCTTGGTAGGATGTGGGATCTGATGCTCTACTGACCACCAAGATTGTAGCTCGTTGGAAGATACTCCTGCATTCAGATATTTCCATATGATAAATAGTTGGAGAGCTGGAGTTCAGGACAGTTCTATTTGATCCAAAAAAAATATATGGAGAGATGGTAATTTCTCAGATCCCACTCATATATGTAAGCCTTGAACGATTTGCAAGGTAAATAATTGCAAATGCGGACATGTTCTCATGCAGCAGGGGAAGGGACCTTAGACTTTTGCAGTCAGAAACTATCAATGAATGAAGCGAGGATGGAAGATGCTCAGTTCAAGAGAACTGGATTTCAGGCTGTTTCTCATGAACAAATTAATCTGAGATTTGGTGATCCCCTGAGGCCCGAGCGCAACAAGTGGTGGTGCTTCCGCATAGCACACAACAAGAGTTGGATGTCAAACAAATAGGCCCACATCGGCTGGACATGGGATGATCTTGGATATATAAGTATTTAGGCAACTCCGCTTAAAAGGCTACTCTTTTGGGATGATGCCCCGACGCAAAGGCGCAGTAGGCCCATGTAAAGCTAGTTGGCTCTCGAGGATTTTAGCGGCGGTGCTCCTACCTCACATAAGACGTTTCCGCCCTCCGCGCGGTGAAGAGAAGCAATGGCTGCAATTTGTGCTTCACTAAGGTGTGTGCTCTCCGCGCGGACAAAAGTTGTGATCTCGATAGAGTATATAGTCTTCTAGGTGTGAAGAAAAAATGAGCTTACATGGACTTTTTGTTCGAGGGGAATTGTTGAGTTGAATGTTGAATAAATAGTTCCACAGTGGCTAGACGGGATGGTGCCACAAGTCCTTTTAGTGAGAAGTCTCCAAAGCAATATTAAGTGCAACTTTTCAAGAAAGGATAGCTTGTCCACTTCAATCACTTGAATAATTGAGGAGGTATATCCTATAGTTACCTTCTCCATAGCTTGAATATGCTGTCAGCATTTACAAGTTCATATTTTGGTTGTAAAATCTAAATTATTGGATGACACAAGCAATAAACTTTTCACAATCAATAAGAATTTCTCTAAGGTGGAAATTACCTGATTGCAGTCAAATTGATGTCTTTCACACCATTCTCTCAGCCTGGGACAGTCAAATATGTGCACATGCTTGGGCTTGCAAGGGAGAAAGTCACCTGGAATGATTTGAAGAATAGGGCACCTTTTCAGCTATAAGATTTTGAGGCAAATCAGATTCTTCATCCCCTCGAGCACCATCAGCTTGCAACAGTCGCTTATATGCACAGTTTGATGTTTGGGAGGCAGTGCTTCTCCATGCTCAAGCTGCAACTGGGGACAAGATTCGAAATGTAATTCACGGAGGGAATTAAGGTCTTTTAGGCCAGGGACATGTGTTATCTTCCTGCAACTTCCGACATGCACATTTTGAAGTTTGGATGGCAGTACATCTGATGGCAAAAGCTGCAATTTGGGACAATCGACCAAATGTAAATCTTGAAGGGAAGTAAGGTTTTGTACTCTGGTAAAAGATAAGAGGTCAAACATGAAAATATATGCAATGTGATGTGATGGTGGTATGATTGGAAATATTGTCGGACTAGAATAGCTTTGAATGGCAAGTCTGCGAAGGAAATTTTTATCACTTCATATTCCCCAAGTTTGAGAATCCAGAATGGCACGTCCATTCCAGATTCCCACCTACATCAAACTTGGTATACTTTGAACCACGATGGCAATTCGCCATCTCAGCCAATTGTGTTCCCAAATGCTGCATGTTGTAATGGTGACATAACTCATCGAAGAATTCTTTGACATGAAGATGGCGTAGGTGTTTGTGGTTGCCAACTCATGTTAGAAAATATGCACCACTCATCTCCACTGCCCTTAAACAAGCCACCCAAATCCACAGGTTTTGCAAGTTGACCAATTGTATAAGTTCTTTCCACAATTAGCGTGCGCAGAGACCTAGCATCAACACCTGTTCGGTTGTTGCCTCTCCTTCACATTCAACATATAGATGCTGAACTTCTTTGGAGATGTCGTATCCCACCATGTGAGGCTTGATTCTTATTGCGCAATACTCATCGTCTGAAGTAAATCATGCTAGATCATAGATTGCATCATGAAGAACAAAGTAGCCAGGGATATCTATTGATTGAAATAGTGACCTATTGTGATTTATCACCGATCAAATAACAGAGAAACACCGAGTTGAAGACTCGGCAACGGAAGCAGAAGCGTAGAAGATCCACCACCAGCAAGCAATTGAGACTAAATCACCACACGATAAAAAAACACCAGATTAACGTGATTCGGTAATGTGTCTACATCCACGGGGAGGGGAGATATTTTTATTGAAAACAGAGAAGAAAATACAAGAGTTACAATAAGATCTCTCTCTTATAACTCTCAATGGTGAAAATCTGAATTTCTCTTGAATTCTTGACAAACCTTTAAAAGGTCACCTCCAAGGGGTTTATATAGGCACATAGGATGATCATAATTCAACACAAACTTTAACAATCAAATCAGCACCATCTCAGAGAAAGAAGAAAACCCGGATCTAATCCAAATTGGAAACATAATCGTATTAGGAAACTGCCAGAACCTGACATTAGTCAACTAAGGTAAATTATTAGTCGACTAATACCAAATATTAGTCGACTGTACCCAAAACCTAGTCAATGTACCAAAACCTAGTCAACTACTGTAACACAATCTGAGAACCCAACTCTCTGTTGCAAGGCCTAATCCACTACACCAAGGTATCAGTCGACTAGCCCAAAACCTAATCGACTAATAAGACCTATTAGTTCACTAATAATCATGCACAATGCCTGTACATGTCCGTGCTTAAACTGTGAAGCTTGTAATACCTCCACCTGAACTTGAATTCTTCTCCAATGAATATAAGGCACTCCAAATACTAACAATCTCCACCTTAACTCATATTCATTGAGTCTCTTCGTAGAAATTTGGCATCTGCTTCATTCGCCTTGCTTTCTCTCCCTTTTGTGACTTTACATGGCTTTCTCCCAAGAGCCCGTTCGTCACTTTACCTTTGGATAACCTTGATGAAGTTCAGAGTCCATCGGGATGGTCTTTGTCATCATATTTGCTTTCCCGTTTTCAATCTCTAAAACACCAAGCCTAGTCTCATAGACCCTTGCAGATATCGTAGCACCAACTTCACTGCTTTCCAATGTTGCTTTCCTGGATTTGACATAAACTGACTTACTGTACCAACGGCATAGGCTAAGTCAGGCCTAGTACAGACCATAACATACATGAGTGATCCCATTGCACTAGCATATGGTACTCGAGACATCTCCTCTTCCGGTGATTGTGAACATTAATTGGAGGATAATTTCAAGTGACCTGCTAAAGGAGTAATGACTGATCTTGCTTCTATCATGTGGAATCTCTCAAACACTTTGAGAACGTAGTTCTCTTGGGATAGCCAAAGTCTGCCTGAGCCTCTGTCTCGAGTGATCTCTATACCTAAGATCTTCTTGACTTCTCCAAAAATTTTCATGTCAAATTCCTTCTTGAGCTAAGCTTTAAGCTTTTGAACATGTGTCTTGTTTCTCGCAACAATCCACATATCATCAACATATAACAGCAAATATATTGAATCATCACTCTGCTTAAAATAGACACAACTATCATACTCATATCGGTTGTATCTGGCCTTGATCATAAAAGAGTTGAACCATTTATACCACTGCCTGAGAGACTGCTTAAGTTCATAGAGGGACTTATTTAGAAGACACATTTTGTTTTCTTGACCTTCTTGAATATAACCTTCAGGTTGTTTCATGTACATCTTCTCCTCCAGCTCACCGTGCAGAAACGTGTTTTGACATCCATCTGCTCCAACTCTATATCAAACTAAATAACTATCGCCAATAACATCCGAATAGATGTATGCTTGACTACAGGAGAGAAGATCTTATTGTAGTCAATACCCTCCTTCTGAGCATATCCCTTGGCAATTAACCTTGCCTTGTATTACTCATTGTCCTTCTTACGAAAGACCCATCTGCAACCTATTGCTTGGAGTCTTTTAGAAGATCAACTAATGTCCATGTTTGGTTTCTATCCAAAGACTTCATCTCTTGCTCCATGGCTATAATCTACTCGTCGTGGTCATCTGCCTCGATCGCTTCCCTGTAACTGTTAAGATCTCCTGTTTCTGTTACTAATACGAAAGAGGCATGATCATCTTTCCACTCATACCTTGTTGGTGGCACCGTAAACTGACTGCCTCAATAGTCTAGGTTGCTCTTGAGTAGCCTTTTGTTCGTCTTCATCTAAATCTGAGTCCTCTTCTATCCGTCAGGTCTTTAAGGGCCCTCTGAGAACTCAACTCCCTTTTCCTAAGTGTCTGCAGAACTGTCTGAAGTTTCACCTTGTGCTTTATCCTAAATCTCTGACTTTTCTTGCAACATTTATTCTTCGTCAAAGACCACATCTCTGCTACTAAAGACGCTCCTTGTCTCGGGATCCTAAAGTCTGAAATCCTTGACTCTTTTGGTGAACCCGATGAAGATACACTTCTTCGACTTGAACTCCAGTTTGTTCCTTTTCTCACTATCAACCAAACTATTCGTCGGGCAACTGACCGTAAGGTTTAATAGTCCACAGACTCTCCTCGCCATATCTCCTCTGAGATCTGAAGATAAATAGCTGTTGATGGTGACCTATTTATCAGATAACTCGTATGATTTACCGCCTCTACCCAAAATCCTTCAGACATGTTGACCTGTAATCTGATACTGCGGGCACGCTCCATAGGTGTCCGATCCATGCACTCTGCTACTCCGTTCTGTTCTGATCGTCCTGGAAGACTTAGCTGGTATTCGATGCCCTTACTTTCTAAGTAATCTTTGAATTCTTTGGAGGTGTACTCGCCTCCATTATCGGACCTCAAGATTTTCACCTTGTCCCGTCTGATTTTCCACCATAGTTTTTCACTCCTTGAACTTCTGAAATACTTCTGATTTCTGCTTCAAAAAGTATGCCTAAACTTTTCTTGAAAAATCATCTATGAAAGTAACATAGTACCTAGCACCCTCAATGGATGCTACTGGCGAAGGCCCCCACACATCCGTGTGTATGATATCTAACAAACCCTTTGTCTTATACTATGATATAGAGAAAGCTACTCTATGTTGCCTACCCATGATGCAAAATTTTTAAAGATCAAGTTTACAATATTTGATACCTGGTAGTGCACTCTTTTTATGTAGGGCTTGAAGACCTTGCTCGCTCATGTGTCCAAGACGCATGTGCCAAAGTCTTATAGTATTCTCCTCCGTTTTTGAAGCATCACCAATAATAATACTTCCTATCAACTTGCATAAGTTTGATGTCCGTTCTCCTTTGAGAATCATCATGGAGCCTTTGGTAACTTTGATTCCTCCATCTGCACCAGAAAACTTGTACTCTCGAGCTTCCAAAGCTTCCAACGAGAGAAGATTCTTCTTTAAATGTAGAACGTGTCGAACGTTCGTGAGGGTTCGAACCTGTCCATTAAACATCCGCATACGAATATTGCGATGCCAACAGTCTTGCACATGGTGTTGTTATCCATCAGGACAGAGCCTCCATCATAAGGCTTATAAGTACTGAACTACTCTCTTTTTGGGCACATGTGGTATGTGTACCCCGAGTCAAGTAACCAAGCATCTGAATATTTACATTTTTCTGACTCAGCCATCAAGACATCACATAAATTCTCATCATCTTCTTTGATAATCTCGGCTTGATCTGACTTTCCACTGGTACTAGCTCCATCAGAATCTTTGCCGCCTTTCCTCTTTAGCATCTCTATGTATTTCATACATTGTTCTTGATATGCCCTGGTTTCTTGCAAAAATAGCAAGAGAAACTGTTAGAAGTCTCTGGATCCCTTTTGGGTCTCCTTCTCTTTGATCTTCCTCTCTGGCTTTTGACAACCAATTCTGAGCCATCCTCCGTAGAATCTGTCTTCTTTATTATCTCATTGTTCTAGAGCATCTGCCTAACATCTTCTAATTTTAATGTCTCCTTACCATACATGATGGTGGTCTTCAAGTGGTCATAACTTGATGGAAGAGAAGAGAGTAAAAGAAGAGCTTTATCTTCTTCTAGCTTAACCTCTAGAGCCAACAAGTCGCTTAAAAATCTATTAAAAGCATTGAGATGTTGTGGAATAGGCGTACCTTCCTTCCTCCGAAAGCTGTATAACTGCTTCTTCGTGAAGAGTTTGTTCGATAAACTCTTCGTCATGTAAATGCTCTCCAGCCTACACTAAAGACCAGCAATTGTCTCCTCGTTCATCAGGTTGCAGAGGACTTCATCTTATAGGCACAATATGATCATTCTCTTTGCACGAAAGTCGATGTCGTTCCACTTATCATCCATCTTCGATGGCTTCTTTTTAATACCAAGTAGGGTCTTGTGTGTGCCTTCCTTCACGAGCAACGAGTTACTAGCATCTTCCATAACAGGAAGTTAGACTTCCCATTGAATTTTTCCACCTCGAACTTGGTTGTCGTGGTCGTCTTACTAGCTATCACTCTGAAACCAATTGTTGTGATTTATCACCGATCAAACAACAGAGAAACACTGATTAGTCTCTAAAATTGTATATTTCATTTCATATCTTCACATTTATTCAATATTAAATTTTGTTAATAACACCTCTCTTATATGTTCCTAGGTCCAAGGTGTGGAATGAAGAAGAAGCCCAAAAATCCCAGTTATTTGGTGATATAAAGCCTATAAGAATAGTCATTGACTTTGGAAGGAGGATCTGTCAAAATCGGGTGCACATATTCAGAAACCAGCAGCATATACCGATAGGGGGACACTGCCGCGCGCGCGGCACTAGTACGGTCGCGAAAATACGGCCCTAGCCGCTTTTTCGTGGTCGTACCAGGGAGCCGCGCATCGAGATTTGACGCGCGGCTCCGTAGTGCCCCCTTTTGCCTATAAATACCCTGGGATTTCTAGAGCTCAGAAGAGAAGAGTTTGAGAGGAGGTTTTTAGGGTTGTTTTTTCTCCATGTATATAGTTTTTATGATAGTTTAGGTTAGTTGTTCTTCTTCTTCCTCTTTTGTATTTTCTATTTCTTGTAGATCATGTAATAGGGAAGAAGGTAGTACATAGGATGAAAGAAAGAGTGCTGGTAATGGAGGGCGACGCTCTATGAAAGGTTCTCTCTTTATCTCTACTTGTTTTTTTCTTTTCTTTCTAACTCTTTTTACATGCTTAGCTAATTTTCTCTCATGGCAACTAACTACTAACCACTAACTTGCTTACTACTTACTTGATAATCCACATGAATCTAATAGCCTCTACTTGGCCTTGCTCTTGCAATAGCCATTGATGGCTCATGATAATTGATTCTAACACTCTAACATCCTAACTCTCTAACAAGCTAACATTACTTTATTCCATACTTGCTCTTATTTAGTTTTGATGGTTTAAGTGTAACTTGCACTTGTTTATTGAGTTTGGATGTGATGAGTTATCTTATGGGTTATGCTTTGACACGCTCTTGAACCAAGGACTAGTGATGAACAAGGATACATGTGAGGTAACTATCACTAAGAGGTTAGCATGGTTAGTAGAGCCATTAGTAATTAGTAGCCATGAGTTTTCTTTTCTTTTTATTTTGTTTTAGATATCTCGCAAAAATCACAAATACCTTCTCTTCAATGATTCCCACTTCTTTGTTTTCCCCGTACTCTTCTCTTTTCATTCTTTATTTTATTTTCTTTTATTTTTTGAAGCATAGAAGAATCGTTAACACACACGTGAATAGACCAGTAAAGCTTCTATCGCTTCCCGTCCTTGTGGATTCGACCAGTTTAGCCTCTATGTTATAACGGAAGTAGCCAAAGCTTGCACTTTTAACTCGTGATTTCAAAACATACACTTTTCATGCACGATTCCCCCAATCAAATTTTGGCGTCGTTGCCGGGGATGAGAACAGTTTGATTTCACATTTTTGTTGACATGTTTTTGGTGTGCAGGTCAAATCTTTAGCATCGCAGAAGTCCACACTTGCTTTTGTGTGGTTGGATAAATCTTTATATATTGCTATCTTCTACTGCTATTTTTTGTTTAGATTACTTGTGCATTGTAATAATTAAGAACTAAAATACGAAAATTGGATGCTTTAAAATGGTTTAGACATTTGCATCTAGGCACGTGTCAATTTCAATTCCAATATACTGTGTTTTGTTCTTGTGTTATTGTGATCTTGACGGAGATATATATATTGCATTGCATATAGTTTAGGACAAACACTTGAGTGGTTTACTCGCTTTTTTATTTTCATTCTTTTCTATATTGCACACTTGCACGAATCAAAAATTAAGGGCAAAACCTAGCATAACATAAGGTGGGAAAGTCATTATCCTCCCTTAGCCCAAAATTTACCTCCCTACTCACACAACCCAAGCCTAAATAAAACTTGCTAGACGTTGGCCCCTAGGGATATCTCGGACTCATGTAAGAGATTGACCTAAGGGGAAAGTAATTAGAATTGGACTCTTGTTAAATCGGTGTCAAAGGTTGGGGATTGAGAGGCGAAACATCGAAGAACAGTGGTTTAACATAATTAAGCCCGTTGCTCCGGCACGGATACCTCTCACTAATCTTGCCCCTTCCTGATCGATTAACTTGTGGTCATATTCCTACAATATACCCCTTGTGGATAGTCTAACCAGTTAGGAGTCATTTAGATCTAGGTCAACCTAGTATAGGCTTGTTTAGAATTTTTTTCTTTTTCTTTGTTTCTTTGATTATTCTTTTTTTGTGATTATTTTGATAAAATGGAATATAACAAAAAAATTTCCAACCAAATGAATCCATTTTTCACTTCGACCCGACTATGTACAACATAAACCAACCATATATGTCGGATTGGGATTATCCGACTCAATATGAACCATATCCCCAATCCAATGACTATAATTTTCAAAATAATTTTCACTCTTCACAGAATCAATAGGGATTCACCGCTCCCAAGTCAAATTTTCAACCATCTTGATCATAATTTTCACAATATTTATCCCTCGATTTTGCTTACTATACACCTTTTCCAGAACCACCCTCTGAAGAAAAATCCAATTTGGAAAGGAGTATGGAAGCATGCTTGAGTCCCAATAATAAATTCAAAATTTGCTCAATTCACATTCCTTCCCATATCAAACTCCATATATTCCTTTTCTAGAACATCCAATTGAAGAAAAATCTAAGTTAGAAAAGAGTTTGGAAGTCTTTTGTGAAACAGCGCAACAATTTCAAAATATGTTGGACTCATCATCTAAACCAAAATTTTAAGAGTCATACTCATTTTTCCAGTTGCACTGATTCAAAATGAATAACCATCCATCTTGAAAATGAACATGGAACTCTTGCGTGAGTCCGAGCAACAATCGTAAAATCTGATGGACTCACGACTTCACTATAATTTCTAAAACCAACTTTCATACTCACCTTTTCAAGAAGAACCAATTGCAAAGAGTATGGAAGACATAATTCAGACTCAAAATTCTATTACCCAGCCTATCAGTAGGTTAGACTCAATAACGAGTGAATTGATCAAGGAGAATGAGGAAAGTCTTTCTTGTCAACTTTTGACTAATTCTTATATCCCTAACTCTACCGATTAGACCCAAGAATCATGTTATTTTGAAAATCAAGATTCAATTTCAGCACACACATTTGAACTTGATCAAACTCCAAGTTTTGAAAGTCGCATTGACATTCTGGCAAGTTATCCTTATAATCCCGAATCTCATGTTGGTGATTCCATTTGACTTTTTGATTCAATAATAACTCTGGTATCTTTACCAGATTTTTTTCATATTCCAGAGTCAACATTGAATCTTGTACCAGTACACCGTGAAATTGAATCACCAATATCTTATGATCACACTTCATTAATGGAGAAAGTATGTGACATCATTTCTTTAGTTTGGGCCCCATTTTTGAACCAATTTTGACTCCCACTTTTGAATCTCGACTTGATCTGAGTCAAATTCCCGAGTCGGTATCGATTTTTGTTCCTGTTCCATTTGAGTCCAAATCAATCATCTCCCAAAATCACACTTCATTGTTGGACAAAGGTGTTGAACAAAATAACTTAGGAATTATTTTTGAAAATTAGAAATTGGATGGGGATAATTTTTTAAATAAGACCATTCACTTCATCATTCTTTTTATGGGTTATATTCGAAAGGTCACTGGTGGGTTCCTGCGAATTTCACAATATATGATTGGGGCCACATTTCGTGGGTCAATCAGACCACCACCGAAATCACCCCCATGAGGTAATTTTTTCTTTCCTATTTTGTTTCATGCATATACACATTCACGTTGCATTGAGGACAATGCATGAGATAAGCGTGAGGAAAGATTTACTAACATAGTTAGTTTTAAATTTTTTCTTTTACACTTCTTTTTAGAAAATTTTTAGATTTTTCTTTATATAGAAACTCTTTTATTTTCTTTTTACAAAACTTTTTGAAATAAGAGAAATAGTTTTGATTTGTTTTTAAGAAAATTAAGAGGATCTTAGGTTTTAAGAAGACCTAAAATTATGAATTCTTAAACCGAGTCAAAATAATAGATCTTGTGTAAATTTTAGGATAAGAAGTAAGATTAGAAAGATAATTTGATCTTGAATTTTTTACCTTAGATGTATGCACTTCACACTTACACAATTTTTTGGGATTGAAATAAAGACTGAAAATGCCATAAAAATGCCATAAAAATATATATATGAAAAAATGGATGATAAAACCACTTATTGAAGCAGGATAGTTATGCCTCAGGAAGCATAATTATTTACGCCTAAAACGGTGGACAAAAACAAAATAATATCCTTTAGTTTTGTGGCCTTATTTACTCGAGTCCTTAAGCCCAAGGGATATTTTCTCATCTGGTTCCCTAAAACCATCTGGTTGGGAGTAACCGGCTAAAGGCTCACTACCCGGGTAAGCTATAAAGTCTAAGAAAACTAAAGGAAGAGAAAAATAATATAAAAAAAATGGCATGAATGTTAGAGTCGATATCCCAAAAATCTTCATAGTTCATAAAGTGCATATTTTTTTAAGAGTTTTATGAAAGATCAAAGAATCGATTCAATTTTAAATTCTTACATTTAATTTATAACAAGATTTTGTATTTAGACTTTGTTTAAGGAAGAATAATTTCTAGTTAACCTGTGACCTTGGATCACTTAGATTTTCGCAAAAAAAATTTCAACACTTTTCTCTATTTCAAAATGCGTTTTCAAAATACTAACATTTAATTTCTTTCTTTATGGATTTTGTGGGTGTAATCCGCTGAAAATCCTCAGGAGACAAAACTCCTCTAGGAGAAACATAGAGGTTTAACGGTTTGTTGAACACGCTTAGTGCAATCGCGTCACCTGCGAAAGTGGTATAATAATCTACTTAGTTAGTTTTTCTGTTTTGCTCAGGACGAGCAAAAGATAAGTGTGGGGGTGTGATTAGTCTCTAAAATTGCATATTTCATACCACATCTTCACATTTATTCAATATTAAATTCTGTTAATAACACTTCTCTTGTATGTTCTTAGGTCCATGGTGTGGAATGAAGAAGACGCCCAAAAATCCCACTTATTTGGTGATTTAAAGCCTATAAGAATAGCCATTGACTTTAGAAGGAGGATCTGTCAAAACCGGGTGCATATATCCAGAAACCAGCAGCATATACCGACAGGGGGACAAATCGACAGCGCGTGGCAGAAGGCGCCCGCGCGGCGCAAGTACGGTCATGAAAACACAACCTATCCGTGTTTCTGAGGCTGTACCATGGAGCCACGTGTCGAGATTTGACACGTGGCTCCGTAAACTCTCCTTGGTGCCCCCCTTTTGCCTATAAATACCCTGGGATTTCCAGAGCTCAGGAGAAGAGTTTAAGAGGAGGTTTTTAGGGTTGTTTTTTTCTCCATATATGTAGTTTTTAGAGTAGTTTAGGTTAGTTGTTCTTCTTCTTCCTCTTTTGTATTTTCCATTTCTTGTAGATCATGTAATAGGGAAGAGAGTAGTACATAGGATGAAAGCAAGAGTGCTTGTAATGGAGAGTGACACTCTATGAAAGGTTCTCTGTTTATCTCTACTTGTTTTCTTCTCTCTAACTCTTTTTGCATGCTTAGCTAATTTTCTCTCATGGCAAATAACTACTAACCACTAACTTGCTTACTCCTTACTTGATAATCCACATGAATCAAATAGCCTCTACTTGGCCTTGCTCTTGCAAGAGCCATTGATTGCTCATGATGATGGATTCTAACACTCTAACATCCTAACTTTCTAACAAGCTAACATTACTTTATTCCATACTTGCTCTTGTTTAGTTTTGATGGTTTAAGTATAGCTTGCACTTGTTTGTTGAGTTGTTTGGATGTGATGAGTTATCTTATGAGTCATGCTTTGACACGCTTTTGAATCAAGGACTAGTGATGGCTAAGGATACATGCGAGACAACTATCACTAAGAGGTTAGCATGGTTACTAGAGCCATTAGTAGTTAGTAGCCATGAGTTTTCTTTCTTTTTTATTTTGGTTTATATATATCGCAAAAGTCACAAATACCTTCTCTTCAATGTTTCTCACTTCTTTGTTTTCACCGTACTCTTCTCTTTACATTATGTGTTTTCTTTCCTTGTTATTCTTTGAAACATAGAAGAACCGTTAACACACACGTGAATAGACCGGTAAAGTTTCTATCGCTTCTCGTCCTTGTGGATTCGACTCGTTTAGCCTCTATGCTATAACGGAAGTATTGAGGAAGCCAAAGCACGCACTTTTAACTTGTGATTTCAAAACATACACTTTTGTGCACGGTTTCCCCTGATCAAATACCGAGTTGAAGATACGACAGCGGAAGCAAAAACGAAAGCGTAGAAGATTTACCACTAGCAAGCAATTGAGACGACACAACCAGGAAACACCAGATTCAACGTGGTTCGGCAATGTGCCTATGTCCACGGGGAGCAGGGGAGAAATCTTTATTGAAAACAGAGAAGAAAATACAAGAGTTATAAGATCTCTCTCTCACACAACTTTCAATGGTGGAAATATGAATTTCTCTTGAATTCTTGACACACCTTTAAAAGGCCACTCCAAGGGGTTTATATAGGCACCTAGGATGATCCTAGTCCAACACAACTTCAACAACCAAATCAATACCGCCTCAGAGAAAGAAATAAACCCGGATTCAATTCAAACTGGAAACAGAACCGTATTAGAAAACTGCCAGAACCCGACATTAGTCGACTAGGGTAAATTATTAGTCGACTAATACCAAGTATTAGTCGATTATATCCAAAATCTAGTCGACTACTGTAACACTATCCGAGAACCCAATTCTCTGTTACAGGGCCTAATCGACTACACGAAGGTATCAGTCGACCAGCCAAGACATAATCGACTAATAAGACCTATTAATCGACTAATAATCATGCACAATGCCTGTACATGTCTGTGCTTGATCTGTGAAGCTTGTAACACCTCCACCTGAAGCTGAATTCTTTTCCAATGAATATGAGGCACTCCAAATACTAACATGACCTCCTCTGCAACTCATCAAAATATTTGCTACCTATATCTTTCGATCTTTTGTTCCCATTAAGACGAATAAATCCTTAAACTATCCACAGTTTGACAAGTTGATCTTTATTGAAGGAACTGTTGACACTCTGATAAGATAAACTCCTAGAGAGCTCTTCAACCGGTCCGAACGATGTCTAAGTTGTCGACTTTTACAAAAGACAAGTCACAGACAAACTGACGACTAGATTCTGCCCAACCCTGAGGGATAAGGAGTTACTTAGACCGTACTGATTCAGTGAAGCAGACAGTAGACCGAGTGTTATTTTTGAAGAGGTCTAGGCAGGCCTATGAGGCTAAGTCAGCTCAACACTTAGCCTCGCATGAGCACAAGGGGCTAGCTTCGCCTGAGATGGAATTTTACTTAGCTTCGCCAGAAGCTTAGCATAGCTCCGTTGAGAGCCAACTCCTAACTTCACCTTAAGCTTAACACAACTCCTCTGAGAACTTGCTTCTAGCTTCACTTGAAGCTTAACACAACTCCGCTGAGAGCTCTCTCTTATCTTCGCCTGAAGCTTTACACAACTCCACTGAGAGCTAACTTTTAGTTTCACCTGAACCTTTTCGTAGCTCTACCGAGAGCTATCTTTTAACTTCGCCTGAAGTTTGGCATAGCTCCGCTAAGAGCTAACTTCTAGCTTTGCCTGAAGCTTTTCATAGCTCCGACTAGAGCTAATTTTTAGCTTCGCCTAAAGCTTTAGCCCCGCATTAGTTTAGCTCCGCATAAAGCTTTAGCCCCACACTGGACTAGCTCCGCATGAAGCTTTAGCCTCGCACTGGGCTAGCTCCACATGAAGCTTTTGGTCATATTGACCATTTCAAATCCCTAAACGAGATTAATGGGATAACCACCCACTACATTAGTAGAGTTAATGCCCACTTTAAATGGGTGATTACACCCCATTATCTCTCCATTAAAGGGAGATAATTAAGGGAATTGTAACTCCCTATTGAGCCTATAAATAGCCCACTAGCAGGCTTGGCTCAAGGTCATGAAAAGATTCAAGTCTAAGAGAAAAATTTTGGAGAGCACAAAGACTTTCACTTTCAACAGAGAAAGGGAGATCCTCTTCTTCAACAAGAACTAATGTTCTTCTAGTGTTAGCTTCCGACAGCGACACGCTTCTTCATAATTCATTGAACTAAACTCAGGGTTACGGCACCCTAGTTCTTTGGATTAATCAAGAACTTCTCCTCGGCATCAAAGGAATTCTCACACCAGGCGAGAAGAAATTCCCAGGCAATAGCATCCAAGGTCGATTGCTCGCATGGTCAATAGGACAAAGTGATCGCGTGCTGATCAGATTCTCACTGGCACACTTTCCCAGAAATCTGAGAAGAGAATATTTGTAATTTTCATTTTTTTACTTGTAATTTCTCTTCGAACTTTTTGTAAGTTTTCCCCTTTGAACCTAACAATATGGCGACTCTGCTGAGAAAAGTTTTCAACACTAAGAGGACAGTGTCGCAATGCGATGATCAGATCCTCGGGTCTACGGCAGAAGCAATGGTCATCTAGTTTGATCGAGAATTTTACGCAACTTCTCTCTGAGGGCGGCTCGAGCCCCATCAATGTGCGCAAGCACAGAAGGATCTCCCTGGCCAGAACCCCTCTGGTCAAGGCTTGGAAGCCAAAGGCAGTCTCTGTGAAGACTTATATGGCTCCACGCGAGCCTACTTTAGCCTCAAGCGATGCTCAATAAGCTTCATACGAAGCTAAGATCCCATGCGGAACTTCTACAATCTTCTTCAGTGAGACTAATTTAGCTCTGCCTGAGCTCGCAAGAGCCCCTCTTGGGGCTAACTTGGCCTCGTATCCAGTTAGAGATGAATCTCACCACTTAGCTTCTGGCGAAGCTATTCCTGTATACTCTGCGTGTAAGTCTGAAGTATCTGGAATAGCTTTCAATAGAGCTAAAGCCCAAACTCGCTTATCCAACGAAGCTAAGGCTAAAGCACCATATGGCGCTAACCCAACCCAGCCACGCAGTGAAGCTAATCTAGCTTCGCTAAAGCACCAGCGCGATGCTATATTGCCAGGTTTGCCTCCAGTAGCAAAGCTAAAGTACTATGTGCTAACTTAGATTCTCCATGTGAAGCTAAGTCTCACAGCGTAGTTATCCTAGCTTCGCCAAGACTAAGAAAAAAGGCTGCTAAGCCTAGGGTTTTCCAACCCAAGACCGTTGTTATTCACTCGCCCCAAGGTTCCGTGTTGGATCGGTTTGGTCCAGTAAACACGGACTTAAGGGAGTATCTGAGCAACAAGCGAAAACTCCACTCCGAAGAGCCTGTTCACATCTCTCCATCCCAGTGCGGACAAGTGGGGTGTCAACTTGTGACGGTTCACTTTGTCTAATGTTGTTTGTGGTCAGGTACAACGTCTTCTCCAAGTCAATAATCGGTGTTCAACCGGTTATTAGTGTAAACTTTCGGGAGACCCAAGTCCCGGAAGAAGACAAAAAAGGTGCCTAAACTTGCAGCTATCTCTGTTAATATGATAAGCAGAGGGAGGGATCTATTACGATCCAGGAGAAGAAGACAGGGAGTTCACACTCTCCCAGCTAGTTCTCTGGATTCTGACTATAGCCCCGACTTAGGCAGGTATTAGTGGAATAAGAGGGTGCCTTCCAAGGTACTCACTCTAGGGTAGCTATACCCTACAGCTACATACATCCTTCCTCTTCAACAGGGGTTGTACTACTGATGCTATTGAGGCATCTTTTCGAATGGTCCATGAGGAAGAGGAAGCTAGTGGCTACGTTTCTTCTACTACCATCAGCTCAGTGCGAACAAGGCTTGTATCGGTCAACATGGCTGATAACAATAATGATGATGACCTACGTCACAGCATGGAGGCACAAGAGCAAACTTTTAGGACCCAGTAGGAGGCCTTGGAAAATATCCAACAGATGTTAGCTCAGCTCCTGACCAATCAGAACGACACCGGCAGCACTCCTGATGAGGAGAATCTAAACAATGAACATCCTAAGACTGAAAAGTCAAAAAAAAATTATTTGATTGATGCCGATGTTATCAAAGGCATCCAGGCTCAAATAGCATCCCTAATTCAACGGGATGAGGTGAAGAAAGTAGGAAGAACACGTCCTTACCTGTTGGAATGGGACTCTGTTCCCTATCCACTGAAGTTCAAGACACCAACGCTGGATACAAATGATGCCACAAGCTCTCCAAATCAGCACATCTATTACTTCCAGTCTCAAACCGGCAACATAATAGATAATGATGCTATTATGGCCAAGTTATTCATCGGCACCCTCAAGGGGGTGGCCTTTGACTGGTTCAGGAGCCTTCCTAACAGATTCATCAATTCTTGGGTGGACTTGAAAATCCCATTTCTTTCTCAATTCTACGAGGATGACACCGAGGTGACCATAGACAAGCTCCTCTCGATGGTCTAGAGAGGAGGAGAATTTGTTAGGGACTATATAGAGAGGTTCCACAACCTTTCGATCATGTGCCATATAGGCATGTCTTTGCCCATATTGCTCCAAACATACATGCATAACTTCCTCGATAAGGTGGAAGCTCGAATTGGGGCTGTCAAGGCCCATACTTGAAAGAAGCTTGTTGAGCAAGCTGAGATAGCCAAGAAATAGGCTAAAAGGTTTAAGTTCCCCACTCTCAAAAGCAGGTGGGGAATCAATAATAAAAGCCATGACGCGACTGAATCTTTCGATACATCAGCATTGGAAGTATGTGGAGAAACTCGATAAAAGAAGGATAGGGAGTATCAGATACAATACTCCTTCAAAGATGAGCATGCGGTGACAATCTTTCACTTGCTCAACAAAGACAATAAGCTAAAGTTGCCAGAGGCTAGACGCCCAGACGAAGTTGGACGAACGAATGATTCTAACTATTGTCTTTTCTATAGGATGGTCCATCATCTTACTAGCAGGTGTAATGTCCTTAAGAACAAAATCCAAGCACTAATTGAAGTAGGTATTTTGACTTTGAAGTCAGAACGAAAGTAATCCACCATGTTTCCAAAGATTAGAAAGCCAAGGGTCTTATCCTATCAATGATTAAAGCAATGGGACTCAAGTCAGTCTAAAATCAAAGGCAAGTCTTGCAATGTCTCTCACAGCAGATAACACTGCACCAGCAAATTCTCTTAGCAGCTCTGAAGAAGAGACAACCATCTCAACTGCTATTCTATAGCCAGCAGATACTCGGTCTGAAGAACAGTACTTCATACAGTACGACCAGACAACTGATGAGACACAACAGTTAACGACATCGGAAAACAGGGGTTGGAGTATGTCATTCTACTAACCAAATTGAAAGGACATTTTGTAGTAGAGACAGTTTACTCAAATGGAGCAGACCGCCTTACTAATCCAAATGGGGATATGCTCATGATGCCATGATCAAGTTAACACTATACCTCTGATCATCAAGTCAAGTTCTTTGACTAATTCATTCCTTCATGAAATCTTCTCTCCTCCCAAATGATTCTGGTTTTCAACTATCATGTTAATGATTACCTCTGATAGTTCATCATCAATCCCCACAGAGTTTGTACTCACTTCTTTAATCTTCGTAAGATTTTAGAAGTCATCTATGGAACAAAAACCCAGAGAGTACACCATGTTACTAAAACTAACATAAAAATCCAACGCCTTCGATGGCTAGGGATAGAGGAAAGAGTTGGCTTTTAAGCCCAACAAAAAATCCTCATTAACTAATCATGCTGAGGAGAATAGCATGGCTAGCCCAACTCAAACGGTAGTTGGCAAAGGCATACCAAATTCTTTGATAGCTGAGGGTTTGCTAAAAATCCTAAAGGACCTGATCCCGCCTTTTCCTCCAAAATCCCTTACCAATTCCCTTCCATGGAATGGTAGGACTACAAAAGTCGTCTTCATTTCCCTAATGAGATGAATTACAGGTAAAACATGTCACGTTAACATTATATCTCTGACAGTAAAACTTTAACATTTCCCAACGGATCAAACTTCACTTATCATTCTCATCAATAGAATGATAGGTCCACTTAAATTATTGTTATATTCACCGTCGCACCTCTAACAGTAAATGAATCCTTCTTAAGTTAATATCACACCTCTGACAAGTCATTTCTAATCTCCAGCGAGATAGTTGTCATATTAAATAAATTCCTAAAAATTACCCTAGGAGTCGCAAATGTCACGTTAATGATCACCTCTGACAACTCCTTATAGATTCCCCATGGAGTCTCAAAGAATGCTAAATTCTCTATCTTCAAAATCCTCATGAAATATCCACTCTCCAATGAGGTATTTAGCTGTCGCGTTAACAATTACCTCTGACAACTCTTTCTAAAAACATTTAAAGGGATGCTATTCGCCACTATCAGATTCTTCGAGGAGCGCTAAACTCTTCGTGAGATTCTACACTGTCCTCCGCGGGACACTTTTGTAGCCTGGTATGGGCTATCCTTTTAACTCCCCAACGAGTTTTCTAGTTGTCACGTTAATGATTACCTCTAAAAATAATTCCTTATATATTCCCCTCAGAGTCTATAACTACCCTTTTCAGTCCTTAATGGACTCTTTGGTTGTCACGTTAACATTACACCTCTGACAATTTCTTCAAAAATTCTTCAAGAAAGCACTAATTTCCCCACAGAGTCTATGATCAAATTACATCCCCCTGGTGGAATAATTCTTTTCAGACCGTCATGTCCAGCTCACCACCTCTGTACGGTTCAGTCCAGTAAGGACTACTCTTTTTTGCCGTTATGTCCAGTTCGTCACCTCTGAACGGCAGGGCTCTGAGTCTGATAACTCTTAGTCGGTTATGTCCAGTCAATCACCTATGAACCGATGGGGCATCTAGATCTCTCCCCCTTTTAGTCCCTGTTATGCCCGTAAGGCCTTTGAACAGTGGATAACCTTTTATGATACTCAAACTCTTATGTCCAGTTTATCACCTCTGACCAGACGAGTCCATAGCCCAGTTCTCCTTCCCTGTCAGGGCTGCGAGTTCTTGCTGTCAAGTTAATACGACTACCTCTAAATAGCGAATTGCGAGTCTGGTGTCCCATAGTTGGCATGCCGATATTACCTCTAAATTGACGGGTGCCCAGATCCAATTCACCTTTACAGTCCCCAGTGGGCTAGGTGTCAAGTTAATACGACTACCTCTGACAGCAGATTCGAAATATACTGTGTCTTAATCTATCATGTTGCTAACCTCTGAATAGACGGGTCCCAAAAGCCGGGTTCACCTCTTGTTTATTGTTATGTCCAGTTGATTGCAAAATCAAAGAGTTAAGAATTACCGTGTAGCTTTGGGCAACGGGTCGTGTCCACGAGGAGGAATACGATAGAAGCTTTTTGGTATTTTTATTAAGTAACAATGAATGAAATTGGTTTCTTTCTTTTAAGTTGAAAAAGAGAATGGAGAGAAGGGAAATGATTAAAAGAAAAAATTATAAATTTGGAGAAGGCTTTAGAAAAGGTGATTTAAAAAGCTTTGAAAAGTGATTGTTGTTTTTAATAAAGAAGAAAAATCTGGGCTCACTATCTCACTACTCAACGATGTGTTCTTCTATTGAAATCCTTAGTGCCTCAATTTGATCATAGACAAAAACTTAAGATTGATTTTAGAAAGTTTTAAGTAAAGCACATAAGATGGTTGAAAAAGTTAATTCTTTTCTTTAAGAAATTGTCTTGAATTGAATGTTAAATCATCAAGAAGTTCAAGTATGAGATAAAAACAAGTCCAAGAGACGTTTTTAAAAGAAGTAAAAGTTTAAAAATCCGAACCCATCCTCATATGCCTTCAAGAACACTTTCAAAGAAGAAAGGCTTTAGTTTAGGCATTCAAATGATTCATTGGGTCTTTTTCATGAAAACCATTCAGAAAGAAGAGGGATCGAAAAGAGGGACGATAGTGAGCCCAGAAAATAAGTTTAGCTACTCATGAATAATACAAAACTAGACATGAAAATAACACAAGACATACCCGTGAATTAGAGTGGAAGAGGAGAAAGCTTGATCCTTTATTGATGTCACTTCAATCTTCAGATTACAATCACTCAATTCCTCTCTCTAACTAGTATTTGAACTAAATTACAAATTAAAGAACAGAGATACAACTTCTCTACAGTATCTAACAAAGAGCTTAAACCTTAAAAATGAGCAAGAAATTTAATCCTAGTCCTCGCTAATTTTTCAGTACAAAATCCTGCCTTTTATAGGCAAAAACCCAGAAGGAAAGGAGTGAGGAGATAAGGGGAGCAAACCAACAAGCCGTGGATCCACGGCTTGGGCCGCGGATCTGCGGCCAAGATGTGGCCAATTGGCCACATCTGGGTGGAGCGACGGTTGGCGTGGATTTGGGCTCCCTTTTGTCTTGCTGGATTCACTGTTGCAGCTCCCAAATTTGACGAAACGATCTTTGATTTGTTGGCTTCAACTGCTTGATTTTGGAAGATTCATTTCAACCGGTTTTCAACCTCTCTGATTTGTCAAGATCTGCCCTATTTCCCTGATTTCGAATTTATTCTGAATTAAATGGGCTTTTGGGCTCGTTTCTCTGGCCTATCCTTTAGCAATGGGCCTGCATTTTATAAAGAAAAATAAGACTTATTAATATGATTTATTTAGATAATAAGCACAGTAATGTGACAATATGTATGCAATATATGTGACCCATCATACCCCCACACTTATCTTTTGCTCACCCTCGAGCAAAACATCAAAACTAATTCTAATCAATTATTAGACCACTTTCGCAGGTCACTCGATTGCACTGAGCATGTGCAATAAGCCGTAAACCTCTAGGTTATCCCTAGAGGACGATTTTTGTCTCGTGAGGGTTTTCAGTGGATTGTGTTGGCCAGAAGGCCCATCACTCTAGTTTTGATGATGACCAACTCACGTAGTTATTGTACTAATGATCTTGTGTTTAATTAGTGACAGATTTATGATCAAGATCTTAGTAGGTGCATAGCTTCAACAAAGGATTTCAAGTCAAGTTTTGGAGCTAGCACGGTGTTTGGACCAAGTCAAGAAGGCTTCAAGTGAAGACTTCAAGAAGATGAAGACTTGTGTCTAGGTTTGTTTTAGAAGATTTTATTTTTTAGATAAAATGTAAATGATAGAATAGTTGGTGGATTGCTCAAGTACATTTACACACACACTCTTGATTTAGTTATTTTTTTAAAAGAAAATAAGTTTTAGAAAAACCAAACCGGTATGCATGTTTTCCTTCCTTTATTCTTGTTTGGTTTTTGGTATTCAAGTATTATGCTTTAACCAAAACCATGTTTAGTTCTTAAATGTCAAAAACATAGATATTTCACCATGTTTGTGTAGTGGATCATAGCCATACACACTATGCTTTAAATGAGTTTAAATATCTTGTTTTTGTATTTGGTGAAGTTTTGGAAAAACAAGTTTTGGAAAAATCAATTTGAAAAAATACAGTTTTTGTTTTGAGCCAAAATTTTCAAGTTACAAAAATAGTCCAATTTGTTTGTAACATGCCTTGATTTTGTGCAAGCATGTTTGATTATTAAAGTATAACATTGAAACTATTTTTGTAGATTTTTCATGATTTTATGGGATTTTATTTAAGCCAAAACGTCCAACTTTTTAATCCCAGTTTTTATGTACTGGCGTCAGCCGGTCGACCGGGTCGGTCGACCGACGTGCATAGACGTGCACGCCAGTTCTGCCAGGAGGGCCGGTCGACCGACCCGGTCGACCGACCGGTCGACAGTATAGAGAGCAGTGCTCTCTGTATCCTGGCCTCGGTCGACCGACCGGTCGACCGCAGCCCCAACGGTCGGATTTCTGACCGTTGTCGGTCGACCGGCCGGTCGACCGACAGCTCTGTCAGACCCCCAACGGCTAGTTTTTCTACCTCTATAAATTGGGACTTTTGGGGGCTGTTTTCTCTAAGATTTTTCAAGTGGTTTTCACCAGTTTTTCCTAGACTATTTAGAGGTTTTCCTCCACTTGATTAAGAGCAAATATTTCCAATCAAAAGGGGAGTTTTATCAAGAGTGTTTAAAAGTGATTTTCTTGAGTTTTCTTCCACAAATTCCATCCTTGTTTTTCTCACAAACACTTGAGCTATCCATTGATTATTCATTCTATAGGAGTGTTGTAGTGAGATTGTTTTTAGGTGATCAAAGTGTTGTGATCACCAAAGACTTCATTTGTTCTTTGAGGAGGCGGACTTGCGGGTTCGCGATGTTTCGAGTTCGTGTGTGAACTCTTGGTTTGAGGTCTGGCCTCGGCAAGCTTGTGGGGCTTGCGGTGTGTACGGGACTAGAGATTCCGAGGGCTTGTAGGTGTTGCGGCACCGAGGAGTGATCCATTGGGATCGAACATAGTGGAAATCCTTCGTGTGTCGAAGGCGGGGATGTAGAGCAAGTGTGCTCGAACCTCGAAACAAATCCCTTGTGTTTGCGATTGCTCACTCTCTCTCTATCTCTTGTTTATATCTTGCATGCTTTTATTGTGCTTATCCTTACATGCTTGATATTCATATTGTGCTTAATTGATATACATGCTTGGGGATTATTTGCTAACACTAGTTTTCAACCAAGAGAGCCAACGTGGCACCTCAACCCTTATCTAGGGGAATCTAGAGGAGTTAGTCCAGAGCCCTTCACGGGGAATTCGGCTATACTCTTGTGTTAAACTTGGTGTTTAGTTTAAGTATTTTAGTTTAGTCATAATAGTTTTTATTTCCGCATTTAGTGACCATTAGATTAGCCATCACCTATTCACCCCCCCTCTAGGTGATTTTCAATTGGTATCAGAGCCAAGTGCTCTGATTTTAGGTCTTACAACCTAGAGTTAAAGATCCTCTTTTTAGGCTAATCACAATATTTGTACCACACCATGGACTTCATGTCACCACCTACCTTTGACATTCTTAACATCCAAACTTGGAAGGTTAAGATGTCTTTATACCTCAAAGCCCTAGGCATTCATGTTTATCTTGCTACTACTAATGATTCATATGCTAATAATAGCAAGTATATTGAGGCTAATGCAAAGGCCATTCATGCTTTGAAATGTACCCTAAATAATGAATATTTATCTAGGGTGTCTAACATTGATTCGGCTTTTGTAGTATGGAACACTATCATCTCCCTTGGCGAAAAAGAACAATATTATGCGGGGAGCGATTCGGATGTTGGAAGTGACACCTCCAACTTGTGCTACATGGTCCAAGGGGATAACCCCCTTGAGGTAACTACCGAATCCGAGGTAGAAGATGTTAACATGTCATATGATGAGCTTTCATCTTTTTGTCAACTTTTACTTGAAAAATATGACATGCTTAAGAAAGATAATAAAAATTTGAAAAAGAAATTTGATTGCATGCTTAATGAAAAAGTTTCATTAGAAAATAATTTTGAAAATGTTTTAAAAGAAAATGAGTCTTTCAAAAATAAGGTTGCATGTTTTGAAAAAGAAAAATGAAAGTTTGAAAAATGAAAATGTTTCCTTACTTTCTAAATTGAGTGATCTTTGTAAAGGAAACACTTCATTGAAAAATAAAATTGTTTTGGTGGAAAAACAAAAAGAAGTTGCTTTTCAAGAAAACACTTCTTTAAAAAGAAAAATTATTGAAAATGAAAAAGAAAATGTTTTTCAAAAGAAAAAGAAAAATGATTGTCAATCTCATCATGTTTTTCATGCCACCATTGATAAAAATGAGATTAACAATTTGAAAAATAAAATTAATTGTTTGAGCTCAACTTTGAGCACATGTGCATTTAACCACTCTAGATTGGAGTTTTTGTTTTCAAAGAAACAAGCTCCATATGTTCATGCACATCATCATCATGCATATGCACATTTTGCACGTCATGACCACGCCCACACTCATATGCATACTAAGGTGTACACTTGTACACATTGTGGCCGCAAAGGCCATTTAGCAAAGTTTTGTTTTGACAAGTTGCATCATTTTAATTTTGCTAAAAATAAAAATGTTTGGGTGCCTTACAATGCTAACCCCCAAGGACCCAAAAGAAAATGGGTACCAAAATCCCCACCTTTTGTATTTGATGTAGGTGAGGGCTCTCACACGACGTGAGAGATCTGGTGCCTTGATGGTGGATGCACATAGACATGATGGACACATTTTTGATGCATCACTATCAAGGAGGTTTGGTGGGACAACCACCATGTTTTGGAGAATTAGAGGATAGTTCTTTGTTTGGTAACTATCTCTAAACTCCTATTTAGTTTATTTACATGCTTGTTCATATATCATATTTTTAGCATGCCCATGTTTTAGGTTTTGTGCTTCATGTGGTAAATACTAGTTTAAATGTAGTTTTTATCAAACCTTGGATTTATACATGTACAAATAGTGAGCAACAAATTGATTCATATATGTTTGCACTTCATTGTTCATTTGTACTCACTTTATGCACATGTATAGCCTAGTTTTGATGATTCTATCATTTATACTTGTTTTGCCTATTTTCATGGTTTACTTCATATATATGTAATTTTTATTCAAATCTAATAAATATACATGTATACCCGTGAGTCTCTTGCCTTCATGCAAAAACTATTGATAGACTCTTTTATGTTTGGGATATGTATGCATATTGTTAGGATTGGATAAAAACATACATATACCTAGAAGTTTGTTTTATGTGAAAAATGAATTTTTATAAATTGTTTAATAAAATGATATTCATAATTGTTTTGAGCTTTATTGACTATTTTCATGAAAATGCTATTTACATAATATTTGAACACTCACACTTTATTTGTTTATTCATGACATTGTTTTCATGATTATTTTTGAGCTTTATGGATCATGAGTGCTTGAATCTTTGTGTATTTGGTATGATTCATGAAATACATATGATTTGATTTCATATTTTTGAAGGATCTTTAACTAGTTTTTTAAAAATTACTTTTAACTAGTTATTATTCTTCATTTTGGTAGTGATTTTCAATGCTAAACTATTTTCAAAATTATTTTTGAAAACCCCTACTCATTAAAGGGCGGTTGAATGGGAGATCATGCTCATGTATGCTTTATAGTGAAAATCATTTTAAACTTGAACATGAAATGGGTGATAGGTATGAGTTATATACTTGATTTACATAGTTATTTTCAATTTGTATCTCAATTGATATTCTTTTGTATATACTCATATTTTGTTTCCTATATATGTATGCTTCATTTTCAACTTATATCAATTTCTATTGATATTATCATTTCTCATACATATATATGATTTTCATGTGCTTACTTTGCAATTGGTATACATATTTAAAGCATAAAGTTTATGCTAAGCTTAATTTAGAACTATATTTTCAATTGGTATCTCAATTGACTTTTTAATAAGCTTATGCATGGTTTTTCAATTGATATCAATATGCTTCTATTTCAAATTTGTTATAAATTTACAATTGGTATCAATATGATTCTATTTTGATTAAAATTCAAAATTTGTAATGTTTATTTACAATTGGTATCTTAAAATTTGATTGATTTACTAAGATATCTCAAAATTTGATTTATTGAGAAAATTCAAAATGTTTTGATTTGTATTGCCTATATGCAAGGAGAGCTTAACATCTCTTCTACATATAGATTCATGATGAGTGTATCTTGTATTGAGGAGCTTGACAACTCTTCTTTATGTGGTACACGTGTGTAGGGGGAGCTTCACATCTCCTCTTATGCATTGCATATTTTACGTTATGTGAATTAAGGCTTGTCATCCCTCTTTCATGTAATGTATATATGTAGGGAAGCTTCTCATCTTCCTCTTCATAAATGTATATCGCATATACCTTTTGTTGATTGCTTTGGTTTACCCCTTTATTGATTCTTGGGTTCGAACAAAAAGGGGGAGAAGAATTTTGTTTCTTACTTTAACCCCTTTGTTGATGATTGACAAAAAGGGGGAGAAGTATTTGTGATTTGTTTAGTATATATGCATGTTTTCCTTCCTTTATTCATAAAGGGGGAGTAGTTTTTATGTTTATGCATATATGTTTTGTTTTGCAAATAGGAGAAAAAGAATTTGATTTGTTTTATGCTTGATTGGCATGTTTATCTCCTAGATTTGCATACATGTTTATGAGCATACATTGCATATTTATTTGTTTATTTGTTATGCATGAGTTAAGGGGGAGCTTCTTTGAAGCTTTACTTTAATCCATGCATATATAACTTCATGAGTTTTGTCATCATCAAAAAGGGGGAGATTGTTGGCCCGAAGGCCCATCACTCTAGTTTTGATGATGACCAACTCATGTAGTTATTGTACTAATGATCTTGTGTTTAATTAGTGACAGATTTATGATCAAGATCTTAGTAGGTGCATAGCTTCAACAAAGGATTTCAAGTCAAGTTTTGGAGCTAGCACGGTGTTTGGACCAAGTCAAGAAGGCTTCAAGTGAAGACTTCAAGAAGATGAAGACTTGTGTCTAGGTTTGTTTTAGAAGATTTTATTTTTTAGATAAAATGTAAAGGATAGAATAGTTGGTGGATTGCTCAAGTACATTTACAAACACACTCTTGATTTAGTTGTTTTTATAAAAGAAAATAAGTTTTAGAAAAACCAAACCGGTATGCATGTTTTCCTTCCTTTATTCTTGTTTGGTTTTTGGTATTCAAGTATTATGTTTTAACCAAAACCATGTTTAGTTCTTAAATGTTGAAAACATAGATATTTCACCATGTTTGTGTAGTGGATCATATCCATACACACTATGCTTTAAATGAGTTTAAATATCTTATTTTTGTATTTGGTGAAGTTTTGGAAAAACAAGTATTAGAAAAATCAATTTGGAAAAATACAGTTTTTGTTTGAGCCAAAATTTCTAAGTTACAAAAATAGTCCAATTTGTTTGTAACATGCCTTGATTTTGTGCAAGCATGTTTGATTATCAAAGTATAACATTGAAAACTATTTTTGTAGATTTTTCATGATTTTATGGGATTTTATTTAAACCAAAACGACCAACTTTTTAATCCCAGTTTTTCTGTACTGGCGTCAGCCGGTCGACCGGGTCGGTCGACCGACGTGCACAGACGTGCATACCAGTACTGGCAGGAGGGCCGGTCGACCGACCCGGTCGACCGTCCAGAGAGCTCTGCTCTCTGGAAAGGCCCCGGTCGACCGACCGGTCGACCGTACAGAGAGCAATGCTCTCTGTATCCTGGCCTCGGTCGACCGACCGGTCGACCGCAGCCCCAACGGTCGGATTTCTGACCGTTGCCGGTCGACCGGCCGGTCGACCGACAGCTCTGTCAGACCCCCAACGGCTAGTTTTTCTACCTCTATAAATTGGGACTTTTGGGGGCTATTTTCTCTAAGATTTTCCAAGTGGTTTTCACCAGTTTTTCCTAGACTATTTAGAGGTTTTCCTCCACTTGATTAAGAGCAAATATTTCCAATCAAAAGGGGAGTTTTATCAAGAGTGTTTAAAAGTGATTTTCTTGAGTTTTCTTCCACAAATTCCATCCTTGTTTTTCTCACAAATACTTGAGCTATCCATTGATTATTCATTCTATAGGAGTGTTGTAGTGAGATTGTTTTTAGGTGATCAAAGTGTTGTGATCACCAAAGACTTCATTTGTTCTTTGAGGAGGCGGACTTGCGGGTTCGCGGTGTTTCGAGTTCGTGTGTGAACTCTTGGTTTGAGGTGCGGCCTCGGCAAGCTTGTAGGGCTTGCGGTGTGTACGGGACTAGAGAGTCCGAGGGCTTGTAGGTGTTGCGGCACCGAGGAGTGATCCATTGGGATCGAGCATAGTGGAAATCCTTCGTGTGTCAAAGGCGGGGATGTAGAGCAAGTGTGCTCGAACCTCGAAACAAATCCCTTGTGTTTGCGATTGCTCACTCTCTCTCTATCTCTTGTTTATATCTTGCATGCTTTTATTGTGCTTATCCTTACATGCTTGATATTCATATTGTGCTTAATTGATATACATGCTTGGGGATTGTTTGCTAACACTAGTTTTCAACCAAGAGAGCCAACGCGGCACCTCAACCCTTATCTAGGGGAATCTAGAGGAGTTAGTCCAGAGCCCTTCACGGGGAATTCGGCTACACTCTTGTGTTAAACTTGGTGTTTAGTTTAAGTATTTTAGTTTTGATCATAATAGTTTTTATTTCCGCATTTAGTGACCATTAGATTAGCCATCACCTATTCATCCCCCCCCTCTAGGTGATTTTCAAATTGCACCCACAAAATCCATAAAGAAAGAGAAAAAAGTTAGTATTTTCGAAAAGCATTTTGAAAAGAGAAAATATTTGAAGTATATTTGTGAGAGTTTAAGTAATCTATAAGTTATAGGAATATCAAAATTTTCATTCTTAAACTTAGTCTCTATTCAAAAACATGTCATCAATCAAAGTAAGGAGTCAAATTGTATTTCTCATCTAGTTTATTACTTTACCAGTTATACGCACCATCGTGACTGTGAAGTTTGACTAAGGGTTCTTTAATATTAACTCTTATACCTTGTTTATATTTATTTTTGGTGATATTTAGTCCTCAATTCCATTAGGCTTTCTAATTTGCCTATGTAACGAGCCATTAGTCGGTGACACCCAAACCAGACAGTTTTAGGGCACCAGGTGAGGAAACACCCCTAAGAACTTAAACACTCGAGCAGACAAGGCCACGAAACTAAGGGTTTTTATTTATAAAATGTACCCCTTTTAGGTGTGAATACTTATGCTTCATGAGGCACAAATACCCAGTTTAATCAGAGGATTTATATATTTTTTTCCAAAATTATCTAATTATCTTTTGCATAAATACCAAGGCTTGCTTAGGCCAAAGCACCTAGCTAATCAATAACTAGATTTGTTTATTTTTTTATACATATATAATTTTTTTTCTTTTTTTTCTTTTTTCTTTTTTAGAAGGCATAAGAGTCTTTATTTTTTTTGAACCCTAAGTGTGTAAGTGTATGAAGTGTGCATATTTCATCAAGGTAAAGATCAAGACTAAATTACTTTCACAAATTTTCTTCCTAACCCTAAAAATCAAACAAGTCATCTTATTTTGACCAAGTGTAAGAAATCCTAATTATGATTTTCCTATTCCTTAAAATGACTTAATTTCTTACAAAACAGATATATCAAAAATTGTTCTTACCTTTCAAATTTTTTTTTATATATATATTTTTCTTTGTTTTTTTTTATAGTTATACTAGGAATGTTAGAACCCTCCCCCCACACTTATCTCATGTATTGTCCATAATGTATGAAAGAAATGTATAGATGCATGAAATGAAATGTAAAAGAGGTGCATATATTATACAAAAATATGTACAACATCAAGTTCCTCCCACACCTAGATCTTTTTCGGTCTTATCCCTCTAGCTCTCTTCTCATCATTCTAATGGGTCCTCTTTATAGGGCATAGTGGGGAGGCCATTTTTTTTGTATTTTAGCTCTCTTCCTCCCCAGTCTCACCTTCTTTAGGTGTTTCTTCCTCATATTACTACATTCATTATTCAAAATTTGATCTCCACCACACTTCTCAGTTGGAACTTCTTCATTATGAATGCCTAGGAATTCTAACTCAGTTCCATATATCTCCTCAAAGCTTAGGTCAACACTTTCCCCTGGAGATGTGTAATTAACCAAAATATCCCTAGTTGGTTTATCCAAACACATGAGTTCTTCTTCGAAGAGGTTTTCAAAGAATATGTCAATCAGAGGTTCTTGAATTATATTCTCATGCGATATATTATTGGTTGGCTCATCGAAAGTGAAGATATTCAAATCAAATTTTCCTTTTTTAAAGGGTACTCTAACATTAGGATCTCCGACATATGCCTTCTCATCAAGATAATCGCATTCATTCTTAAATAATTTATTAAGAAACAGCGACTCATTCTCTATACCTTCACTCTCTTCATCACAATTGTTTTCAATAAAGTTTACCTCAAATGTTTGGTCTCTTATCTTACGAGGTTATTTTTCTAGGTTGAAGACATTGACTTCTCTAGTCATGTCTCCAAAGGTTAATCTCATAGACCCATTCCTACAATTGATATTAGCATTAGCAGTAGTAAGGAATGGGCGCCCTAGGATAACAGGAGTTTGAGCCCTAGGATTGGACACAGGTTGTCTCTCAAGAACTATGAAATCAACTGGGTAGATAAACTCCCCGATCTGGATAAGAACATCATTAATTTTCCCCTTTGGAACTTTCACAGAACGGTCAGCCAGTTGGATAGTGACTCGAGTTGGACTAAGATTGCCCAACCCGAGTTGTTGATAAACTGAGAATGGAAGCAGGTTGATACTTGCTCCCAAATCAAGAAGTGCATGACTAATCTCGGCTTGTTCTATAGTGCAGGCAATGGTGGGACAACCCGGATCCTTGTACTTGATAGGGATCAGACCCGATAGTAGCTCACTAATGTTAGTGGCTAAGAAGACTTTCTTGGGTACATTAGTCTTTCTCTTCTTGGTGCACATGTCCTTAAGAAATTTTGCATAAGATGGAAGTTGTTGGATGGCATCGCACATTTATCTTAACTTGATTAAATATCTCAATTATCTTATCCATGTGTGAATTTTGCTTGTTGTTCTTTAGCCTATTAGGAAATGGTACTATAGACTTGTACACCTGACTGGTTGACTTCTCTGTTTCAGATTCGTCAGATTTTGAAGGATTGGGACTAGATGAGGAGGATGCTAGAGTGTGATTGTGCTGACTGGGATTGGGTGGTGTTGACACTTGGTTATCAACTTTCTTTCCCAACCTCAATGTATGAACAGCTTTACACTGATTCAATGATTAATCCTCAACCAAATGAGCTTGTTGTGAATTCCTAGGATTCATATTTGGTTGACTGGGCAAGGTATCCTTTTGCCTCTCATGTTGTGAATTGGCTAAGTGACTCATTTGACCCTCTAGCCTCTGTATTGTTTGCATGAGGGAATCTTGGTTCTTCATGTACCTTTTCATATTTCTCTCAAAGTCAGTCATTCTCCTTTCAAGCTGAGGATTCTGAAAGGAGGGTTGTGGAGCTTGGTTGGAAAAATTTTGTTGATAATGTGAAAAATTGTTGGGAGAATTGTAAGGGTGATTTGGAAAGTTGGGTTGATGATTGGAAGAATTATTGAAAATGATGGAAGTGGCTTGCATGATTTGATCGTGGGTGGTCATTATTTTGTTGGCTCTATGAGAAATTTGGGTGATTTCTCCAGCCAGGATTGTACGTTGGAGCGTAAGGATCATTGTTCGGCCTTGAAAAGGCCGCATTCATCGGTTCAGAAAGGTGTTGTTGAGCTTGAAATATAGGACACTCCTCAAACACATGATTCATGGCCTGACAGTAAGTACAACCCGGAGTTGAAAATTGGTTCTGGCTGACTTGATTGACTGGACTTTGTTCCTTAGTTTCTAAAGCTTCCAGTCTTCTCGCTTGGTTAGCTAACTTAGCCTCGTTAGTTATGGATGATTCAATTGAATGGAGACCTCCTTTTGAAGAGATAGAGTTTGGATTCCTAGAGCTTTCACTAGTAGGTTCCTATTGGATGGTCTTTTCAGCTAGATCTCATATAAATCCCATCCTTCATGCTCATCCTTCTGCAAGAATCCCACTTGGCACATGCTTTCTAAGAGGGTCTTGGTTGAGTAGTCTAAACCGTCATAAAGAATTTGGCATTGTCGCCATTTCTCTATTCCATGATGAGGACATTGGACAAGGAGGTCTTTGAAGCGTTCAAAGTACCTCCAAAACGGTTCATTAGGTTCTTGCTTGAACTGCATGATGTTTTTCCTAACGAGAGCGGTCTTGTGAATTGGATAGAATTTCTTCAAGAAGACCTTGATGAAACCATCTCAGGATGTGATAGAGCGGGCCGCTAAGCTGTAGAGCCATTTCTTTGCTAAGTCCTTAAGAGCAAATGGGACAAATCTCAACCAAATAGCATCGTCTGCAAGGTGTGAGATTTTCATCATTAAGTATACTTTCTCAATTCTCTTATGAAGAAATAAGCATCTTCGGACTCTAAGCCATGGAACTTAGGGAGTGTGTTGATGAACTGTGGCTTAAGCTCAAAGTTGTGTTCACCAACCGATGGAAGTTGGATGCAGGATGGAAGTGAGGTTCTAATGGGATAGAACCTATCCTGCAAAGATGTCGGTTGAGTCATAACTGAATCTGGTTTTGGTTCGAACTTGGGTAGTGATGTGTTTCTAGTTAACCTAGATGAATTAGGGTCTCTTGACCACACTTGCATACACAAACACAATCACAAACAAGTTCACCAATAGTCAAGAAGAGAAAACAACCAAGCCTAGTCTAAGGTAACCTTGACCTAGACAACTCCTAACTGGTTGATTGTCCACAGGAGGTATAATGCAGACTTTGACCACAAGCTAATCAGCCAGGTCAGGGCAAGATTGGTGGGAGGTATCCACGCAAAAGCGACGGGCCTAATTAAGCCAAACCACCAGCCTTCGGGTTTCGCCCCTCAATCCCTTTCCTAGACACGGATTTGGCAGGAGTCAAATTCTAACACCTTCCCCCTTAGGATAATCTCCTAATGAGTTCGAGATGTCCCTAAGGCCAACGTCTATCAGATTTTATTTAGGCTCAGGTTGTGCGTGCTTGGAGATAGTTTGTGAGCTAAGAAAGGGTAATGACTTCCCCACCTTATCTTGATTTAGTTTTTGTCCTTAGAATTGTTTGTGCAAAGTGTGGAAGATATAGAAAAGTAACATTCAAAAGCAAATATCACCCAAGAATGTTTCTTAAACTATATGCTATGCATGCGTACCTTGTCTCCAGCTATCTTCAACAGTAATTCTTCAACAGTAATTGTAAAATAAACGTAATTAGACAAATGCCTAGAATGCAAGTTTAAACGTTTTTTAAGCAATTAACAATCACTCAGATTACTATTGGATTAAAACAGGGATTGTGAATAGCAGATATAGCAAGAATATTAACACACAAAAACTTTATTTTTGCAAGCAATATGTCCTGCAAAAAAGAGTTTTAGTAGTCCAGTAAAAATTTTAACTTTTGCACTTGCAATTTCTTGAAATTCTGTTTCCTATTTTCGAGAGTAGGGGCACAGAATACCAAGTCTTCTCCTGCAAAGCTTGAATACTAAATCTGAATCTTGACGTCCCTGAAACAATACACCAAACTTGTTAAAAAATAAATACACCGTTCCCTCCCCGACAACGGCATCAAAAATTGATTGCAAAATCAAAGAGTTAAGAATTACCGTGTAGCTTTGGGCTAACGGGTCGTGTCCACGAGGAGGAATGCGATAGAAGATTTTTGGTGTTTTTGTTAAGTAACAAAGAATGAAATTGGTGTCTTTCTTTTAAGTTGAAAAAGAGAATGGAGAGAAGGGAAATGATTAAAAGAAAAAATTGTAAATTTGGAGAAGGTTTTATAAAAGGTGATTTAAAAAGCTTTGAAAAGTGATTTGTTATTTTTAATAAAGAAGAAAATCTGGGCTCACTATCTCACTACTCAACGATGTGTTCTTCTATTGAAATCCTTAGTACCTCAACTTGATCATAAGCAAAAACTTAAGATTGATTTTAGAAAGTTTTAAGCAAAGCACATAAGATGGTTGAAAAAGTTAATTCTTTTCTTTAAGAAATCGTCTTGAATTGAATGTTAAATCATGAAGAAGTTCAAGTATGAGATAAAAATAAGTTCAAGAGACGTTTTTAAAAGAAGTAGAAGTTTAAAAATTCGAACCCATCCTCATGTGCCTTCAAGAACACTTTCAAAGAAGAAAGGCTTTAGTTTAGGCATTCAAATGATTTATTGGGTCTTTTTCATGAAAACCATTCAAAAAGAAGAGGGATCGAAGAGAGGGACGATAGTGAGCCCAGAAAACAAGTTTAGCTACTCATGAATAATACAAAACTAGACATGAAAATAACACAAGACATGCCCGTGAATTGGAGTGGAAGAGGAAAAAGCTTGATCCTTTATTGATGTCACTTCAATCTTCAAATTACAATCACTCAATTCCTCTCTCTCACTGGTATTTGGACTAAACTATAAATTAAAGAACAGAGATACAACTTCTCTACACTATCTAACAAAGAGCCTAAACCTTAAAAATGAGCAAGAAATTTAATCCTAGTCCTCGCTAATTTTTCAGTACAAAATCCTGTCTTTTATAGGCAAAAACCCAGAAGGAAAGGAGTGAGGAGACAAGGGGAGCAAACGCTCCCTTTATCTCTACCAACAAGCCGCGGATCCGTGGCTTGGGCCATGGATCCGCAGCCAAGATGTGGCCAATTGGCCACATCTAGCTGGAGCGACGGTTGGCGTGGATTTGGGCTTCCTTTGTCTTGCTGGATTCACGGTTGCAGCTCCCAAATTTGACGAAACGATCTTTGATTTGTTGGCTTCAACCGCTTGATTTGAGAAGATTCATTTCAACCAGTTTTCAACCTCTCTGATTTGCCAAGATCTGCCCTAATTCCCTAATTTCAAATTTATTCTGAATTAAATGGGCTTTTGGGCTCGTTTCTCTGGCCTATCCTTTAGCAATGGGCCTGCATTTTATTAAAAAAAATATAGGACTTATTAATATGATTTATTTAGATAATAAGCATGGTAATGTGACAATATGTATGCAATATATGTGACCGATCACCAGTCTGTCACATCTGAACAGCAAACGCTTTGAGTTTGGTAATTTCTAATTAGTTATATCCAGTTCGTCACCTCTGAACCGACGAATACCCAAATCTCATCCTTTCTTTTGTCATTATGTCTAGTTTATCACCTTTGAACGACAAAACTTAGAATCTGGAAATTCTTAATCAGTTATGTCCAGTTCATTACCTCTAAACTGATGACTATCTAGATCTCATTTCCAGTCCAGTAGGGACTCTTTTTCGCTGTTATGTCTTGTTTATCACCTCTGAACAACGAACCTTCTTTTTAGTGATTCCTAACCTGTCATGTCTAGTCCATCACCTCTGAACAGACAGATTCCTAGATCTACCCTTTCTTGTCCCCAGTGGATTCTCATACTCAGACTGATTTTATCATGTTCCTAACCTCTAAATAATTTTTTAGACAGTTTTAATTCCTTTAGAAAATTCTTAATGGTGAATTTTCGCCTTTTTAGCTCTTTTTAAGAGCTCACATACTAAGTGTTCCTCTATGGAAAACTTAAATTACCTAAGGGTAATCACACAGGCGAAGCTAAAGCACTCAAGTGCTAAAACAGCAAGCTTCGCCCAAAAGAGGCAGCTGTCGCTTTAATTTTGAAGCGTAGGTGAAGCTAAGCACTAAAAGTGCTAACATCGAAGCTAACAATTTAGCTTCACATTTGCAAGCAAAGTTAGCCCACAAGGGCTCCAACAGTGAAGCTGCTCTGTAGCCATGCTTCGAAGCTAGGCTCCAACTAGCCTCGCCACGCAGGCGAACATAAGAGGCCACACTTATGGCCTTTTCTCCAACAATTGAATTAACATGTTTGAACACCAGAAGCAATTCAAAGTATTTCAACATACAAACCAGTCCACTTCAGATTTGTGAAAATTTTAAAGGGGGTTTTGTTGACACACCAAAAAGACAAAATCCCAGATAGCTCTTCAACCGGTCTGAATGATATCTAACTTGTGGACATTTATAAAAGACAAGTCCACAGACAAGCTGACGATCAGATTCCGCTCACCCGTGAGGGATAAAGCAGTAACTTGGACCCTATGATCCAGTGAAGCAGACAGGAGCCAAGTGTTGTCTTTGAAGAAGCCTAGGCAGGCCTAGGAGGGTAAGTCAGTTCAACACTTAGCCTCCTATGAGCCCAAGGGGCTAGCTTTGCCTGAGATGGAATTTTGCCTAGCTTTGCCAGAAGTTTGACATAGCTCCTCTGAGAGCTCACTCCTAGTTTCGCCTGAAGCTTAGCACAACTCCTCTGAGAGCTTTCTTCTAGCTTCGCCTGAAGTTTAACACAACTCTGCTTAAAGCTTAACACAGCTTCACTGAAAGCTATCTCTTAGCTTCGCCTGAAGCTTTACACAGCTCTGCTGAGAGCTAACTTTTAGTTTCACCTGAAGTTTTTTATAGCTCCGCCGAGAGCTATCTTTTAGTTTCATCTGAAGCTTGGCATAGCTCCACTGAGAGCTAACTTCTAACTTCTGATCGTACACGTGCATTACATGTTTTCATATCATATGTGTCACATTTCTGTATTTATGTTTAAATAAAACTCTGCTAATTAATGTATTTTCATGTTTAGTGGCGTGCAGTGTAATTAAAGAAGAAAAGAGAGAGATTGACAGATTTATCCAATTAAATATAAAAGTTCAAAAGAAAGGGGATCGATTCAAATTCAAAGGTTCTAAAGGCCATCTTATCTAGAGACCGGGTATATCATATGAGATAATACCATCCAAATTCAAAGAAAAAATGGACTAGAAGAAGGCCATATCGGTTTCGCTGAGGAAAAACAGATAGATCATTGAATCTAAAGCTGAAATTTAAAATCCAAGAGGATAAAAGGAAAGAGGATACATGGGCGGACAAGCGCCCCCAGATCCTGGCCGTAGATCCAGATCCTGGCCCCCAGATCTACGGCCAGGATCTTACCGCAGAAACGTGGCTTAATCAGAGGGAGCACCAGCTTCCCTATCTTAGTACGCTCCTTATCCTACTGTTTTTCCCAATAAATAGTTCACACGTTGAAGGCAGAGGGGCACCACTCCAGAGAGAGCTTTTAGTTTAGATTTTTCTTTTCTTCTTCAATGTAATTTTTATTTTCCTTATAGCTTAAGTTATAGAGAGTTACATGATTAAAAGAGAGGAAGAGTTATTGTAGAGTGACATTATTGTAATCCTTTCTTAAGAAACTTATATTGAAGGTGAAAATAAGGGAAAGTTTCCCACTTTTCTTCACTGTGCTCAATCTAGCCAAGCATCGCGTTCAAGTTACTCTTCTATTTTGCTTTATATTACTTCGCATCGAGTCATGATATGTTATTTAACGATAAAGGTAAGTCTTCTTCCTTTCTCTTTTTTTAGTTTTCTTTCTGATCAGTCACATATATTGCATATACATTGTCACATTACCACACTTTTTATCTAATAAATCCTATTAATAAGTCTTATTCTTCTTTGTTAAATGTAGGCCCATTGCTAAAAGAAAGGAAAGAGAAACAAGCCCAAAAGCCCATCAAATTCTGATTTAATTCAGAATAAATTTGAAATTAAGGAATCAGGGCAAATCTTGGCATATCAGAGAGGTTGAAAATCGGTTGAAATGAATCTTCTAAAATCAAGCGGTTGAAGCCAACAATCAAAGGCTGTTTTATCAAATCCTGGAGCTGAAACGAGAATACCAGCAGAAGATATGAGCGAATCACTAAAGAGGGGAGTTCCACCACTTGGGTGTGGCCATCTGGCCACACCAGGGCCGCGAAAATGCGGCCCTAGCCGCGTTTTCACGGCTTTGTTGAAGCCGTTGGGGGAGCGTTTGCTCCCCCAATCTTTCTACGACCTCCCCCCTCTGATTTTTTCCTATAAATACCATTTTCAACAGAGAAGAAAGGAGCGAAGACTAGGATTAGAATTTTTGTTTATTCTTTAAGGTTTAGGCTATTTGTTAGATAGTATAAAAGTTGTAACTTTATTTTGTAATTCATAGTTTAGAGCAAATCCCAGTGAGAGAGAGGAATTGAGCGATTGTATTCTGAAGATTGAAGTGACATCAATATAAGGATCAAGCTACCTTTTCTTCCACTCTATTGTACGATATGTCTTGCTTTATTTACTTACATTGTTCTTTGCCTTCTATGAGTAGCTAAATCGATTTTCTGGGCTCACTATTACTCCTCTCTCTGATCCCTCTTCTTTTTGAATGATTTTGATAAAAAGACCCAATGAATCATTTGCATGCCTAACTTAAGCCTTTCTTCTTGAAAGTGTTCTTAAAGGCACATGAGGATGGGTTTGGATGTTTAACTTCTACTTCTTTTAAAAAATATATCTCTTGAACTTGTTTTTATCTCATACTTTAACTTCTTGATAATTTAACATTCAATTCGAGATGATTTCTTAAAGAAGAGGATTAACTTTTTCAAACATCTTATGTGCTTTGCTTAAAGCTTTCTAAAATCAATCTTAAGTTGTTGCCTATGATCAAGTTGAGGCACTAAGGATTTCAATAAGAAGAACATATCGTTGAGTAGTGAGATAGTGAGCCCAGATTTTCTTCTTTATTAAAAATAACAAATCACTTTTCAAAACTTTTTAAATCACCTTTTCCAAAGCCTTTTCCAAATTTGCACTCTCTCTTTTATTCACTTCCCTTCTCTCCATTCTTCTTTTCAACTAAAAAATGAGCACAATTCTTTGTTACTAAACAAAACGCCGAAAAGCTTTCATCGCATTCCTCCTCGTGGACACGACCCGTTAGCCCAAAGCTACATGGTAAATCCTTACTCTTTCATTCAATCAATCAATTTTTGGCGTCGTTGCCGGGGAGGGAACGGTGTATTTGTTTTTTAACAAGTTTGGTGTCTTGTTTCAGGGACGTCAAGATTCAGATCTAGCATTCAAGCTTTGTAGGAGAAGACTTGCTATTCTGTGCCCCTACTCTTGAAAGTAGGAAACAGAATTTTAAGAAATTGCAAGTGCATAAGTTGAAAATTTTTTGAACTACTAAAACTCTTTTTTGCAGGACATATTACTTGCAAGAATTAAGTTTTTGTGTGTTATATTTCTTGCTATATCTGCTATTCACAATCCCTGTTTTAATCCAACAGTAATTTGAGTGATTGTTAATTGCTTAAAAAAACGTTTAGACTTGCAGTCTAGGCATTTGTCTAATTACGTTTATTTTACAATTACTGTTGAAGATAGCTGGAGACAAGTACGTATGCATAGCATATAGTTTAGGAAACATTCTTGGGTGATATTTGCTTTTGAACGCTACTTTTCTATATCTTGCACACTTCGCACAATTAACTCTAAGGGCAAAACCCAATTCAAGATAAGGTGGGGAAGTCATTACCCTTCCTTAGCCCACAAACCATCTCCAAGCACGCACAACCTAAGCCTAAGTAAAATCTAATAGACGTTGGCCTTAGGGACATCTCGAACTCACTAGGAGATTATCCTAAGGGGGAAGGTGTTGGAATTTGACTCCTGCTAAATCAGTGTCTAGGAAGGGGATTAAGGGCCGAAAGTCCGAAGGTTGGTGGTTAATTAATTAAGGAACGTCTTTGACGGATAACCTCCCACCAATCTTGCCCTGACCTGGCTGATTAGCTTGTAGTCAAAGTCTACATTATACCTCCTGTGGACAATCAACCAGTTAGGAGTTGTTTAGGTCGAGGTTACCTTAGACTAGGTTTGGTTGATTACTCTTGTTGACTGTTGGTAAACTTGTTTGTGACTGTGATTGTGTTTGTGTTTGTGTATGCAAGTATGGTCAAGAGACCCTAACTCATCTAGGTTGACTAGAAACACATCACCACCCAAGTTTGAACCAAGACTAGATCCGGTTATGGCTCAACCAACATCATTGCAGGATAGGTTCTATCCCATTAGAACCTCACTGACATCTTACATTCTACTTCCATCGGTTGGTGAATACAATTTTGAGCTCAACCCTCAATTCATCAACACACTCCCCAAGTTTCACGGCTTAGAATCCAAAGATGCTTACTTCTTCATAAGAGAGTTTGAGGAAGTATGTCTGATGATGAAAATCCCACACCTTGTAGATGATTCTATTAGGTTGAGATTTGTCCCTTTTGCTCTTAAGGACTTAGCCAAGAAATAGTTTTACAACTTAGCGGTCGGTTCTATCACATCTTGGGATGGTTTCATCAAGGTCTTCTTGAAGAAATTCTATCCAATTCATAAGACTGCTCTTATTAGGAAGAACATCATGCAATTCAAGCAAGAACCAAATGAACCATTTTAGAGGTACTTTGAACGTTTTAAAGACCTCCTCGTCCAATGCCCTCATCATGGAATAGAGAAATGGCGACAATGCCAAATTCTTTATGACGGTTTGGACTATTCTACCAAAACCTCTTAGAGAGTATGTGCCAAGGGGGATTTTTGCAGAAGGATGAAAATGAAGGATAGGATATATATGAAAACCTAGCTGAAAAGACCATCCAATGGGAACCTACTAGTGAAACCTCGAGGAAGCCAAACTCCATCTCTTTAAAAGGAGGTCTCCATTCTATTGAATCATCCATAGCTAATGAGGCTAAGTTAGCTAACCTAGCAAGAAGACTGGAAGCTTTAGAAACTAAGAAACCGAGTCCAGTCAATCAAGTCAGCCCAAACTAATTTCCAACTCCGGGTTGTACTTACTGTCAAGCCATGAATCATGTGTTCGAGGAGTGCCCTGTGTTTCAGGCTCAGCAACAATACCATGAACCAATGAATGCGGCCTTTTCAAGGCCGAACAATAATCCTTACGCATCAACGTACAATCCTGGCTGGAGAAATCACCCTAATTTCTCATGGAGCCAAAATAACAATGACCACTCACGGTCAAATCATGCAAGCCACTTCCTTCATGCTAATAATTCTTCCAATCATCAACCCAACTTTTCTAATTTTCACAATAATTCTCCTAACAATCCACCTAACTTTTTAAACTATCAACAAAACTTTCCCAACCAAGCTCCACAATCTTCCTTCCAGAATCCTCAACTAGAAAGGAGAATGACTGACTTTGAGAGAAACATGAAAAGATATATGAAAAATCAAGATTCTCTCATGCAAACTATACAGAGGTTAGAGGTTCAAATGAGCCAACTAGCCACTCCACAGAATGAGAGACAGAAGGGTACCTTGCCTAGTCAGCCAATAACCAATCCTAGGAATTCTCAACAAGCTCATTTGGCTGAGGATCAATCGTTAAATCAATGTAATGTTGTTCATACATTGAGGTCAGGAAAGAAAGTTGATAATCAAGTGTCAACGCCAACCAATCCCATTCAGTACAGCCACAATCAAGCATCCACCTCATCTAATCCAAATCCTTCCAAATCTGACGAATCTGAAAAAGATAAGTCAACCAGTCAGGTGCACAAACCTACAGTACCATTTCCTAATAGGCTGAAAAACAACAAGCAAAATCCACACATGGACATGATAATTGAGATATTTAATCAAGTGAAGATAAATGTGCCACTTCTTGATGCCATCCAACAAGTTCCATCCTATGTTAAGTTTCTTAAGGACATGTGCACCAAGAAGAGAAAGACTAATGTACCGAAAAAGGTCTTCTTAGCCACTAACATTAGTGAGCTACTATTGGGTCCGATCCCTGTTAAGTACAAGGATCCAGGTAGTCCCACCATTGCCTGCACAATAGGACAAGCCAAAATTAGTCGTGCACTTCTTGACTTGGGGGCAAGTATCAACTTGCTTCCATTCTCAGTTTATCAACAACTCGGGTTGGGCGATCTTAGTCCAACTTGAGTCACTATCCAACTGGCTGACCGTTCAGTAAAAGTTCCAAAAGGGGAGATTAATGATGTCCTTATCCGAGTCTGGGAGTTTATTTACCCTGTCGATTTCATAGTTCTAGAGACACAACATGTGTCCAACTCCAATCATAGGGCTCAAACTCCTGTTATCCTAGGGCGACCATTCCTTGCTACTGCCAATGCCATCATCAATTGTAGGAATGGGTCCATGAGCTTAACCTTTGGGAACATGACTAGAGAAGTTAATGTCTTCAATCTAAGAAAGCAACCCCGCGATGTTGAGGACCAAACATTTGAAGTCAACCTAATTGAGAACTTAACAAGTGAACATAGGGAAGAATTGGAACTGAAAACTGAGTGTGACTTCGGGTTAGAGTCTGACGACTTTAATCTTGATCAGGTTGTAGATTTTGATGTGAATTGGGCCTCGAACCCTATTTCACCAATAATGGAGCCAACAAATTTGACTAGTCTTTCCAGTGAGCCTTCCTCTTCCTTAGAATGGAAAGCCTTACCTGTGCATCTCAAGTACGTCTATCTAGGTGAACAAGAGACGTTTCCTGTCATCATTGCCTCCCATTTAAATGACGGGGAAGAAGAAGATCTTAAAGCAATTCTAAGAAAACATAGGGAAGCCATTGGTTGGACTATGACTGATATAAAGGGATTAAGTCCAACCATCGTTCAACATCGCATTCATCTCAATGAAGATGCTACACCTAAAAGAGACCCGCAGCGTAGGTTAAACCCTATAATGCAAGAGGCTGTTCATGCTAAAATTATAAAACTCTTAGACAATGGGATAATTTATCCCATTTTTGATAGCCAATGGGTCAGTCCTGTCTACGCAGTTCCAAAGAAATCCATAGTAGAAAACGAGAATAAAGAGTTGGTCCAAACTCGACTTCCCACAAAGATCCGAGTTTGCATTGACTATAGGAAGCTTAATGCTGCAACTCGTAAGGACCATTTTCCACTTCCCTTCATTGATCAAATGCTTGAACGATTGGCGGGCCATGAGTATTACTGTTTCTTGGACGGTTACTCGGGGTATAATCAGATCCCTATTGCTCCTAAGGACCAAGAAAAGACTACGTTCACATGTCCATTTGGGACATTTGCTTATAGTCGAATGCCTTTCGGCTTGTGCAACGCCCCTGCAACATTTCAACGTTACATGTTGAGTCTTTTCTCTGATATGGTAGAATGATTCTTAGAGATCTTTATGGATGATTTCTCCATCTACGGAGATTCATTCACTCAATGTCTCCACCTTTTAGAACTTGTCCTCCAACGTTGTGCTGAGAAAAATCTGACACTGAACTGGGAGAAATGCCACTTCATGGTAAAACCTGGAATTGTCTTGGGTCATGAAATCTCCAAGAAAGGAATTGAAGTGGATAGAGCCAAAATTAAGGTTATTGCAAAGCTTCCCATGCCTAAATGCATTAAGGATATTAGATCCTTCTTAGGACACGCCGGTTTTTACCGAAGATTTATCAAGGATTTTAGTAAGATTGCTAGGCCCTTGACTAATCTCTTAGCTAAGAACATGTCCTTCACTTTCGATACTGACTGTATGAATTCTTGGGAGAAGCTTAAGAGAGAGTTTATTTCTGTACCAATCATATATGCACCGGATTGGTCTAAGCCGTTCGAAATCATGTGCGATGCTTCCAATTTTGCCATAAGCGCTGTCCTAGGACAACACATTGATAACAAGCAGCACGTGATTTACTACTCTAGTAGGACTCTCAATGATGCTCAATTGAACTACACTACGACTGAGAAGGAATTTTTAGCAGTAGTGTTTGCCTTAGAGAAATTTTGTCCCTACCTACTAGGGTCCAAAACCACCATTTTCACCGATCATTCTGCGTTTAGGTACCTCATGATGAAGAAGGATGCCAAGGCCCGACTCATTCGTTGGATCCTCCTTCTTCAAGAATTCGATCTCGAGATTCTAGACAAGAAAGGCGTAGAAAATATCGTTGCTGACCATCTCTCACGAATTCCTAATTCTCCATGTAACGAATTACCCATAAATGAGGATTTTCCTGATGAAAATCTCTTAGCCATCTCAAGGGAACCTTGGTATGCTAATATAGTGAATTACTTAGTCACAAACCAAACTCTGTCCCATTGGTCTAAAAATAACATATACCGGTTCTTTTCTCAGTCCGGTATTTCTTTTGGGAGGAACCGTATCTTTTTAAGTACTGTTCTGACCAAATTATTAGGAGATGCATTCCCGATGAGAAAGTTAAGAGTGTTCTATCCTTTTGTCATGAACTTGCATGCGGTGGACACTTTGGTCCCCGCAAGACTGCTGAAAAGTGCTACAAAGTGGGTTCTATTGGCCCACTTTGTTCAAAGATGCGTATAAATTTTGCAAGACGTGCCCTAGATGCCAAATGGTAGGAAGGATCTCAAAACGAAATATGATGCCCCTCAACCCCATTCTAGAAATAGAACTCTTTGATGTTTGGGGCATCGACTTTATGGGTCCATTTCCTAATTCATTTGGAAACCAATACATATTGGTTGCTGTGGATTATGTGTCCAAGTTGGTAGAAGCCATTCCTAGTAAAACTAATGATAACAAAGTTGTCATAAAGTTTTTGAAAGAGAACATTTTTTCACGCTTCGGAACCCCTCGTGCTATCATTAGTGATAATGGCACTCACTTTTGTAATAGATCCTTTGAAGCTCTTATGCGAAAGTATGCCACAACTCACAAGTTGTCCACACCTTATCATCCTCAAACCAGTGGCAGGTTGAGGTTTCCAATAGACAAGTTAAGCTTATCTTGGAGAAAACTGTGAACCAAAACCGAAAAGATTGGTTCATCAAACTTGTAGATGCCCTATGGGCCTACAGGACCGCTTTCAAGACGATTCTAGGGATGTCTCCTTATAGGTTAGTCTATGGTAAAGCTTATCACTTACCCGTTGAGTTAGAGCACCGGGCCTTATGGGCAATCAATCAGTTGAATTTCGACTTGACTAAGGCCGGTGACCTTCGAAAATTACAAATTTTCGAATTAGAGGAGTTAAGAAATGAGGCCTATGAAAATGCTAGGATCACTAAAGAAGGATCACTAAAGATAGAGTTAAGATTTTTCATGATAAAAACATCATAAGAAAAGCCTTTGTCCCTGGACAAAAAGTCTTACTCTATAATTCGAGGCTTCATCTTGTTCCAGGAAAATTAAAATCAAGATGGACTGGGCCATTCGTTGTAAAAATCGTGTTTCCACACGGTGCAGTAGAGATCAGTGACCCCAAGAATGGAAATGACTTTAAGGTAAATGGTCAACGCCTTAAACCTTTCTTGGAATCGGTGCCGGTAAATGAAACGGCTATGGGTCTTTTTGACCCAGTGTATCGGTAACTTTCCTCTTTTCCATTTTATTTCATGCATCTATACATTTCTTTCATACATTGGGGACAATGCATGAGATAAGTGTGGGGGAGGGTTCTAACATGACTAATATAAAAAATAATAATAATAATAAGAAGAAGAAAATATAAAAAACTTTTTGAAAGGTAAGAACAATATTTTGATATATTTTTTGTAAGAAATTAAGTCAATATTAAGGAATAGAAAAATCATAATTAGGATTTCTTACACTTGGTCAAAGTCAGATGACTTGTTTGATTTTTAGGGTTAGGAAGATAATTTGTGAAAGTAATTTAGTCTTAATCATTACCTTTATGAAATATGCACTTTATACACTTACACACTTAGGGTTCAAAAACAAAGACTCTTATGCCTTATATAAAAAAAAAACTATATATGTATAAAATATATATATATAAACAAATCTAATTATTGATTAGCTAGGTGCTTTGGCCTAAGCAAGCCTTGGTATTTATGCAAAAGACAATTAGATAAGTTTAATATATATATATATATATATATATATATATATATATATATATATATATATAAATCCTCTGATTAAGCTGGGTATCTGTGCCTCATAAAGCATAAGTATTCACGCCTAAAAGGGGTACATTCTATAAATAAAAACCTTGGTTTCGTGGCCTTGTTTGCTCGAGTGTTTAAGTGCTTAGGGGTGTTTTCTCACCTGGTGCCCTAAAATCGTCCGGTTTGGGTGTCACCGACTAAAGGCTCGTTACATGGGCAGATTAGAAAGCCTAAGGGAATTAAGAAATAAATATAACCAAAAATAAATATAAATAAGGCATAAGAGTTAATGTTAAAGAACCCTTAGTTAAACTTCACAGTCACGATGGTGCATATGACTCAGGGTAAAGTAATAGACTAGATGAGAAATATAATTTGACTCCTTATTTTGATTGATGACATGTTTTTGAATAGAGACTAAGTTTAGGAATGAAAAATTTTGATATTCCTATAACTTATAAATTACTTAAACTCTCACAAATATACTTCAAATATTTTCTCTTTTCAAAATGCTTTCCAAAAATACTAACTTTCTTCTCTTTCTTTATGGATTTTGTGGGTGAAATCCACTGAAAACTCTCACGAGACAAAACTCGTCCTCTAGGGGTAACCTAGAGGTTTAATGGCCTGTTGCACATGCTCAGTGCAATCGAGTGACCTGCGAAAGTGGTCTAATAATAAATTAGGATTAGTTTTGATATAAAGATAAGTGTGGGGGTGTGATCAGTCACATATATTGCATATATATTGTCACATTACCACACTTTTTATCTAATAAATCCTATTAATAAGTCTTATTCTTCTTTGTTAAATGTAGGCCCATTGCTAAAAGAAAGGAAAGAGAAACAAGCCTAAAAGCCCATCAAATTCTGATTTAATTCAGAATAAATTCGAAATCAAGGAATCAGGGGAAATCTTGGCATATCAGAGAGGTTGAAAACCGGTTGAAATGAATCTATCAAAATCAAGCGGTTGAAGCCAACAATCAAAGGCTGTTTTGTCAAATCCTGGAGCTGAAACGAGAATACCAGCAAAAGATATGGGCAAATTACTAAAGAAGGGGGTTCCACCACTTGGGTGTGGCCATCTGGCCACACCAGGGCCGCGAAAACGCGGCCCTAGCCGCGTTTTCGCGACTTTGTTGAAACCGTTGGGGGAGCGTTTGCTCCCCAATCTTTCTATGACCTCCCCCCTCTAGTTTTTCCCTATAAATACCATTTTCAACAGAGAAGAAAGGAGCAAAGACTAGGATTAGAATTTTTGTTTATTCTTTAAGGTTTAGGCTATTTGTTACATAGTATAGATGTTGTAACTTTGTTTTGTAATTCATAGTTCAGAGCAAATACCAGTGAGAGAGAGGAATTGAGTGATTGTATTCTGAAGATTGAAGTGACATCAATACAAGGATCAAGCTACCTTTTCTTCCACTCTATTGTACGGTATGTCTTGCTTTATTTACTTGCATTGTTCTTTGCCTTCCATGAGTAGCTAAATCGGTTTTTTGGGCTCACTATTACTCCTCTCTCTGATCCCTCTTCTTTTTGAATGGTTTTGATGAAAAGACCCAATGAATCATTTGCTTGCCTAACTTAAGCCTTTCTTCTTGAAAGTGTTCTTGAAGGCACATGAGGATGGGTTTGGATGTTTAACTTTGACTTCTTTTAAAAAAAACGTCTCTTGAACTTGTTTTTATCTCATACTTGAACTTCTTGATGATTTAACATTCAATTCGAGATGATTTCTTAAAGAAGAGGATTAACTTTTCCAAACATCTTATGTGCTTTGCTTAAAGCTTTCTAAAATCAATCATAAGTTGTTGCCTATGATCAAGTTAAGGCACTAAGGATTTCAATAAGAAGAACATATCGTTGAGTAGTGAGATAGTGACCCCAGATTTTCTTCTTTATTAAAAACAACAAATCACTTTTCAAAGCTTTTTAAATCAGCTTTTCCAAAGCCTTTTCCAAATTTGCACTTTCTCTTTTATTCACTTCCCTTCTCTCCATTCTTCTTTTCAACTAAAAAACGAGCACAATTCTTTGTTACTAAACAAAATACCGAAAAGCTTTCATCGCATTCCTCCTCGTGGACACTACCCGTTAGCCCAAAGCTACACGGTAAATCCTTGCTCTTTCATTCAATCAATCACTTTCTTAGATTAATCTAACAATTTCCAAAACAAACACTTTCTCTTTCTTTTTTCTCTAAACTCGTTTTTCTTTTCTTCTTTAACAACAAACCCATCTTCTTCTTTAGAATTCTTTTAACTTAAATTAGTTTTAACTATTTTTATTTTCTTTTAAAACTGAGAAGGGAACTCTTAACTTTTTTTAGTGAATTAAAAGAAGAAACTTACTTAATTGCTTCTATCGCTGTCCCTCCCTGTAGATCACGACCCGTTAGCTCTAAGTTACACAGTAGCATTGAGGACCTAACACTGTTCTACACTTCTATATTATTCTTTGCAAGTTTGGCTCGATCATAATTTTGGCGCCGTTGCTGGGGAAGGACGGTAAGTTTTATTCTTTTTTATTTACTTTAAACCATTTAATTTTTCTTCTTTGTTTTTTTGTGCAGGGGCTAATACTTGAAAACTAGAGCTGTAGTGGACATATTGCTACTCTGTGCCTCTGTCCAAGAAGGCAAAGCATGAAAGCCTACAACTGTGGTGAAGTACTAACTGTAGTGTCTTGTAGGTTTCTTGAAATTCAAGGATTTAGCTACTTCAGTTGTTTAACATATTCTGCACACTGTTCTAATCTCAACAGTAATGGTTGTTTGTTAATGCTAAAAGTGGTTGAGACTTTGCATTCTAGGACATCTGTCTAATTTGGTTTACCTTTTATATTACTGTTGAAGAGTGCTGGAGAAAAAGGTACGTCTACATTGCATATAGCTTAGGAAACACACTTGTATGTTATATTGCTTGGGTATTATTTTTGTTATATACTCGTACACGAGCATGAAAATGATCTATGGGCATAACCCGTTAAACAACATAAGGTGGAGAAGTCATGACCCTTCCTTAGCTCGAAACCATCTCCTCACTCACTAACTCAGCCTAATTAAATTGAGTAGACGTTGGCCCTAGGGACATCTCGAACTCAAATAGGGATTAACCTAAGGGGAAGTTGTTAGATGTTGACTCTTGTCAAATCGGTGTCAAAAGTTGAGGATTGAGGGGCGAAACCCCGAAGGTTGGTGGTTTAGCATAATTAGGCATGTTTCTTAGGCACGAATGCCTCCCACTTGTCTTGCCCTTACCTAATCAATTAACTTGTGGTCAGATTCTGCAATATGCCTCCTGTGGATAATCAATAGTTAGGAGTCGTCTAGGTCTAAGGTCTACCTAACATAAGCTAATTTTTTGTTTTCTTGTCTGTTTATTTATTTGTTTTTGTTTGTTTTTGTGAAAATGGATCATAATTACAATTATTCTGATCATAACTCAAATCTATATTTCACCCAAATCAGATATTACCAACCCGGCATTACATAACTTTAACTTTAACCAACCAAGTATGGCAGATTGGTCATATCTGAATCAATATATGCCCCAATCCCAGTATTATGAATAAGATTGAGATAATCATCACCACTCTTCACTAAGTCAGTGGGGATACAACTCCCCCGAGTCTTACTATAATAACCTTACCAACAAACAGCTTCATATACTTCATACGAAGACCAACCTATAGAAGAAAAATCTTCTTTAGAAAAGAGTTTCGAAGCCTTCCTTGAGTCCACACAACAAGTATAAATCATAGCAGACTCAATTCTCCCAAACAATTCCCAAATCCAAGATCTTTACTCTAATTTTTAAATCTAACCACAACAAGAAGAATCTATTGACTTAGAAAAGAGTATGGAAGATCTGATTAAGTCCGAAAATAATGTTACCAATCTATCAATGGCTAGAAGTAAAAGTGAGTCATTTGGTCAACACAATTAATGATAGAAATGAGAAACTCTACCTAACATATTTTCGACCATTCCTGATTCTCCTAACCATATTGACGAAGAATCATGGTATCTTAGAGATTTTAAGCAAGATTCAATTTCACCTCAAAACTTTGAACTTGACCAATACCAACCCAATGACAAATTGGTAAGTTTTCATTTCAATGAGATTGAACTTGAAGATGAATGTGTCACCGATTCCTAATGTTATAATTCAATTTCACTTTTTGAATTTATGCTGGCTCTGGTATCCTTACCCGATTTGGACCTAATTCCGAAACCAACACTAATTCCTATCCCTATAAAGCTTGAACATAAGCCACCTATTTTAAATAGTCGCATTCCATTATTGAGAAATGAATGTGAATTTCAATTCTATGATTTGGACGAAACTCATGAACCAACTCTGACTCTTGAACCTAAACTTGATTTGAGTTTTATTCCTGAGTCAGTATCGGTTCCTATTCCTTTCATTATTGAGCTCAAATCATCCATTCCACAAAACCACGTTCCATTGTTGGACCAAGGTTTTGATCAATATGACTCTGTGATGACAACCCAAGTTTGGTCATATAATCAGGAAAAATTTCATGCTAAGATCTTGCATGATCCTACTCATATTGCGGAGTATAAAAATGTTAATAGGAAAGAGGTCATGAAAGGTAGGTTCCATGAAAATTCACAATATCTAGATTGGAAAGAAACGCTTAGCCCAATGAGACCACCACCGGAACCACCACCTTGAGGTGACAATTTTCCTTCTCTTTCACCTTTTTCATGTAATATTGCATTTTATTCATACATTGAGAACAATGCATGAGATAGGTGTGGGGAGGGTTTACTAACATACTAACTTAGGTTTTTACTAATATATATATATATATATATATATATATATATATATATATATATATATATAAACTTTCTTTAAAAACTTTTTGAAAAGAAAAAGAATACTTTTGACTTATTTTTGTAAAAAATTAAGTTAATTTTAAGGAATAAGAGGATCATAATTAGGATTTCTTATACTTGGTCAAAATAAAATTATTTGTTTAATTTTGAGGTTAGGAAGAAAAATTAGAAAAGTAATTTAGTCTTAATTTTTGTCTTGATGAAATATGCATATTTTATATACTTACACACTTAAGGTTGAAAAATAAAGATTCTTATTTCTTATAAAAAAAATTATTTAAAAAATTCTCTGATTAAGATGGGTATTTGTGCCTCATAAAGCATAAGTATTCACGCCTAAAAGTGGTCATATAAACAAATTCTTAGTTTTGTGGCCTTATTTGCTCGAGTTCTTAAATCCGTGGGGTGTTTTCTCGCCGAGTGCCCTAAGACTAACCGGTTTGGGAGTCACCGATTAAGGCTCGTTACATGGGTGAATTAGAAAGCCTAATAGAACTAAGGGATATTACCGCAAAAATAAAGTGTAAAATAAAGCATAAGAGTTATAGTTGAAGAACCCTTGGTCAAAATATTCACGTCACAAAGATGCATATGACTTAGGATAAAATAATGGACTAGATGAGAAATACATTTTGACTCCTTACCTTAATTGATAACAAGTGCTTGAATAGAGACTAAGTTTAAGAATGAATGGTTTTGATAATCTAAAGACTTATAGATTGCTTAATTCTTTAAAAAAAATACTTAAAATATTTCTTTTCTTTTTCAAAATGCATTTTCGAAAATACTAACACTTTATTTCTTTTTCTTTATGATTTTGTGGGTGTAATCCACTGAAAATTCTCATGAGACAAAATTTATCCTCTAGGGGTAACTTAGAGGTTTAACGGCTTGTTGCACGTGCTAAGTGCAACCGTGATTCCTACGAAAGTGAGTTAGGCTAGGTTTGTTTCATTTTATTTGCTCGAGGACGAGCAAAAGCTAAGTGTGGGGGTGTGATCGTACACGTGCATTATATGTTTTCATGTTATATGTGTCAATTTCTACATTTATGTTTAAATAACTCTGTTAATTAATGTATTTTCATGTTTAGTGGCGTGCAGTGTAATTAAGAAAGAAAAGAAAGATTTGACAGATCTATCCAATTAAATCCAAAAGTTCAAAAGAAAATGGATCGATTCAAATTCAGAGGTTCTAAAAGTCATCTTATCTGAAGACCGGGTATATCAGATGAGATAATATCATCCAAATTCAAAGAAAAACGGATTAGAAGAAGACCCTACTGGTTTCACTGAGGATAAAGAGATAGATCATCAAATCTAAAGCTGAAATTCAAAATCCAAGAGGATAAAAGGAAAGATGACACATGGACGGACAAGCGCCCCCAGATCCTGGCCCTACGGCTAGGGTCTTGCCGTGGAAACGCGGCAAAAGCCGTATTTTTGCAGCTTGTTAGTGGAATCAGAAGGAGCTCGTATGCTCCTTATCCTATTGTTTCTTCCCTATAAATACCTCACACCTCGAAGGCAGAAGGGCACCACTCCAGAGAGATTTTTTAGTTTAGGTTTTTCTTTTCTTCTTCAATATAATTTTTATTTTCTTTATAACTTAGGTTAGAGAGAGTTACATGATTAAAAGAGAGGAAGAGATATTATAGAGTGGCACTATTGTAATCTTTTCTTAAAAGACTTATATTGAAGGTGACAATCAATTAAAGTTTCTCACTTTTCTTCACTGTGCTCATCTAGCCAAGCACCGCGTTCAAGTTACTCTTCTATTTTGCTTTATATTACTTCGCATCGAATCATGGTATGTTATTCAACGATAAAGGTAAGTCTTCTTTCTTTCTAGCTTTTCTATTTTTCTTTCCTAGATTAATCTAACAATTTTCAAAACCAACACTTTCTCTTTCTTTTTTCTCTAAACTCATTTTTTTTTCCTTCTTTAACAACAAATCCGTCTTCTTCTTTAGAATTCTTTTAACTTAGATTACCTTTAACTATTTTTATTTTCTTTTAAAATTGTGAAGGGAACTCTTAACTTGTTTTAGTGAATTAAAAGAAGCAACTTACTTAATTGCTTCCATCGCTGTCCCTCCCTGTGGACCACGACTCGTTAGCCCTAGGCTATAAGGTAGCATTGAGGATCTAACACTGTTCTAACCTTCTATATTTTTGTGTGCCACTTCACCTGAAGCTTTCCATAGCTTTGCCTAGAGCTAATTTTTAACTTCGCCTAAATTTTTAGCCACACACTGTGCTAGCTCCACATGAAGCTTTAACCACATATTGGGGCTATCTCCGCATGAAGCTTTTGGTCATATTGACCATTTCAAATCCCTGAACGGGATTAATGGGATAACCACCCACTACATTAGTGGGGATTAATGCCCACTTTAAATGAGTGGTTACACCCCATTATCTCCCTTCACGGAGATTGTAACTCCCTATTTAGCCTATAAATAGCCCACTAGTAGGATTGGCTCAGGGTCTTGAAGAGATTCAAGTCCAAGAGAGAAATTTTGGAGAGCACAAAGGATGTCGCTTTCAAGAGAGAAAGAGAGATCCTTTTCTTCAACAAGAACTAATGTTCTTCTAGCGTTAACTTCCGACAGCGACACGCTTCTTCATAGTTCATTGAACTAAACTCGGGTTACGACACCGTAGTTCTTTGGATTAATCAAAAACTTCTCCTCGACATCAAGGGAATTCTCGAACCAGGCGAGAAGGTAATCTCAGGCGATAGTATCCAAGGTCGATTGCTCACGTGGCCAACGGGACAAAGTGATCGCGCGCTGATCAAACTCCCACCGGCACACTTCCCCATAAATCTCAGAAGAGAATAATTGTAATTTTCACTTTTCTTACTTGTAATTTCTCTTCGAATTTTTTGTAAGTTTCCCCGTTTAGAACCTTTAATGGAAAATAGGGACGATCTTTAGGGATTGAGAAGAATAAAGGAAACATGGCTTCAGATGTGGCGGCAAATGATAATAGCTTAACTTTAGTCCTGGTAGAATATCTTTTCTAGTTTGATCCAAATTCCACAGATCACTTTCTAATATTTCCATCCATCCTTCTTTGTTGACAAAATGGCAGTGTAAGAGTCATCCAAGTGTTTTCACAGACAAATGCAGTAGACCGCATTTTTCTCCGAGCAATTTCTACCAAATGTGGGTAGTCCTTTGGATCTCGGCCACCAAATGCATATGTTGGAACGAGGAGCAACATTGATCATGTGACAAGCAACCAAGGCGATATGAAGGCACAGTCTGCATGATCTCTGCAACTGTGCTGTTTCTAGTAGTTACGATGATTTTTACAGTTCCAGCAATGCTGAAGGGAGCTTTAAGAGAATCTGAAGGTCCTTGATGCTCATTCCATACTATCACGCCCCGCTTTTCAAAATACGCTGGAGCGGAGACGCGACGAGAATCGGCGAGTATATACATGAGAACAATACCTCATGTTTACATGCTAAGCCTAAAGTAACCTAAACAAGTTATATAAATCAACCATAAAGGCAATAAAGTCACTGCAATATAACATATAAATTTTCCAGACACGATAATATCATTCTACGAATAAATCAAATAGAATAAAACAGAGTTTGGATGATATGGAGAATCGAATAAAAGAAATGAGAAATAAAGACCAAAGCAAGAACAATACCCAAGATTAGAAGATCAAATGAATAAGTCCGAGCTCCTCGCAATACATGAGCTTCTCCCAAATACCGATCAACAAAATATAACAATCATACACCTGGATGTGCAAATTTAGGGAGTCAGAACTCCCAATGAGTGTGTAAAAATGAGGGAATGGTGCACATGCATACATCGTGTAATCATGCTATGATACTATTATGAAGGTGTACTGGATAAGGAAAATAGCATGAATAATATGGTAATAAGGAGATAACACAACATAACATCAATCATTATATCCCAAGTATTATAGTGACATACAATACATAACTTGAAGAATAATGAGATTAATTTATTATAATATCATATGTTAGGTCATGAGTACTGTCAGGTGTCTAACATGTATATATCAGGTGTTTACAATGCCAATGTAAAGTTCATTTTGTCATTAATTATGTCAGCGAACGCCAATTGTCATTGTAGTAGACGCATCCCATACTACGCCTACTACACATGTCAATTGGAGTTTCAAGTTATTGAAACTGATTGGTTGGAGATATTATCTGTATTTTAAGTGGGTCCCGCACATACCCGGGACAACAGCCCAGACTCCTGACGCTGAACCAGACTCTACCGCAAGGTAGTCAGATAACATGTATAACAAGTCAGGTAACATGTATGACATGTATAACAGGAACATGAACAAGACGGGGTGTCCGTCACCCCACGAGAACTTTACAGTGAAACTCTCTTTGAGCTGCGCAACCTATATTCTAAGTCCACCCAAAATACAGATGTTGTCTACTCCATCAATTTTTTCAGTCCTGGTATATGTTGTTTAATGATCATGTTATAATATTATAAAGATTATTTAATGCACATATTACCTAGATCACTGGGATAACTCGGTGATGGCAACGGTAACAACATCAGCAGTATAATCAAGATACATGATGTTAGTGAATAGGATAAGCAGGACGATGTTGTTACCGTATAACAATATTTCACAGCAACTTTAGTAACATGGACAATATGATTATCAGTTAGATGTCAAATATAATTAGTCAAGTTTTTCAAATGGTATCATGATGTTCAGGACCAACAATAATATGCTGAATTCATTTAAAGAGAGATAAAAATATTCACAAAGCAATTCATTTTGTGTGTAATACATGTATACGTGAACGGTAGTTAAAGGGTGTGAATAATCATGAACAATAGTTTAAACATAAAAGAATGTTTATTTAAGCTGGGTAAAAACACTCATATGAAATAATACTAAAATACTCAATAAAGTAAACAAAGAACGCTCACTCGAAATGATGCTATTTCGAGTCCAAATCACCATTAGGTCAGCACTGTACGAACTGATTCAGATCTCCGAATCGCCTCGTGTGTCGAGTCTACTACGAACACCAATCCAGGTCTTCTGTTATAGGGTTCAAATCGTATAAAGGGATCTGTATCGCTGTAATACATAACAAACACACATGCCACACATATACATAAATACATGTGTACACGCCCATATACACAGATATATATATACACATACACAATACATGCATACATATATACACAACCTAACACACACATACACTACGGGGTTGTTTGGTTAGGGGTGGAAGTGAGGAAGTAGTAATAGTTCCCTTTGGAACTTGAGAATTAGTTAGTGAGTTTTTCGGTGTTTGGATGTTGTTGGGAAGTGTGGTTTGGAAAATGTTATGTCTTTTCTGGTGTTTGGATGGTAACGTGAAAGTGAAAGTAGAAAAGTTGACCACAAAGTTGACTGCAAAATAATATTAAAATAAAGATTAATTAAGAAAAATAAAAATTAGATTGTAATTAGAATGCAAGTGAGATGTACATGACCACAAAATTAACTGTTTTGAGCTACAACTTATTACAAATGAGATTTACATGACGACAAAATAACTATGGCATCCTGAAAGTGATAAAGTAATTATGTAAAAGGGAAAAGAGAAAAGGAAAAAGGGTTTTCTCATTTTCCTTTTCCGGTGTTTGGATAGATAGGGAAGTGAGCAATTATACTTTCCCATTTCCTTACTCGTGCCCACTTCCTTGCAACCAAACATGCCCTACAACAAAATACATGTACTCACACTCACGTTCACCCAAACACCCACACACTTGCGGGCATATACACTCAAACACACACACACACACACACACGTATTAACACAGCACACACAACATACACACATACTACACAAAAACACATATATACAGAGAGATAGGGGAGAGAGAGAACCTAAGGGGGAGAGAGAAAGAGAGATAGAAATAAAGAGAGAGACATGCACATATAATTACAATCATATGATACAACCACAGAGAGAATAACTCACGCATGGGGGCGATGCGTGTGTCTCGACCGGCAGAGGAGAACATGGGCAGCGGGGACTCAGGCTGTGGAGTGTTGTCTGAAAAACACCTAGAGGGGGGGTGAATAGGTGTTAATGCTAATCTAATGATCTTTTTAAACAAGTATGTATGTATGATGCAACCGGTCACTCAAGAAAAGAAATTGAAGCTAAATTCCCCGTGAAGGGCCTTAGAACTTCTCCTCTTTAATTCCTCTAGATTATGAGTTGAGGCGCGTAATTGCTTTCTTGTTGAGATGAGTAAAGACCGAAAAATGCAAGTAAATGAAATGGGCGTAATAATGAAGTGCAAACAAGAGATATCACAAGATAGAAATATAAAGCAATGAAAAAGCAATAAGGAAACCAATCGCAAACACAAGGAATTTGTTTCGAGGTTTGAGTCACTGCTCTACGTCCCGCCTCCACCACCGTGAAGATTTTTACTAAATCCACAAAGGGAATTTTCACACCGGAACCTTTACACCGAAGGGGATTACAGTAGGTCTACACAAGACCGGAGTACCGAACTCCCACCAATCCAACCTCTACACAAGAGGGATCTCAACACAAAGAAATACAAGTAACTAGGTGATCAAAAGACCACAAACTTCTCTCTTACAACTCCTTATAGAATGGGAATGATTTTGGCTCAAGAAGTGAAGTGAGAAAATTCAGTTGTAAAGAAGTAAGAAAAAAGCTTGAAAAATAACTGAAAAACTTTAACCAAGAAAGCACTTTAGAAATGGGAGTTTGAAAACTTTTCTTTTCTTTTGAAACTCAAAACAATGGGGATTTTTCTTAAATTTAACAAGGGACTAATGCCATATATTTATAGGGATTAGAAGAGATCTTTTCATCATTTAAACTAGGTTAATAGGTCAGGTAATAGCCTCAGGAAATTCAGAGACAGCTGAAAGATATATCAAAAACAGATCCAGAAAACAGATTTCAAGAAACTAGCCGTTGGGGGCTGCTGGCGGCTGTCGGTCGACCGGCCCGGTCGACCGGCAGTCTATCTGGCAAACTAGCTGTTGGACTCGGTCGACCGGTCAGTCGACCGCAGGCTAAACAAAAAAATAACTGTTTGTTCTGTCGGTCGACTGGCCCGGTTGACCAACAAAACCCGAGAGCAAGGGTCAGCCAGTCGGTCGACCGGCAGACATGCACAAACGTGCAAGCCAAAGCCACAAGGCCTGGTCGACCGGTGCGGTCGACCGATCAAGCCTGAAATAGATCCGGTCGACTGCCCGGTCGACCGTTGGGCCTGAAACAATTTTATTTTGGGAAAAATTTTTAACTTTGAAGAATTTTTAGAATATTTTTAAATGGCTAGATGATTAAGTAGCATGCTATAAGGGACGGTATACATGATATAAGCTAGATGTAAAAATATGAAATATTTAGAGACATGTATATCAATCTAGACATGCACCTAATTCAACTAACCAAAAATAATCGTATTTTGAAAAAGGAAAGAGTGTGTGTGTTTTCTTGAGCCAACTTATCATAACCTCATTCTTTAACAAACTAATTCTTACAATGGTTCTAGGTGACTACAAGATCTTCAAATTAGGGCTTCTCCATATGCAATGTTGAATAGCTTGAATCCTTGATCCCGAATTGAGTCAACTTGAGTCAAAAATACCTTCCTTTAGGGAAGAACACATCTTGAATCCTTAGAACCCTAAAACACACTTAAACACTAAAATATGATTAGTACAAATAATTATATATGTTTTGTAATCATCAAAACTCAAAAACCGGGTGATTGTAACCTTGGGCCAACAATCTCCCCCTTTTTGATGATGACAAAACATATGAGTTATTTAACAAAAAAAAATGGGAAAGGACCTTGGAGGCTCCCCCTCAAATCATGCTATATATATATATATATATATATATATATATATATATATATATATATATATATATATATATATATATATTATATATAAATGGCTATATACATGAATGAATTGTACAAAGGGTAAAAACAAAAACTTGGCATAAGCAAGAAGTAATAATCCAAAACATATAGCTCAAAAGTAACCAAATAATAACTCAAAACTCAAAACTCAAAATAGTAAACTAACTTTTTCTCTCCCTTTTTGTCATACATCAAAAAGGGTAAACATTGTGAAATTTTTTTTCATGATTCCATAACACAAACATTTAATTCACCACAAATAAAAGAAAATCTAGTATAGTCTAGTGGTTTTGTAAAAATATCGGCAAGTTGAAAATCGTTAGAAACATAATCAATGTCAATATCACCTTTCTCATAATGATCTCGAAGAAAGTGATACCGAATGTCAATGTGCTTAGTCTTACTATGTTGATTTGCATTTTTAGTCATATGAATAGTACTAGTATTATCACAAAATATTTTAATATGGTCATAATGCAAATCATAGTCAAGGAGAGTATGTTTCATCCAAAGGACTTGTGCACAACAAGCCCCCTCCGCAACATACTCCGCCTCGGTGGTTGAGAGGGCTACCGAATTTTGTTTCTTAGAAGACCATGAAACAAGACAATTACCGAGAAATTGAAATGTTCCACTTGTACTTTTCCTATCCACTCTACAACCCGCATAGTCGGCATTTGAAAAACTCGTCATGAAAATTGTTCGGTCTTCGGATACCACAAACCCATTTCAATTGTGCCCTTAAGGTATCTAATAATGCGTTTTACCGCAATCAAATGGGACTCTTTAGGACACGATTAAAATCGAGCACAAAGACATACACAAAACATAATGTCCGGCCTACTAGCCGTTAAATACAACAAGCTACCAATCATGCTACGATAAAGTTTAATGTCTACATTTGTACCTTGTTCATCCTTGTCAAGCTTTGTGGTGGTAGCAATGGGAGTTTTGCTTGTCTTAGCCCCTTCAGGCCCAAATTTCTTGATAAGTTCCTTCGTGTACTTGGCTTGATTGATGAAAATCCCATCCTTCCTTTGCTTGATTTGGAGACAAAGAAAGTAGTTAAGCTCGCCCATCATAGACATCTCAAATTCCTCCTTCATGCATGATTCAAAAGCTTTGCAAAGATTTTCATTAGTGGAACCAAATATGATATCATCAACATATATTCGAACTATAAGTATATCATTTTCAACATGTTTGGTAAACAAAGTAGCATCTATTTTCCTTTATTAAAACCATTAGAAATAAGAAATGAAGAAAGTCTTTCATACCAAGCTCTAGGGTTTGTTTTAAACCATAAAGAGCTTTGTCTAGTTTGAAAACAAAATCCGGATGTGTAGGATCAACATACCCGGGGGTTGTTCAACATACACCTCCTCTTCAATAAATCCATTTAAGAAAGCACTTTTTACATCCATTTGAAAAAGTTTAAAATCTTTATATGAAGCAAATGCAAGTGTCATCCGTATGGCTTCAAGCCGTGCTACGGGTGCAAAAGTTTTCTCAAAATCGATACCTTCGACTTGAGTGTAACCTTAGGCCAGTAACCTAGCTTTATTCCTAACAACATTACCCGACTCATCCAACTTGTTCCTAAAAATCCATTTAGTACCAATTGTTGGTCTATCATGGGGCCTAGGAATAAGATGCCAAACTTGGTTGCGCTCAAATTGATTGAGCTCCTCTTGCATGGCAAGCATCCAATATGAGTCGCCCTCGGCTTCGAGGATGTTCTTGGGTTCAAAGTGAGAAATAAATGCATAGTTCCCACAAAGATCATGAAGTTTAGAACGAGTAGTTACCCCTTTTGATACTTCACCTATAATAAGATCCTTGGGATGATGTGGATTGAATCTCCAATCTTTTGGAAGTGGTTGAGTTGTCTCCACTTCAACTTCTTGAGCTTCATTTTCTTCATCATCCTTTGGCATGTCTTCAAGAGTAGGTGAGTCCTTCAAAGTAATTTTCTCCATGTCTTCATTTAGGGAATCTATTTCTACAACATTCTCAACAAACACATTAGATTCCTCAAACTTTACATGTATAGATTCTTCAATAGTCAAGGATGACTTATTGAAAACTCTATAAGCTTTACTAGTGTTAGAGTAACCAATAAAAATTGCTTCATATGATTTTGCATCAAATTTACCTAAATTATCTTTAGTATTCAAAACAAAACATTTACAACCAAAAACTTTAAAGTATGAAACATTTGGTTTTCTAGAACAATAAATCTCAAAAGATGTTTTAGAAGTGTTTTTGTATAAGAAAACCCTATTTGATATGTAGCAAGATGTGTTAACGGCCTCGGCCCATAGATAATGAAGGAGACCGTACTCATTTATCATTGTCCTAGCCATCTCTTGTAAAGTACGATTTTTCCTCTCAACGACTCCATTTTGTTGTGGAGTTCTAGGACAAGATAGTTCATGCTTAATTTCATGTTCTTCATAAAAAATGGTAAAGGGTTGGTTATTGAATTCACCACCTCTATCACTTCTCATTCTTAAAATAGAAGAATCTTTTTCCTTTTCAACTCTTTTCTTAAAGGCTTAAAAATATGAAAAGGCTTGATTTTTGTGTTCTAAAAAGAAAACCCAAGTAAAACGAGAGAAATCATCAACTAAAACGAAAGCAAAACGATTCCCACTTAGACTTTTAGTTTGTGTAGGACCAAACAAATCCATATGGATCAACTCCAAGGTCGTGATGTCATGATATCCTTGATTGACTTGAAAGAGGACTTGGTTTGTTTCCCAAGTTGGCACGCATCGCAAATGCGGTCCTTTTCAAATTTCAAGTAAGGAATACCTTTCACCATTTCCTTGTTGTTTAATCTAGATAGATGGTCAAAAGAAATGTGACCTAATCTCCTATGCCACAACTAAGAGTCATCATCGATGACTTTCAAACAAGTAGCATTGCATAGCATATTAGACATGTCAATCATGTATACATTGTTTTCACGAAATCCAAAAAATATACATGTATTGGATTGTCTATCAATAATACTACATGCTAGGTCATCAAAAATAACATTAAAACCTTTATCACAAAGTTGACTAACACTCAAGAGATTATGCTTGAGTCCATCAACCAAAACACCATTTTCTATTAAAGGAGATGTACCAAGTTTAACATTACCAATACCAATGATTTTTCCTTTGGCGTCATCTCCGAAGGTGACGGTGCCACCTTCATGGTATCTTGATAGGGTTGCGAAATTGTTGATATCCCAAGTCATGTGCCTTGAGCAACCACTATCAAGATACCACAACTCCTTACGTCGTTGGGCTTTGGAATGTACCTACATCATTTAACAAATTTGTTGACTTTGGTACCCAAACTTTCTTGGGTCCTTGAATGTTAGTATTCCGAACCCAAACATGATTATGTGATGCATTAATCCTATCATAGCAAAATTTAACCAAATGACCTTTACGGCCACAATATGTGCATGAAAAAACAGTACCATACATGAATGTATGATGAGTGTGTGGAGTGTGGGCATGTTTAGGGTGCTTAGCATGATGTAAAGGTTGTGATTTATGACCATGAGTATGAATAGCATGTGAATGTTTCTTTGGGACATGTTTCTTAGAAAACATAGCCTCTAGTTTAGTTTTATCAAATTCACATTTCTTCAAAACTACTCCTAATGAATCAATTTCTTCTTTAGTAGTGAAATCTCGTTTTCATCAATTTGTGAAAATTTACCTTTGCAAGAAATTTTATAGTCATCAAAATCCTTTTGAGTAGAAGAGAGAGTTGAAAACAATTCATCTTTTTCTTTTGTGAGAATGAAAACTTTGTGGTTGAGTGATTCATTTTCCTTTTTCATTTTCAAGTATTTCTTTTTGAGAAAATCATAATTATGAGATAGTTCTTCAAAAGTTTCTCCTATTTCATCTATAGATAGTTCACTATCAATGGATGTATCGGGAGTTACCTTACTTGTGCTTTCATTTACCATGAGACACATGTTGGCGGTGTCGACTTCCTCATCGGATTCACTCTCCGAATCCCAAGTAGCCTTTAAAGCTTTCTTTTTGTATGGCTTCTTGGAGGTGGAGGGTTTGCCTTTGTTTTCCGGACATTCCGCAACAATGTGACCCGGCTTCCGGCAATTGAAGCAAATGATTTTCTTCTCTTCTTTACTTTGCCATCTCCTTCTATTTTGAAACTTTGCCTTGTTGTACATTCTCCGAACGTTCTTTACAAGAAGAGAAAGATCTTCATCATCCTCTTCTTCATCATCCTCGTCGGAGTAGGTGGAAGAGCTCTTGAAGGCAATAGCTTTCTTCTTGGGAGGAGCCATCTCTTCTCTTACTTTTCTTTCCATCTCATGGGTCTTGAGATTCCAATGAGACCGATAAGCTCCATTTCTTCCTTGTCATTGAGCTCCTTCAAAGTTGTGGCTTTTACTTCCCAAGATGGAGGGAGTGCACGGATGATCTTCCTCACTTTTTGGTCGTTGTCAATGGCATCACCTAAAGAAGAAAGTCCGTTAGTAATCTTTGTAAACTTAGTAACCATATCATCTATGGTTTCATTTTCTTGCATAGAAAAGTTTTCATATTGGGAACGGAGAAAGTCGATTTTTGCCCTCTTTACTTGTGAAGTTCCCTCATGAGTGACAAGTAAGTGAGTCCAAATCTCATGTGCGGATTTACAATGAATGACTCTAGAAATATCATCATCATTAAGAGCTTGAAACAAAGCATAGTGTGCCCTAGCATTAGCGTCAAACTCTTTCGTGACAATATCGGACCAAGTGTCCTCATCACCAAGGGTGCACTAAAAGGTTTGGTCACCGCCTTTGCAACCCGGCTCCCTAAGGATTGCAAAAATACGGTCATCTTAACCTTCCATATGGGAAAGTTAAGGCCATCAAACTTGGATGGGGTCTTAATTCCTTCGGTCATTTTTACTAAGTGTATGAGGATGAAAAATGAATAGTGTGATTAGCAATATAGGATCTCTCTAAGGTTGTTAAGCCAAGAGCCTAGAGACCAAAACTCTGATACCAATGAAAAACACCTAGAGGGGGGGTGAATAGGTGTTAATGCTAATCTAATGATCTTTTTAAACAAGTATGTATGTATGATGCAACGGTCACTCAAAACAAGAAATTGAAGCCGAATTCCCCGTCTAGAACTTCTCCTCTTTGATTCCTCTAGATTATGAGTTAAGGCGCGTAATTGCTTTCTTGTTGAGATGAGTAAAGACCGAAAAATGCAAGTAAATGAAATGGGTGCAATAATGAAGTGCAAACAAGAGATATCATAAGATAGAAATATAAAGCAATGAAAAAGCAATAAGGAAACCAATCGCAAACACAAGGAATTTGTTTCGAGGTTCGAGCCACTGCTCTACGTCCCCGCCTCCACCTCCATGAAGGATTTCCACTAAATCCGCAAAGGGAATTTCCACACGGGAACCTTTACACCCAAGGGGATTACAATAGGTCTACACAAGACCGGAGTACCGAACTCCCACCAATCCAACCTCTACACAAGAGGGATCTCAACACAAAGAAATACAAGTAACTAGGTGATCAAAAGACCACAAACTTCTCTCTTACAACTCCTTATAGAATGGGAATGATTTTTGTCTCAAGAAGTGAAGTGAGAAAATTCAGTTGTAAAGAAGTAAGAAAAGAGCTTGAAAAACAACTGAAAAACTTAACCAAGAAAGCACTTTAGAAATTGAGAGCTTTGAAAACTTTTCTTTTCTTTGAAACTCAAAACAATGGGGATTTTTCTTAAATTTAACAAGGGAACAATGCCATCTATTTATAGGGATTAGAAGAGATCTTTTCATCATTTAAACTAGGTTAATAGGTCAGGTAATAGCCTCAGGAAATTCAGAGACAGCTGAAAGATATATCAAAAACAGATCCAGAAAACAGATTTCAAGAACTAGCCGTTGGGGGCCGCTGGCGGCTGTCGGTCGACCGACCCGTTTGACCGGCAGTCTATCTGGCAAACTAGCCGTTGGACTCGGTCGACCGGTCGGTCGACCGCAGGCTAAACAAAAAAACAACTGTTTGTTCTGTCGGTCGACTGGCCCGGTCGACCGACAAAGCCCGAGCAAGGGTCAATCATTCGGTCGACCGGTCCGGTCGACCGGCAGACGTGCACAAACGTGCACGCCAAAGCCACAAGGCCCGGTCGACCGGTGCGGTCGACCGCTTAGGCCTGAATAGATCCGGTCGACCGCCCGATCGACCGTTGGGCCTGAAACAGTTTTATTTTGGGAAAAATTTTGAACTTTGAAGAATTTTTAGAATATTTTTAAATGGCTAGATGATTAAGTAGCATGCTATAAGGGATGGTATACATGATATAAGCTAGATGTAAAAATATGAAATATTTAGAGACATGTATATCAATCAAGACATGCACCTAATTCAACTAACCAAAAAAACAGTATTTTGAAAAATGAAAGAGTGTGTGTGTTTTCTTGAGCCAACTTATCATAACCTCATTCTTAACAAACTAATTCTTACAATGGTTCTAGGTGACTACAAGATCTTCAAATTAGGGCTTCTCTATATGCAATGTTGAATAGCTTGAATCCTTGACCCCGAATTGAGTCAACTTGAGTCAAAAATACCTTCCTTTAGGGAAGAACACATCTTGAATCCTTAGAATCCTGAAACACACTTAAACACTAAAATATGATTAGTACAAATAACTATATATGTTTTGTAATCATCAAAACTCAAAAACGGGTGATTGTAACCTTGGGCCAACATTGTCATGGTGGTGGGAGAAGCTCGGGTTGGCCGCGACGGAGCTCGCGGATCTCACCGGAGGATGCACCAGGGGAAGGCCGGTGATGGATCACTGCGGATCTCGGAGGTGGAGGAAGGCTCGGCCAGTGGGTAGCCATGAGGCTCGGCCTGGGCTTGGGTTGCAAGCATGGAGGTGGGCATAGGCTGTCAAGGTGAAGAGGGTTGGATGGTGGTGGTGCGATGATGTTCGGGGGTTTTCCAGAGAAGGTGCCGCATGGGCTCACATGGAGGAGGGCATGGGCGCACACCCGGGGAGGCGTAGCCATGATGGAGAGGGAGAGGGTGTTGCTGGGTGTGAAGGGGGAGAGAAGAAGAGAAGATTAGTTTGGTCATTGGATTTGTTATAGGATTAAGGTTAGTGATTAGGTTTAAAGAGAGATTAGGTTTGTTAATGTTTAGATTTGATTGTTAGGATTATATGGATATGATTTGGGTTATGGGTTAATAGGCTATTGGGTTTGGGTTTATGATTAGTATTTATTAGGCTAAGTTGATGGGTTGAACTGAAATGAAGAGAAGAAAAATGAAGGAGAGAATAGGAGAACTAGAGTGGGCTTGGGCTTGGGGAGTTAGGAAAATGAAATGAATAATGAAAGGGTAAAGAAGATGGGCTTGATTTTAGAATGGGCTTGGGTTTAGAAATAACGGAAGAATAATAATAGTATGTAATACATACATATATTTACAAATACACTCGTGTATGTATATACACAAATCATGAACATATATCTAATATATATGTATATACATGTATTTATACATATAAAAATAGGTTAATTAATAATAATCATGATAAGTAATCAACATAAATTAATAAGAAAAGAAATTGAGTCGTATCAGCTAGGGATATTACACATACACCATCCAGAACTAGAAGCACCCTCTATCCCTTCACTTTATCCTCCAAAATGTCTTGAACTACACTTAGCTGTGTGAGACTACAGGGTTCCCCGGTAATAGAATCTTAGAATCTCTTTTGTGAGCTTGGGGACATCAAATTTCTCAGTAACACATCCTCACCATTCTAGTACTCACTGTCGTGGTAGGCGAGCTTCTCGAACCTTTGATATCTCATCAAATCTCCCTCTAATTTTTTGATCATCTCAAGATGGACAAATCAAATAATGTAGGCTCAAGTCATGTACTTGTTGCCCACGTCGTCCTCATGCTTCCTGTTGTGCGTAATCTGCGTTGCAGTTGTAGTAGCTCTGCTGTCGACACGGGCTCGTTACAGTTCATACTGGTACTCCAGCACATCCTCAGCATCATATGCGATGTCCTTGATCTCCTTTAGCCACAGCTTGACAGACTCTCGCTTTTCTCTTTCATTAGTGTCAAAATCTTGACCTTCGCGAGACCGTGACACCTGGAAGATCTCAATAATCACATGATCCTCTGATTCGATCTCGCCTGACCACCACAAGGATCAGGTGGTTGCAACAACCCAATACATGAGTCGATGGTTGCGGATAAAATCAGTTATCCTCACCTAACAGAGCGATCAATAGAGAATCAGAACCGCTTCAACTTATTAGAGTTGAGGCAGTTTGAGCAGTTAGGATGTCAAACTGATTCAGGCATGGAAATCTCAACCAACCAGATCTAAACGAGCGTCCTTCACGTATAAAAGCTGATCTCTTCCTCCTTTGCAACGGATCAAACCTAGATAATTAAATCTCTACTAGAGTACTGAGGGCTCCTTGTAATTTAGTGGAATCTAGCCCTTCATGCAATGGTGGCTTGATGTGGTGGATCCTCTTCTCCGAGCGCTGCCTCAGTTCAGATTCCTTCTGGTAGCCTCGGACTTCACTAAATGGGTGAAAGCAGTGCCACTCTCTGACGTCACAGGGCGACAAATTGTAAAGTTCCTCTGACAAAATATCGTGTGCCGCTTCGAGCTTCCTCACACCATTTTCTCCAGCAATGGGACCAACTTCGCAAGCAAGCAAATGGCGAGGTTATGTTCCAAATACAACATCACCTACTGATTCTCCACTCCCTACTATCCACAAGGCAACGGCAAGGTCGAGATCAACAATCGCATTATCCTCGACAGCCTGTGCAAGAGTCTTGATAAAGCGAAAGGCAAGTGGGTGGAGAAAATCCCCAGAGTGCTATGAGCGTACAAGACTACCAAGCGCATCCCGACGAGTGAAACCCCATTCTCATTAGCATATTGGACAGAGGCCATCATCTATATCGACATCTGTATGCCAACACTCCACACAAGGGAAATTATCGGGATCAGAATGCCTTCGAACTTCGCCTTAACACAAGATCAGTTGGAGGAGAGATGACGGGAAGCTCAGGTACGCATTGCTGCCTATCAGCAACAAATCAAGGCCATCCATTACAAGAAAGCAGATTTCAAGTTGGTGACCTAGTCCTAAGACGCATCATCCAGAGCATCAAGGAGAAAACACGGGGAACTCAGGCCAAACTGGGAGGGTCCATACAATGTGATTGCCAAAGGAAGGCAATGGCCTATACACCTTGGTCGATCAAGACCGAAAGATGCTCGGGAAGCAATGTAACTCTTTTTATTTGAAACGATATTATGTGTAGCATCTCATTACATTCAATGAAAATGTTAGTTGTTGTGTACCATCTCTTAACTATGCTTTTCAAATGTGTCAAAAGGCCTATATCGAGTTCTCATCCTAACGGCCAACTTTCACAATCAACATCGAGTTCTCAGCCCAACGATCACTCCAATATCCTATATCGGGCTCTCACCCTGACATCTAACTTTTACGCCCTATATCAGGTCCTCACCTTGACGGCTAAGGCCTACACAGAGGTTCTTCTGAAAAGTGAGAGCACTCCCGACGGTCACTCTGATAGCCTATATTGGGTTCTCACCCTAATAGCTAACTCTTAAGGCCTACATCGAGTCCTCATTCTGACAGCTAAGACCTACAGGGAGACTCTCCTGAAAGATGTAAGCACTCCTGACGGTCACCCTTACAGCCAATATCAGGTCCTCACCACTGTGACGGCTGAACCCACGCGGAGACACTCCTAAAAGATGGAAGTCCACCCGACAGTCCCCATAGCCTATATCGGGTTCTCACCTTAACGGCTAAGGACCCACACAAAAAAATCTCCGAGAAGGCAGAAATCCCGACAATCTACATTGGATTCTCATCCGGATGACAAGCTGACAGCCTTAAGATCAGACAATGATAAGCGACAGCCTTCAGGACCAGACTCTAACGACAACTCAAGTAAAATACAATAAAGCAACCGCGATAATTAAGCACGCAAAAAAGGCGGATCACTGAATTGAAGATTACATTACATTAACATCGCAACAAAATGAGCACAAGCATAAGACTAATCTACGTACACCTCCCACTCGAGCTCGCGGCTTGACCTTGAAAGCGAAGTCTGCTTGCTTCAAAATGAAGGTCTTGGACTTCTTTCCAAGATGCGCGATAGAGCTCATTCACCTCTGCCACTTTTGCTTTTAAATCTTGAATTTCTCACTCACGACGCAGCAGGTCCAACCTCAACCCTCAAATTTTCTCCCTAAGCTCAAGTTTCTCTTCACGATGTTGCTCCTCCCGCGACTGGACTCAAGCTCGAGGCGTCCTCCATTGCTTTCTTCAACTCTTCCAACCAAACCAGGAGGGCCTCAGACAGTTCAAGGTTTTCTTTCCTCAACTCTTTTAGCTTGACCTGAAAAGTCTCTGTCAGCTCGCACTTTTCCTTCGTTAGCTTCTTCACTTTTTTGGCCTACTCTGTTGACATTTTGGCCCACTTGGACAATTGGTCCTCGCGGTTATTCTGCATCAATCGATGGCAATTCAGCTCGTGCTCCAATTGATGGACGAGACAGTCATGCAACATGAGTTCCATGCGGAGAGACAACCCAGAAAAACATCGAAAATGATGCCTTGCCACCCTCTCACATTGGGCAAACAAGTAATCCAGCCGAGAGCTGAACCTTTCCCAGAGACCTAGAGGAGATTCTTCTCCAAAGTCCTCAAAATCATCAAAGTCATGCGAGCTTGCATAGTCCTCGAGATCCACCACGGTGTCCTCAATAAGCAAGACTCCCGGAAGCACCAACGAACCCTGAAAGGAACCTTCAGGTAGGAAAATACTCGAATCCACGAGCAAAAGAACTCGAATCCATGAGCAAAAGAGAACTCGAATCCACGAGTAAATTAAGAGGAAAAGCTCAATCGTATTGATCAAAGTTAATTTTAAAAACAAAGATACAAGGGCCTTAAATAGGATTTAAAAGTAAAAGCCTATCCTAACTAGGAAACTAGAGATAAATAAAGAAAAGCAAAAAAAAATTGGAATTCAAATTGGACCCGAATATAAACTCCTAAACCGAATCAAATTTTCTAATACAGAGGTCGGTTGACAAGATTAGTCAACTGATAAAGAGATTAGTCGACTAATGAGAAGATTAGTCGACAAATGAAAGTGATTAATCGACTAATGAAAAGCTCGAAAAATTACCAACTCTCTGTTGAACCAGATTAGTCGACTACTGACACTGATTACTTGACTATTGAGAGGGTTAGTTAACTAGTCTTGATGATTAGTCAACTAATGCAAATCTTATTATTGCTGCTGCTGCCTTGGCTTGCCACATTAATTCCCAAGTCTTTATCAGAGGCCCTGTCCTATACAGGTTGGCAAGAGGCTATGGAAGAAGAAATGAAAACTTTAGAGAAAAATGAAGCTTGAAACTTGGTGCCTCTTCCTAAGGAGAAGAAATCAGTTGGTTATCGCAGGGTTTATACAGTGAAACTTTTTATAGATGGTCTCTTGCTCCCTTGAAGGCTCGATTCGTGGCTAAAAGGTATTCTCAGATGTTCGGAGTTGATTATCAAGATATATTTTACCCTGTCGCCAAAATAACCTCTGTCCGCCTTCTTATCTCTCTTGCTATCACTTATGACTTATCCTTCTATCAGCTTGATATTAAAATTGCTTTCCTTCATGGTGTTCTTGAGGAAGAGGTCTATATGAAGTAACCACATGATTTTGTTTATCAGGGAAAGTCGGTGAAAGTTTGTCGGTTGAGGAGACCGTTATATAGGTTGAAACAATCTCGTAGAGCATGGTTCGGGAGATTTGTCTCCGTTGTGCAGGAATTTGGACTCGTTTCCTAGAAGGATCATTTTATCTTCTTCTGGTACCATCAGGGAAAGTGGATTTTGTTGGCTATTTATGTGGATGACATAGTGATTATGGCTAATGATACTCTGAGAATTAGTGAGCTGAAGTTGTATTTACAAAAGAAAGTTCAGACAAAAGATTTAAGACCATTGAGATATTTCTAGGTCATCTCATCTAACCTTCGACCCAAATACAATTTGTCAATAACAAGTAAGAAGATCACGGGTATACTTCACAAGTTCAAGTTGCTTTAATACCTAAAAAGTAATGCAATTGTCCAAGATCTGTCATATCAAATGTGGGTTTGATGAGGACATCGGAGCACGTGCACGTTACGGACGTGTCTTTCAGCGCAGACGATGCACCAACTTGTTGAGCTCGAAGATATGGTTCTGAAGCCCAGATATCTAGTATTTATAGTTGTATTTCAGTATGTATTTCAGTGTATATTTATAATGTATTCCATTGTGTATTTCAGTGTGTATTAGATATGTATTTCAGGGTGTAGTTGTGTGAAACAGTTACTTCAGTTTCTGAACTGAATTGGACTGACAGAGAACAGTTCAGTCTCTGAATTGAATTGATTGGGGAACAATTCAGAAACTGAACTGAACTGATAGGGGCAGTTTTGAAACTGAACCTGTAGTGGGACAGTTCTCTGAACTGAACATGTAGCCTGATAAAAGCAACCGGTTGTACTCTATGAAGGGGATGAATGTTTTAATGAAAAGTATACATCTTGTCTGCATCTCCTCTCTTCCTCCCTCTCTCTGTTTTCTCCCTCAGCATCTCAATGAAGACAGCAGCCGCAACAGCAAATAGAGCAACAGTAGCAGCAGCAGTCAGCAACAGCAGCAGTCAGCAGCTGCAACAGTAGCAGTCAGCAGCAGCAGCAGTCCCGACAACAGCAGCAGTAGTCCCTGCACCTCCAGCAACAGCAGCAGCGCAGTAGCGGTGTAACAGCAATAACACAGCATTTTCAGAGCTCGCATCAGCCCTTCGGCTTGACGTTTCATGCCTGAAATCGAACCAATCTCACCTCTACTAGAGTGATTCAGGAGCCGCCTCCAGAAGATATATTTGAAGCCAAAAGTGATACTGAACTATCACCATTAGAACATCTTCAGATATGATTTCGATCTAACAAGAAATCTTCAGGTTCGTTCTTGTGAAATTTATCAGTTCCTGCAGTAGTTATTCTCTGTGATATTATCTTCCTATTCGTTGTTCCCATAAAATAAGTTGTGTGTATTGTTTTGTTACCTTGTACCTACTAATCTAAATATTACATATGGGACTTGCAATCTCAGAATTGTGTTCTTATTCGTTCCATTTACATTTCGAAATCTGCTGCATGTATGCAACTCACTTACAATAAACAGTGGTCACTATTTCAAGCTAATAACTGGTAGTCTAGATCGATCAACCTTTGTTGGTGAGACGTGCCTCATTTACTTTGTTGCTGATCTCCGTATATGCATACACACGTTTCATATCATTTTGGTATCATAGCCGCGTTCTAGACTAGAAATATTCATCATGCCTACTTAAGTTGCATCCACTAGATCTTAAGAATATTTTATTGCATAAAAGTCATCATTTAAAAAAAAATGCATCCATCATCATTTGGCAGTAAACTTATTTCATAACTAATCTTTAGTGTATGCCAACCCGTAGCGGTAGACCATACCTATTTGACGAGATTAGTGAATCACAAACTGCTAACATGACTTCTGAAGTCATTTAGAAGCTGGAAGAAGTTATAGGTCGCCTTATAACTGTTGAACATAACCAGATCAAATAACAACTTGAAATATCTGCTCGATTAGCTGAATTTGAAAAGAATCATGACCGACCACCTACTCCACCCATCCTGAACACTCCCCATCATAGAAACCTTCAACCTTTCAGGAATGACCAAGATCCAGATGAACATATTGTGAGGAGTATCAAAATCAATGCCCCTTCTTTTGATGGTACACTGGAACCGCAATTGTTTTTGGATTGGATAAAAGAAATGGATCGTTATTTCAAGTGGTACTCAATGTCGGAAAAGCGAAAATTCAGTTTTGCCGCCATGAAATTGACTGCGCAAGCTAGTCAATATTGGGCTAACCTTGAAAACTCTTCGTGAGTTAAGAGGAGAGCATCCTATTGACACGTGGCGTGACATGAAAACCCAGCTGAAACAAAAGTACCTCCCACATTCTTATTACCCGAGGTTGTTAGATAAGTGGAACCAATTCTACTAGGGGAGCAAGTCTGCCAAGGAATACGTCGCCAAATTCGACGAATTCCTCATCAGGTGTAGCATGTCGCCAAATTTGACGAATTCCTCATCAGGTGTAGCATGTTTGAAACTGAAACCCCTATGTAAGTCCTTTCTAGGTTTAGAGCTGGATTGCGAGAAGATCTTAGGAGCGAACTCTTCACAAGGAACGTCGACACATTAGAGAAAGCTTATGCCCTAGTGCAAGACTTGGATGAAATCAAATCGAGCAAAATTCACGACTATAAAGCTAGTGCCCCTCGACCTCCTTTACAACCCACCCAAGGAGGATCTACATCCAGTTCTTCCCAACATCAGACTGACAACAAGGGTAAGGGTATTGAAAAAAAGTATTCTCAAATCCTATCCTCAAACCAAATGTTGTAAATGTCAGGGTTATGGACATATAGCAGCCAAATATGCTAGCTCATATAAGATCGCCCTCATTGACGGAGAAGGTTATCCTCAGCCCGAAGGTGATGAGTACATTCATCAAGTGGATGGAGATGAAGAGGATTTTGATGAGAATACTGAAGAAACAACGCTAAACTGTCTTCGATTACGAGAGTACACCAAATTATCCGTAGTCAGGTGTACCTTGGCACAGCCGAAGGTTAGTGATGACTGAAGACGTACTAACATTTTTCACACATTCACCAAGATTGGAGAACGAAATTGTAAGGTGATAGTGGATAGTGGGAGTTGTATCAATGCTGTCTCCTCCATGATTATAAGCAAGGTTGGTCTAAAAGCTGAACCCCATCCTCATCCTTATAATGTATCTTGGATTAATGAGGCCGCACTAAATGTTACACAGAGGTGCCTTGTCCCCATAGAGTTTACCGTTTATAAGGACAAGATATGGTGCGATGTGGTAACCATGGATGTAGGTCAAATTATCCTTGGAAGCCCTGGCTATTTGATAATGATGTTCATATTTATGGTCGTTCGAACATGTGATTGTTTGAACATGAGGGCAAGAAGGTCAAGTTGCTTCCGTCACAACCCAAGAACAATATTACTAAGAAGAAATCGGTTGCAGTCAAGCAAACAAAAATCAGCCTGATCAGTGCAAAGGACATCGATCGTGAGATGATAAAAGGGAAGCCCGTCATCATTCTCACTGCACGAGAAGTCCCTAAAGAGTCGATCGCCTCGATTCCTTGTGAGGTCGCCTCCGTGATTGATGAATTCGCTGATGTCTTTCCTGAAGATCTCCCGGACCAATTACCACCAATGCGTGATATCCAACACGCTATTGATTTAGTCCCGGGAGTGAGTCTTCCCAGCTTGCAGCATTACAGGATGAATTCTACTGAACATGCGGAGCTGAAGAGGCAGTTGACGAATTGTTGGAGAAGGGCTTTATAAAGGAAAGCATGAGCCCCTGTGCAGTACCCGCTCTGTTGACGCCAAAGAAAGATGGAACTTGACGTTTGTGTGTGAATAGTCGCGCGATCAATAAGATAACGGTAAAATACCGTTTTCCCATTCCATGGCTGGATGACATGTTGGATATGATGGCTGGAGCTAAAATATTCTCTAAGATTGATTTGAAAAGTGGCTATCACCAAATTCAAATCCGCCCTGGTGATGAATGAAAGATCGCCTTTAAGACGAAGGATGATTTGTATGAGTGGATGGTTATGCCATTTGGATTGACAAATGCTCTTAGTACGTTTATGCGAGTAATGACTCAAGTATTGCGACCCTTCGTGGGCAAATTTCTGGTCGTATATTTTGATGACATACTTATCTACACTAAAAAATCAGGAGCAACACTTAGACCATCTACATCAAGTGTGTGGAGTGTTGATAAAGGAGCAATTAAATGCAAACCTAAAGAAATGTGCTTTTATTACCAACGGAGTTATTTTCTTAGGGTTTGTAGTTTCTTCAGAAGGAGTATCCGCTGATTCTAAGAAAATCAAGGCCATAAAAGAGTGGCCAGAACTCCAAAGCATAAGAAATGTTAGGAGTTTTCATGGACTTGCCACATTTTATCGGCGGTTTATCAGGGATTCAGCACGATCATGGCCCCGATAACTGATTGTTTAAAGAGTGGCAAATTCAATTGGTCGAAGCGTGCCAATAAAGCCTTTCAAGAGATTAAACAGAAGATGGTAGAAGTACTCGTCTTGCGTCTACAAGATTTGTCAAAAGTCTTTGAGGTGGCATGTGACGCCTCAGGAATCGACATAGGTGGAGTTTTAAGTCAAGAGGGTCACCCAGTAGCTTACTTCAGTGAAAAATTAAATGATGCCAAGCTAAAGTACTCTACCTACGATCAAAAATTTTATACAGTGATTCAAGCACTGCGTCATTGGTGCCACTACCTTCTCCCATAAGAGTTTGTTATCTTTTCGAATCATGAAGCTCTTAAGTACATCAATTCTCAGAAGAAGCTTACTAGTAGACATGACCGTTGGGTAAAATTCCTCCAGGATTATACTTATACTCTTCGCCATAAAGCAGGAGTTGAAAACAAGGCTGCTGATGTGCTTAGTCGTCGTTTGGAAATTTTAACAGTATTGAGCAATCAGGTTTTGGATTTGAGAACATAAAAGCTGAGTATGACTCATGTCCTGACTTTCAAGACATTTTCACTCTATTGAAGAGCGGAACAACACGAGAAATAGATGGCTTTCTTCTGCAAGATGGTTATTCGTTTCGATTCGCAAGTTATGCATCCCTCGCACGTTTGTGAGAGAATTTTTCGTCTGCGAATTGCATGCAGGAGGTCTCGCCGATCATTTTGGACATAACAAAACTATTGAGGCTGTTGAACATCATTTTTATTAGCCAAGTCTTAAAGGAGACATTGCTAAGCTTGTTGGCAGGAGTCACACATGCCAGTTAGCTATACAGCAAAAACAAAACACTGGTCTGTATATGTCCCTGCCTGTTCCAAACCGTCCCTGGGAAGATATTAGCATGGACTTTGTGCTTGGACTTCCGAAAACCCTGAGAAAACATAATTCAATACTTGTGGTTGTTAACCGTTTCTCCAAGATGGCTCATTTTATTCCTTGATCAAAAACTTTTGATGCATCCCGTGTGGTCAAACTTGTTTTTAATGAAATTGTGAGGTTGCATGGACTTCCAAAAATCATCGTGTCAGACTGGGATGTCATATTTACGAGTTATTTTTGGAAAACTTTATGGCATCAAGTTGGAACCAAACTGCAATACTCTTCTGCCTTCCACCCCCAAACTGACAGTCAAACTGAAGTGGTGAATCGAAGCCTAGGTAATCTACTGCGAACTTTAGTTGGTGAACATCTTAGAGATTGGGATTTGAAATTGTCTACTGCCGAATTTGCATATAACAATTCCATCAATAGGACAATAGGCATGGGTCCATCAGAAGTAGTGTATGGGTTTAAACCTAGACAACCAATAGATCTCATTCCTATGAGCCAGCATGCTAGGACATCTGAGTCTGCATTTGCATCACACCTTCACGAACTACAAAGTTTGGGCTGATCTTCATTGAAAAGTTAAATGGTTTGAAGTAGGAGACTATGTGATAGTTCGAATTCGCTCCGAACGATTTCCTCCGGGAACTGTGAAAAAGTTGCATGCACGTGGAGTAGGACCTTTCGAAGTGATAAAAAGAATAAATGATAATGCTTATGTTCTAAACCTTCCTGAAGGTTTTGGTATTAGTCCGATATTTAATATTGAAGATCTGGTAGCATACAAAGGTCCGGATTTCAATCCGAGTAACCCTTGCTTGATGAGCCCACCCAAGACCTCACTTCTGAGGGACCTTCTTTACCTCCACTTCCAAATAACGTACCTTATGCAGCAGAACAGATTGATAAGATAATAGAGGATGAGATTATATCTACTACTGATGGTGGAACTAGGCGGTATTTAGTCCATTGGAGAGGAAAACCTAAATCTGACGACACTCGGTTGGATCGAGAGGATGTGCAGTGTCTGAATCCTGATGCTTTAGAGCATTACGATAGCAGCAAAAATATTCCCTCGACGGGGTCGAGTTTTCCCTACCCTGGGGGAATTGATGAGGACATCGGAGCACGTGCATGTTACGGACGTGTCTTTCAACGCAGACGACACACCAACTTGTTGAACTTGAAGATATGGTTCTGAAGCGCAGATATCTAGTATTTATAGTTGTATTTCAGTATGTATTTCAGTGTATATTTATAATGTATTCCAATGTGTATTTCAGTGTGTATTAGATATGTATTTCAGGGTGTAGTTGTGTGAAACAATTACTTTAGTTTCTGAACTGAACTGGACTGACAGAGAACAGTTCAGTATCTGAATTGAATTGATGGGGGAACAATTCAGAAACTGAACTGATAGGGGCAGTTTTGAAACTGAACCTGTAGTGGGACAGTTCTCTAAACTGAACATGTAGCCTGATAAAAGCAACTGGTTGTACTCTATGAAGGAGATGATTGTTTTAATGAAAAGTATACATCTTGTCTGTATCTCCTTTCTTCCTCCCTCTCTCTGTTTTCTCCCTCAGCATCTCAACGAAGACAGCAGCCGCAACAGCAAATAGAGCTGCAGCAGTCAGCAGCAGCAAATACTGCTGCAGCAGTCGGCAGCCGCAGCAGTCCGCAGCAGCAGCAGTCCCGATAGCAGCAGCAGCAGTCCCTGCACCTCCAGCAACAGCAGTAGCGGTGTAACAACAATAACACAGCATTTTCAGAGCTCGCATTAGCGCTTCAGCTTGACGTTTCATGCCTGAAATCGAACCAATCTCATCTCTACTAGAGTGATTCGGGAGCCGCCTCCAGAAGATATATTTGAAGCCGAAAGTGATACTGAACTACCACCATTAGAACATCTTCAGATATGATTTCGATCTAACAAGAAATCTTCAGATTCTTTCCTGTGAACTTTATCAGTTCCTGTAGTAGTTGTTCTCTGTGATATTATCTTCCTGTTCGCTGTTTCCATAAAATAAGTTGTGTGTATTGTTTTGTTACCTTGTACCTACTAATCTAAATATTACATATGGGACTTGCTATCTCAGAATTGTGTTATTATTCGTTCTATTTACATTTCGAAATCTGCTGCATGTATGCAACTCACTTACAATAAACAATGGTCACTATTTCAAGCTAATAACTGGTAGTCTAGATCGATTAACCTTTATTGGTGAGACGTGTTGGCCCGAAGGCCCATCACTCTAGTTTTGATGATGATCAACTCATGTAGTTATTGTACTAATGATCTTGTGTTTAATTAGTGACAGATTCGTGATCAAGATCTTAGTAGGTGCATAGCTTCAACAAAGGATTTAAAGCCATATTTTGGAGCTAGCACGGTGTTTGGACCAAATCAAGAAGGCTTCAAGTGAAGACTTTAAGAAGATGAAGACTTGAGTCTAGCTTTGTTTTTAGAAGATTTTGTTTTAGATTAAAATGTAAAGGATAGAATAGTTGGTGGATTGCTCAAGTACATATACACACACACCCTTGATTTAGTTTGTTTTAGAAAAGAATTTTCATTTTGGAAAATTACCGTTTGGTTTTTGGTTTTCAAGTTTACATGTTTTATCCAAAATCATGTTTAGATCTTAATGTCAAAAACATAGATATTTTACCATGTTTGTGTAGTGGATCATATCCATACACTCTATTCTTTAAAAGTTGTTTAAATATCTTGTTTTTGTATTTGGTGAAGTTTTGGAAAACAATTTTTAGAAAAATCAAGTTTTGGAAAATATTGTTTTTCATTTGAGCCAATATTTTCAAGTTACAAAAATAGTCCAAATCATTTGTAACATGCCTTGATTTTGTGCAAGCATGTTTGTTTATCAAAGTATATTGGTAAAACTATTTTTGTAGATTTTTCTATATTTTATGGGATTTTATTTCAATCAAAAAGACCAAGTTTTAAATCCCAGTTTTCTGACCTGGCTTCAGCCGGTCGACCGACGTGCACAAACATGCACGCCAGTTCTGGCAGGAGGGCCGGTCGACCGACCCGGTCGACCGTCCAGAGAGCTCTGCTCTCTGGAAAGCCCCGGTCGACCGGGATGGTCGACTGGACAGAGAGTCTGCTCTCTGTATCCAGGCCACGGTCGACCGGCCGGTCGATCGATGGCACAACGGTCTGAAATATGACCGTTGGCCGGTCGACCGGGCTGTCGACCGACAGCTCTGACAGACCCCAACAGCTAGTTTTTCTAGCTCTATAAAATGGGACTTTTGGGGGCTATTTTCTATAAGATTTTTGGAGACTTTTAGAGCCAGTTTTTCCTACACTTTTCAGAGGTTTTTCTCCACAAAATTGAGAGCTAATATTTCCTATCAAAAGGAAGCTTTATCAAGAGTGTTAAAAGAGATTTTCTTGAGTTTTTCACCATAGATTCAATCCTTATTTTCTCACAATCACTTGAGCTATCCATTGCTTTATCTATCCATAGGATTGTTTTGTGAGAGTTTTTATTTGGTGATCAAAGTGTTTAGATCACCAAGTTTTCATCTTGTACTCTGAGGAGGCGGACAAGTGTGTTCGCGGTGGTTTAGAGTTCGTGTGTGAACTCTTGGTTTGAGGTGCGGCCTCGGCGAGCTAGTGGGCTTGCGGTGTGTACGGACTAGGGAGTCCGAGAGCTTGTAGGTGTTGCGGCACCGAGTGATCCATTGGGATCGATTTTAGTGGAAATCCTTCGTGTGTCGAAGGCGGGGATGTAGAGCAAGGGTGTTCGAACCTCGAAACAAATCCCTTTTGTTTGCGATTGCTCTTTCTCTCTCTCCCTTACTTGTGTTTATATCTTGCATACTTATCTTGTCCTTATCTTTATATGCATGATATACATTTGTGCTTAATTGTTATATGCTTGGGGATTGTTTGCTAACACTTGTATTTAACCAAGAGAGCCAACGCGGCACCTCAACCCTTATCTAGGGGAATCTAGAGGAGTTAGTCCAGAGCCCTTCACGGGGAATTCGGCTACACTCTTGTGTTATACGTGGTGTTTAGTGCAATAGTTTAGTTTAGGTTATAATAGTTTTTTAATTCAGCATTATTTGTCATTAAGTGACCATTAGATTAGCCATCACCTATTCACCCCCCCCCCCCCCTAGGTGATTTACAAGACGTGCCTCATTTACTTTGTTGCTGATCTCCGTACATGCATACACACGTTTCACATCAGGGTTTCAACCAAAATATAGGAGTGAAGTACTGGAGAAGGTAAGAATAATATTGTTTTAGGGCCATATATAGCTTCTTATGGAGCTGACACATATTATTCAGATACCTCTTATCAATAAACACAACTGGTTGATCCATAAGGACTTCCTTAGTCAAAATATCATAAGAAAAGACATTCTAAACACCCAACTTATAATCCAATAGTGAGATGTAGCATGCATAAGCACCAAGTGAATAGTAACTTTACACACCCTCAGCTAAATGTGTCACCAAAATCAACACCATGACATTGATTATAGCCTCTGGTTACCAAGTGACCCTGCACCTTTAAGAGAATCATCTGACTTTTTTAGCTCTAAACACCCAGTTCAAGACAACAATATTCATACTCAGGGTATGTGAAACTAACAGCCATGGCTTATGAGCAATCAAACCACTAAACTCACAGAAGTAGCTGTGATTGTCGAGGCTGCTTTGACAATATGAGGTTTAGTGGGTAGCGGAGAAAATATAGTAGTAGCTCAGTATATTTTGGATTGGATTTAGAAATATAGCATCAGAAGAAGGATGACGTGAAGGTGGCAAGGGTGGTGGAGTCAATGGCAATGTAGAGGCAACAGAGTGTGGTATAGATTTCCATTGAAAACAGGGAAAATTCTGTGTTTCTGGTGATGGTAAGTATGAACCATTGGAAGAGTTGTTTTGCCTGGACATAGGTTCATGGATGGAGGGGAAGAGAATACAAGTATTGATGGAGAGGTGGATACTGTTTACTTAAAAAAACAAGATCAATGTTTAATTAAGTAGATTATTATTAGAAAAGCGGTTTAAATAAATGAGAAATTTATTACTTTTGTTTTCTTGGTTATAGCAATACAAAAAGAGGTTTAAATAAATGACAAAAAATTATTACTTCTGTTTTCTTGGTTATATCAATATCATTGTTGATTATTGTTAAAACTTTGAAAGGAAGTACTCAATAATAGGATTTATCCTTCCTATTTAAACTCAATGTTATGAAAATCATATTGAAGATCCACTCTATTGAGATTGATCTATATCAAGTAGAGTCCCATAAAATAAAAATCAAACGGTTTCAAATTGTTTTTGCCTATGCATCAAATAGACACAAAGCGGACAGATCAAATAGCAAGTTATTTAGTTTAACAATTCAGAATGTTTGAAACATAATGAAAATAGAGTTTTAAAGTGCTTAGATCATGCTCGAGGTTTGGATCAACAATTAGTATGCTCCAAACCTTAGATTCAAGCATCATGCTATTTTTGACTATTCATTTTGTGCTACTGGATGCATGAGTAAAAGAACTAAATTGCATTTGATTTTCAGTTTTAAACACTTCACATGATGTAGATCAACTTTAATTGAGTAGCTTTTCCATATAAATGGCTTATCATTGATTTTGAATGGAAGAATTAGCCTCCAAATCCTTCTAGAAGTTCTCTCTATGTGTGTATTTAAAATACAATGATTATCCTACGACATTTCATGATACGATGAGGAATATGCTGGGGCAAAATTGAAATGTTAGAAAGCAACTGCTCACAAGAGTGTCTTAAAACTACCCCCGCTTGAAATTGCTACTGAGGGAAACAACAAACAGCCCAAGAGACATTGCAGGGAGGCAGTCCTAAAGTTGTCTTATTCATGAATATGACAGTGCAGATGTAGATGCATGTGAAGTATCATTGTTTGGTTATGATGGGTGTGTGTCATGCATTTATAAAACATAGTCTCTGATTCGTTCAAAGAATTCACTTATAAAATAATAATGAAGAGTTATTATCTAATTATAGACGAACATTAAAATTGAATTATGCAATCATACTAATGCTTTTCAAGCGAACAAAGAAATCAACACTGCATTACCAGTATTATATCAAATACCAAAAGGATTTAAAGAAACATGGCAATAGAATTAATGAATTTAACACACTGAAACTGAACATACGACAGTTTTGAATCTCTTAGAAAGATGCCAAATAAAAAAGCAAAGTAAAAGAGAGCAAAAAATTTAAATTTATTTGCACAGACTTGCAGTACCTCCAGGCACAAAATTTCTCACATCAAACAGAAATACAGCTTTCAATTTTATCTTGTGGAACTTAAGTTTAACTTTTGCAGTATGATCCAAAAAAAATTCTAATTTATTGCTTACAGACTTACAGTTCAATTAGAACATGAAGGAAGATTCACATATTGAAAGAACCAGATTTCAGGACAGTTTGTTATGACCAATTCTTCAAGAGGATCCAGGGTCTGCAGGGCTAAAAACACGTGAGAATGCTGCAATTCTTTATGTCAGTTTCCAAACTGAGTAGCTTCTGAACTTCAGAAAATAGACTGACTGTACTTTCCCAATTTGAAGTGTCAATGTAGCATTCATCTGAATAGGAGACAGGATGGAAGATAAGATCCATTTGTGTCGTATAAGAGAAACTTAATAAGATAGGAAAGGTTTTCCACCGCCAATATCATGACTAGGAGGCGAGTTTATAGTTAATTCCTCCCAAACAGAATTATCCTGCTAGCAGTAGGTTAAGTTCTTAGATAATCAAATCTAAATTACTTTGATAAGTATGTTCTGGATCTTTTATAATCAACAAGTATGGAAAGTACCAGGCCGCAGTAGAATTGATGTCTCTTGCACCACTCTTTCAGTCTAGAGCAACCAATTATATCTGCAAGCTGATGCTTACAACAGAAGAGAGATTCATGCAACTCTATGATCAGCTGCTGAAGTTCAGACAGATTCTGATGAAATGGAAAGTATCTGACACTCTTGCATTCAATAACTCTCAAGAAATGAAACGATAATGGAAGATATTAAATTGGAGAGGATTGAAGCTTAGGACAGTTCATTCTTACAAACTCCTGCCAGAAAGTAGAGTAGAGATTTTGTAGGCTAGTTGATATGATAAAGGAGTTCTGCAAGAGATGTATCTGCAACTTTTCAAGAAAGAATAGGCTGATCATCCCAATCACTCAAGTGACCTTGAAGGTATATCAAGTAGTTAATTCCTCTGAGAACAGAAATATCCTGGCAGCAGCAGAAAGTTCTTATTTTGGTTGTGAGATCCAAATAACTTGATGAACCAATATACTTTGAATCATTCATAATCAACAAAAACTCCTAGGGTGTAAGAGAAAAAGTACCTGTGTGTAGCGAAGTTGATATTTTTTACACCATCCTCTCAGCCGAGGACAGTCAGTTATCTCCACATGCTGGGGCCTGCAAGGCAAGAATTCATCTGGATTAATTTGAAGGCGAGGGCACCTTTTTATCTCTAATCGTTCGAGAGAAATCAGGTACTGCAGCCCGGCCAGCGCACTCAGCTTCCCGCAATGACTGATATGAACATTTTGAAGATTGGATGATAAACAACTGAGACGCAGCTGTTTGTCCAAGGAGGGCACATATTCAGGACAGTCCCCTACATCGCTAGGACCACAAAGGTTTGCATGCCTCGAGCAGTTTGAAAGCTTAAGCATTTGAAATGCAGACATGCTTTGATGCAGCTGGGGAAGGAACCTTAGACTTTTGCAGTCAGTAACTCTTAGGGTATGAAGTGAGGATGGAAGATGATCAGACTGAGAGAACAAGAGCTCAGGACAGTTCGTTATGACCAATTCTTCAAGAGAATTTAGGTTCTGCAGACCAACAACATTTGTGAGTTTGCTGCAATTCATTATCCTTAGCTTCCAAAGTGAGGATAGGTTCGGTTGCAGCTGAAGAGACACCAGAATTTTGGATGAACGTACTTCCAACGTTTGGAGTGTGGATGGTAGCCACGGATCTGAAGAAAGATAGGGATCTTGCAAGTCACACAAGAACATGCTTTTGATGGAGGAGAGGTTTCTGAAGCCAATTCTATGAATAATTTCAGAAGTAGAGCTTATGGTTAATTCCTCGGGAAAAGAAATAGCCTGCAGGTAGAGCTTATTGTTAATTCCACACAAACAGTTGTTAATTTATTGGGTAATCAAATCTAAATTTCTTTGTGAACCAACATATCCTGGATATTTCATAGTGAATAAAAGTTCTAAGGGATGAAAAATACCATAATACAGCCGACTTGATATCTTTTGCACCATTTTCTCATCCTTGGACAGTCGATTATTTCCACATGCTGAGGAACACAAGACAGAAATTCATCTGGTCTGATTTCAAGAATAGGGCATTTCCTCAGCTCTAATCTTTTGAGAGAAGTCAGTTTCTGCAGCCCAGGCAATGCTATAAGCTTTGAGCAATTTATGATACTCACATTTTCAAGCTTGGATGGCAGTGATTTATCTTGCCAAAGCTGCATATTGTGACAATTCATCAGGGGAAGGGACCACAGGTTCCTACAGTGAGCTACAGTCAAGGAATGAAGTGAGGATGGAAGATGATCAAACGGAGAGAACTGGAGCTCAGGACAATGCATTATGACAAGCTCTTCCAGAGAGCTGAGATTGTGCAGGCCGTCAACAGAAGTGACTTTCATGCATTTCTTTATGATCAACGTCCGAAGTGAAGATAGTTTCTGATGCAGACAAAAGATCTCCAGAATTTTGGATGAACACACTTTCAAGGTTTCAAGTGTGGATGGTAGCCATTCATCTGATGGGAGATCTGACTCATTCAAGTCATACAAAGATAACTTTTTAAGAGAGGAGAGATTGTCCACCCCAATCTCATGAGTAATCTTCGAGGTACAATTTATGGTTAATTCCTCACGAACAGAAGTATCCTGAGAAGAATAGGTAATTACTTAGCCAAATCCAGATTACATTACATGATGAACCAACATGTAGCGGAGGGAATAAAAGCCTTAAGGTATAAGAAGCATACCAGAGTGCATTCAAATTGATGTCCTTCACACCACTCTCTTAGCTTGGGACAATCAATTATCTCCACATGCGTGGGCCTACACGGCAGGCATTCATCTGGTCTGATTTCCAGGAAAGGGCATCTTTTTAACTCTAAGCTTTTGAGCAACTTTAGGTTCTGCATCCCTGCCAAAACAATCAGTTTCCAGCAACCACTGACATGCACATTTTGAAGCTTAGATTGCTGTGGTTTCTCTTTCCCAAGTTGAGAATTGTGACAATGCAGCAGGGGAAGGGACCTCAAACTCTTGCAGTCAGTAACTGTCAAGGAATGAAGTGAGGACGGAAGATGCTTGTTTTGGGAGAACTTCTGTACAGGACAATTCCTTATGACTAACACCTCCAAAGAGTTGAGACTCTGTAGACCAACAACAGAAGTGAGCTCCATGCAATTCTCTATAGTCAGCCGTCTTAGTTCAGATGGAAGATATTTAATTGGACAGGACTGAAGTTTAGGACACTCTGTTATTATCAACTCCTCCAGCGAGTAGAGGTTATGCAGGCTATGTGATGGGAGAGAAGATTCCAAGAAGAGATGTAAGTGTAACTTTTTAATAAAGGAGAATTTGTTCACCCCAATCTCATAAGTAAACTCTATGACATCCTTTGTTAATTCTTCAAGAACAGAAATATCCTGGCAGCAGTAAATAAATAAGCAGTTAGATTATCAAATCTACGCATGCGATGAACCAACATGTTGATGATCTTTCATAATCAACATAAATTCTTAGGATGCAAAACAGAAAGTACCTGACTGTAGTGAAATTGATGTCTTTTGCACCATTCTCTCAGCCTAGGGCAGTCAGTTACCTCCACATGCTGGGGCCTCGAAAGCAGGCGTTCATCAGGAATGATTTGAAGGAGAGGGCACTTCTTTAGCTCTAAACTTTTGAGGGAAGTCAAGTACTGCAGCCCAGCCACCTCTTTCAGCTTCCCGCAACTACTGATATGCACATTTTGAAGCATCAATTGCAGTGATTTATCTTGCCCAAATTGCAACTCATGACTATCTACAAGGGGAAAGAACTGTAGGTTCTTGCAGTCAGTAACTGTCAAGGAATGAAGCGAGGATGGAAGGTGCTCATCTGGGGCAAACTGTACAGGACAGTTACTTATGACCAACACCTCTAGAGATTTGAGACTCTGTAGGCCAACAATAGTAGTGAGCTCCCTGCAATTCTCTACAGTCAGCTTTCGCAGTTGAGGAGGAAGATGTTCAGTTGAACAACACTGGAGTTTAGGACACTTCATTATTACCAACTCTTCTAGAGAGTAGAGGTTGTGCAAGCCATTTGATGGGAGAGAAGACTCCCACAAGAGCTGTAAGTGTAACTTTTTACGAATAGAGAACTTGTTCACCTCAATCTCGCCAGTGGACTCTAAGGCGTCACTTGTTAATTCCACGAGAACCGAAATATCCTGGCAGCAGCAGATTAATACCTAGTTAGGTTGTCAAATATATTCACTTGATGGACCAAGAATGTTGCAGGACTTCAATAATCAACAAAATTTCTTAGGATGTAAGATGGGAAGTACCTGGGTGTAGGGCAATTGATGTCGTATGCACCATTCTCTCAGCCTCGGGCAGTCAGTTATCTCCACATGATGAGGTCTGCATGGCAAGCATTCATCTGGAATGATTTCAAGAAGAGGGCACCTTTTTAGCTCTAAGCTTTTGAGGGAAGTCAGGTTCTGCAGACCAGCCACCGCTTTCAGCTTCGTGCATTCAGTGATATGCACATTTTGAAGTTTGGACGGCAATGACTCTTGCCCAAGTTGTAGCTGGAAACAGTGTTCTAAATACAACTCTTTGAGGGAAGAAAGATTTCGCAATCCAGGCACATATGTGACATTCATGCAATTTCTAATATGAACTTTTTGAAGTTTGGGTGGCAGATGATCATCCTCCGGGAGCTGCAATTGGGGACAATGTGACAAATGTAACTCTTTGAGGGTAGTACAGTCCTTTAGGCATTGAAAGGTAGTGAAATTGGGGCAGTCCTGAATCCATATAGACTGAAGCAATAGTGGTAGGAATTGGAGTCTCTTAAGTCCATAGTTGCTTTCAATGTTAAGTTTGCAGAGGCCAGGGAAGATCCCATCACTTAGACCATGCTCCTCAAAGTTTGAGAGGGGAGGAAAGCATTTCCATATTCGAAACCCGTGCATATTTATCTCAGTAATATTGTTATAAGGCAGAAACTTTGCCAGGTCAGTCCCCGCTGAAGGAAGACACCTATGAAGAAACTTCCCCACCCTGTTATCGTCTACATTGATGAGGACTCTGAAATTTCCTTGTGGTCCAGACATAATCAGAAGGCGTAGATTAACAAGATTACTTATCTCAATTAAGTAATCCGACATGTCAAAGAATGTCATTTCAAAACTCTGCAAGTTGTAATGGTGACATAATGATAACATCACAACATCTTTATTATTGCAACCCTGGACATTAAGATGGCGTAGATGTTTGAGATTGCCAATTGAATTTAAAAAGTATTTACCTCTAAGTTCCACTGCCCTCAAACAATCTAAGCCATCCAAGTCAACAAAATCATCAGCCATCATGTATAAACTCATTTCTACTATTAATGTGCGCAACACCCTCGGATTGTCAAATGACAAACAATCAACGCTTGCCCCCCTTTCACATTTTATAAATAGATGCCGAACTTCTTTTGAGATGTTGTGTTGTTCCTTGTCATCCTTTAATGTTATTGCACAATATTCATTATCTGAAATTGATCGTGCAAGATCATGGATAGCATCATGCAGAAAGAAGTACGCATTATCATCTGATCTATAGTAGCCGCTGCTATCTATAGACTGAAATAGTGACCTCCTATGCAACTCATCGAAATACTTGCTCCCTATGTCTTCCGGTCTATTGTTCCCACTAGTCAGAATAAATCCTTGTGCCATCCACAGCTTGACAAGTCGATCTTTAGTGAACCGGTAGTCCTTGGGAAATAGAGAGGAATACAAGAAACATGATTTCAGATGTGCTGGCAAGTGAAGATAGCTAAACTTCAGTGCCGGTATAATATCTTTTCTAGCTTGATCCAAATCCCACAAGTCACTTTCTAAGATATCCATCCATCTAACTTCATCCAACTCATAATGCAGGAGTCCTCCAATTACTTTTACAGTCAAGGGCAATCGACCACATTTTTCTATAATCTTGCTACTAATGTCCACCAAATGTGGGTACTCATTGGGTTCTTGTCCACCAAATGCACAATGCTGGAACAACGACCAACACTGATCATAAGACAAACAATCAAGGCGATATGGCGGCACAGTTTGCATGATCTCAGCAACTGACTCGTTCCTAGTAGTTATGATGATTCTTACTATTTGAGCACCACCAAATGGGACTCGAAAAGAATCCCACAGTCCTCGTTGTTCGTTCCAAACATCATCTAGAACAAGGAGCAACTTCTTTCCCTTCACTTCCTCCTTGAGTGTGTCTTGAAGTGCATTTAGCTGTTTGAGATTACAGGGCTGCCTGGAAATGGACTCTATCACTTCATTTGTGAGCCTCCGGACATCAAAATTTTCCGAAACACAAACCCAACCCATGGAATCAAAATACTGTTGAACTCGGATATCATTATAAACAAGTTGGGCAACAGTGGTTTTACCCAGCCCCCCCATCCCAATGATGGGAATGACAGAGAATCTGCAACTTCTATCAGAAAGCAACATCTCAATCAGTTTTTCCCTGTCCTCCTCCCTACCGAAGATCCCCGATTCATCAACATGAGAGCTTGTTGGCTGTGGGTTCATGGAGATATCAGGACGCGTGGTCCCTTCTCCCTCTCTCAAATGGAGAGCTTCTCGATCTTTTGATATCTCATCAAATCTTTCCCTAATGTTTCTGATCTTTTCAGGGATTGAGAGATTCAATAAAGTAGAGGTCAAGTCGCGTACCTTGTTCTTTCGCTTCCTCTTGCGAGAAGTCCTAGCTGCACGCTCTACTTGGGCCCGTATCAGTTCATACTGGTACTCATCCAGGACGTCCTCAGCATCATACGCAACGCCTTTGATCTCCTTCAGCCACAGCTTGACGGACTCATCCCGTATGTCTCTTTCCTCTGCGTCGATGAGCACAGCTTGAATTCTCGGCAGCGTCCTCTCCAGTTTCTTCAGATCTTCTTCTATCCTGGATGGACCTGATGATGAGGATGATGGGGTTGGGGAACGATGGATAGAACCTGTCAGTTTGCTGACCAAGGAGCAGATTGATGATAATAAATTGCTTGTCATGGCAGTGCAACCTCTGTTGCTTCACTTCAATGGAACAAAAAGAGTGAAATTTTATGGCAAGTAGATCTAGATTTTTCTTTTTTGGAGGAGAAAATTTAGTGGCCAGTAGATCGAGTGCTTCCTCCCTTTGAGAACAAGAGGGAAATTGGTAAACATACAGATCGAGCAAAAGCAGTCAGCATATTCCTGTCGTCCAAAATAATAAAACCTCAGCTCTCAAGAAGCTTCCGTATAGAATCATCGGCCAGCCTTCCTTTGCCCTTTTTCTATTTTGGTATTTTAAGCCCCTGATTTGAAATCTGTTTGGAATAAGCCCCTTGCCCATGGCAGCATCCCGTTAGTCTCTCAAACAAGAACAAAATGGTGCGCCCAGGCCGTTTGGTTTCAAGAAAGTGAGCGGAAGGAAGGAAATAGGGAAGGAAGGAAATAGGGAAGTGTCCTTTCTTACTTCCTATCTATATAAATATTAGCAAAAAAATGAGAAAATCCTTTTTCTTTTTCTCTTCTCTCTTTTACACAACTATTTTCTCACTTTCAGTTTGCTACAGTTAATTTTGTGGTCATATAAATCTCATTTGTAATAAGTTGTATCTCAAAACAGTTAATTTTGTGATCATGTAAATCTCATTTGCATTCTAATTACAGTCTAATTTTTATTTTTCTTAATTAATTTTTATTTAATATTATTTTGCAGTCAACTTTGCGGTCAACTTTTCCACTTCCACTTTCACATTATCATCCAAACACCGAAAAAGACATAACATTTTCTAAACAACACTTCTCAACAACATCCAAACACTAAAAAACTTACTAATCAATTCTCAATTTCCAAAGGGAACTATTGCTACTTCTTTACTTTCTCACTTCCTTACTTTCACCCCCAAACGGAAACAGAAGTTAAACATACAGGCCATGTAACACTCATATCTTATTCAACACTAGTAATTATAAAGCTACCCCTTAAGAGCTTTCCACGCAGAATCAAGATTATCCGTGGCCAGTTTTGGTCACCGAAAACTCAATGCAATAAGCAACAAGTTCTTTGCGTAAACTTAAACAATGTATATTTGAGAATCTGGTCATTTTATATGAAGAGAAGGTGTACCTAAGTTTATTTGTTAGGAAAATGTTATTATCTAATTTCGAAATTGATTTTTTTTCCAATAAGCCAAAAAAAAAAAAAATTGAAAGTTGCAAGCAAATAAAAACAAAAAAAAGTTAGAGATGTTGGTCTTGTTAGTATTTTGGCCTTTTAAGCCAATTAATCTTGTATTTTAAGTTTTATTTATTAAAAACACGTTTTCAGACGTTATAGTTCAGCAATTGAGATGTGTCCTATCAATGATTTTAGTTATTCTCGATTGGCTAAAGTTGTTTTCATGGAGGATCATATTTGTCCTTAATGTAATGTGAAGGGTATTTTTGGAATGGGAATTTACTCCTTTGAGGAGAAGGAATAAAAAGACAAGGGCTCTATCTCTTTCAAGGTGTCCACTCCTAAACTCGCCACTAAACTTTCTAGTCAAATTTTCTAATCAAAATTATGAAGATTGAGGAGTCCCAGAGAGAGAATTCAAGCTTACAAAGGAGAGGCAGGAGGGCAACTTTCTTGTGCTCAAAATTTATTATTCTAAGGTATGGTGGAGATTTTCCTGTGTGATTGATCGAATGGTCAATCCCACGTCACAAGCAAAAAGAGGTCTGTCTAAAATGATGCAGAATGCAGTGAATTCAATCTACTAGCAGTCGAGACCAGAATTTTTACGTGGAAACCCGGAATTGGAAAAACCATGAGAGGAGAGAGGAGGAATTTACTATGTTATTTTGTGTTACAGTGGGGGTTTACAGTACATTTTTTTCTTTTTTCAGTCATTTTTTGGTTGTCCCTTCTTTCTTCTTTCTTTCGTCTATATATAGTCGATCTTTGTTATAACGGATGGAGCAGATCCTCCTCCGTGATTCATGATCTGCTGTTAAGATCCTTTCATATTGTTAAGATCGTTGCGCTTCTTTGTTGGGATTGACATGCCGGGATATTCGACACCATCCGTAACCATCCCCGCTGAAATAGAGGAGGTGTTTAGAATGTGGGGAATACCATGACAGTGCGACGGATCTCCTATTGCTGAGCTATGTCCAATGGGAGTCAGGGAGATGTCAGGCGGTCGAGGATGTTGGGGATTAGAAAGAACTCAGGGTCCTTTCCTCGGAGTTGCGAGGTGTCTCGGGGTTGAGCCGAGACTCTCTCTCCTCGGGGTTGCATATGGGTCGACTGGAGTGTTGGGTGTGTTGTCTGCTTGTGGTACTTCTGAGGTAGTGGGATACGTGTCGCGATCTCTGGGGGTTACCAGATCTTGACACTACAGATGCCCCTGCTCTTGTAGTTGCCAGAGTTATAGGAGGGGAACGAGAGGAGCGAAGTCAGTGGAGTAGTGCTTTGAACTCTTCTGGAAGCTGTAAGCCATTATTGTGTGTCTATAGCTGGCTCTCTGGCAGGTGTCTTTTTGAATCTCCTAGTTATTAATGGGTGAGAATGTCGCAGAGACGTTTGAATTTTTGAGGGTTTTGTCGTACCGCAAATCTCGAGACGTGGAATGATTCTTGGGGATTGAAAATTTAAACTGTAGACGCTAAGGCTTCCTCCCCATTTATAAATAGGGCGGAACCTTGAGGGGGAGTCTGTGCTTCTTCTGAAAACTCATTGTGTTCAAAATTAGCATTCTTGGTGGGTGGCGACGTGATTGAAGTTTTACCTGCACACAAAAATACAGAATTTCAGATCTAAGAATAGGATGTGCTAGGTACTCAATTCTACCGCTATAGCAAGTGGCTATGCGGGTCGTGATCCACAGGGAGGGACTAGCGATGGAAGCTTTTTAAGTAAGTTCTCTTTTAGGTTACAAAGTGTTTGAATTAGGAAGAAGATGGTAGATTAAGAAGATGGAAAATAGATTATATACAAGAAATTGAATTGGGTGTTGTTGGTGATCTAAACTAAAGAAATAAAAGAAAAGAAAAATAACCTAAAAATTACTTACCTCTTTAGCGCTCATATACCTTGGATTCATTGCAACGACTTACCTTGTCTTTGAAGGCAATCAAGCATGGCGTATAGGATCTTCCCCATTCACGATCTACACTACGAATAAAAAGCGAGCTAAACTAACAAAGAATGGTTGTTCATCACCATAGGCCATCAAGGGCACTTGCAAGGAGAAGGCAACTTCGAGGCTATTGAATTAACTTGAATTACAAACACGTCAGAGGAAAATAAACTAAAACAAGAGTAAAGAATAAACAGAAACTTCGATTTGATTCTTATAACAATGGAAGAAAAGACTTACTTACACCGATGTCACCTCAGTACAAGCTTGATCTCCTTCCTTCATGAAACTCGTCTCTCCTCTCAGTTACATAAAAGAAAACTAAAAAAAACCTAAGTTACAAACTACAAATTAGAGAGAAAAACTAAAGAAAAACCCTAAGCTTGTTTCTGCCTTTGAGCTTCTGAGATCTGCCCTTCTATGCAGGGGTATTTATAGGAGAAAACTAGAGGATAAGAAGCGTATGAAGATAAGAGGAGCAAAATATCTCTGAATTTGAATTCTTCTTTTATCTCCAAACTTGTTTTGACTTATCCATAGAAGTTCAATTCTGTCCTGCAACTTGTTATCATATTTATCGCCGAATATGGCTTATCTGCTGACTGAATTGGAAAGTGTGATCAACATAAGAGTTGTAGGCCTTCAAATCTTCTTTCTGGATCATCTTGAATCATCGGATTTACATATCTGTATCAAAAGTTATGATCTGAATATTAAAATGTGTACAGTCTGAATCCGAATTTTTTGAATTTTTATCTTTGCACTCTTCTCCTTTTATCTTTAGCCTTTTTCTGCAAGCAATTAGGGTTGAGTAGAAGTCCATCCATTTCCTCTTCTTTTAGCAATTAGGAGTTCTTTCTTATCCTTTCTTTTCCTCCCTTAGATTTTAAATAAAGAATTTAAAAATCTAAGTTTAGATTAGGTTAGATAATAAGAAACTTCTAAATTACTACAATTTTTGCACATGGGCTTGCACATGGGCTTTTTGGGCTTCAGGGCTTCATTCAGGCTTTTATTTCTTTATTTTTTAATTACCCAAGGCCTGCACACAATAAATAATAAAATATTAGTAATAGTGCATAATTATAATAATAAATATGGAAATATGATAGTAAATGTAGTAATAAATATGCACTTTTTACTACCTATCACACCCCCACACTTATCTTTTTGCTCGTCCTCGAGTAAAAATCAAAAAGAAAGAGGAAAAGAAAAGAAAAATTAATCTATCCTAACTCACTAGGAATCACGATTGCACTTAGTATGTGCAACAAGCCGTTAAACCCCTAGGTTACCCTAGAGAACGAGTGTTGTCTCGTGAGGGTTTTCAGCGGATTACACCCACAAAATCCATAAAAAGAAAAATATTTGAAATACGTTTGAAGAAACTAAGTAATCTATAAGTTTTTAGGATCATCATTTTTATTCATTCTTAAACTTAGTCTTTATATAATAAATTGTTATCCATTTTAGGTAAGAATCAAAATTGAATTTTTATATAGTCTTTTTCGTTACCAAAAGTCATATGCATCCTTGTGAATCTTTACTAGGAATTCCTTCACTTGGACTCTCATGCCTCTTTATTATTATTTTCTCTCTTTTTTTTTAATATGTATAACTCATCTAATTTTCTTTCGTGTAAGTATCAAGGCTTCTTGAGGCCTTCATACCTAACTAATTGACTATTAGATGTGTTAGTACATATGTAAGTAATTTTTCTTAGTTTCCTTAGGCTTTCTAATCCACTCATGTAGCGAACTTAAAGTCGGTGGCTCCCAAACCGGTCGGTTTTAGGGCACCGGGTGAGAAAACACCCCACGGACTTAAGGATTCGAGTGAACTAGGCCACAAAACTAAGGTTTTTATTTTTACAATCACCTTTAGGCGTGAATACTTATGCTTCTTAAGGCACATGTATTCAGCTTAATTAGTGAAATTTTTTTATTTTATATATATATATATATATTTTTAGTATTATTTTTTATAGGGCACAAGAGTCTTTGTCTTAGAATCCTAGATATGTAAATGCATTAGGTATGCACATTTCATTAAGGTAAAAATCAAGACTAATTACTTATTCAATTTTTCCTCCTATACCTAAAAATTCAACAATTTATTTTATTTTGACCAAGTTTTTAGAAATCCTAATCATGATTTTCCTAATTCTTAAGACTAACTTAGATTTTTTTCAAAAGATAAGTCAAAATATTGTCTTTTTTTTTTTTTTTTTGAAAATTTTGTTAGTTTATGTTAGTATGTTAGTAAAGCCTCCCCCCACACTTATCTCATGCATTGTCCTCAATGTATGAATGAATGCATGTATGCATGAAAAAGAAGAAAGGGAAGGCAAATATTACCTCAAGGTGGTGGTTCCGGTGGTGGTCTAATTGGGCCAAGCGTTGCTACCCAATCAAGATAATGTGGTATTCGGAGGAACCCACCAGAAATTTCTCTTGTATAACCCACTAAAATGTATGTATGATCATTTTTTAACAATTTCACCCCATCAAATTTTCAAATTTCATAATTATTTTCAGAGTCAATTGTGTCAACCGCCTTATCCCAAAATGGAGTGTGAAAAGATGAAATGATTGACTTGGACGTCAGAAGTATGGGAACGAATACCGACTCAGGAAAGAAACTTAAATCAAGTAAGGGTTCAGGAGTCGAGCTCGGTTCAAAAAGTGTGTCCAAGTCAAGAAGTTGAAACTCAAGTCCACAATCATTTTCCCACAATAGAATGTGACTCAATATTGGTGATTCAAGTTCAAGAATGATAGGTGTGGGAATCAAAACTGACTCTAAAATATTACCTAAGTTGGGTAACAAAACAGGAGTCAATAATGATTCGGGAATTTGAACTTGATCACAGATTTGAGAATCTAGGTCACACATCTCATTGAGTTCAATATCATAAAAATGAGAACTTGCCAATTTATCCATGGGACTTTCAAAATTATAAAATTGGTCAAGTTCAATATGATCATCAAAAATGGGTGATTCAATTTCATGATGAATTGGCACAGGATCCAATGTTGACTCGGGAAAAGTAAAATCAGGTGAAGACACCGGAGTCATTATTGAATCAGGAGGTAGAATTGAATCACCAAGTAGGAGATCATGATCATATTCATGCTCAAGTTCTATTTCAGGAAAGGAATAACCTGCCAAACTATCAAAAATTGGAGTTTCAGCAAGTTCAAATGATGGTACTGAATTAGAATCTTGTTGTCCAAAACAACGTGGCTCGTCGGCTCTAACAGAATGGTTAGCGATATCAGAAATGGCCGAACGGTGAGAACGTAAAGATTGAACCATCATATCTATTTCATGATCACGAGCTAATCTAGCCTGAGTCATGGCTTCAAGCATCTTTTCATAGTCGATTGGTGCATCATTTTGTGATTGGACTTGAAAAGAGGAAGTGTTGTTGGGACAATCGTGATGAAGTTGTGAGTCGGTCAGATTCTGTGACTGTTGCTTGGACTCACGCATCATCATGTCTAAGAGTGATGGTGATTGTTATTTGGACTCATGCATACTCATCATTTCCAAGATAGATGGTTTTCTATTTTGAATGGATGGATCTGAGTATGAATCTTGGGAATATTGTGGACAAGGTGGATACGGAGGACAAGTTGGTTGAAAATTGGACTCGGGGAAGCGAAACCCCATGAACTCTGTGAAGAGTTGAAATTATTGTGGAAATTATGGTCATAAGATGGGGGGCATGGGTTATATGCATTCGGATAAGACCATTCCGGCATACTAGGTTGGTCAAAGTTATGATATGCCGGGTTGGTAATATCCGAAAAAGACGTTGGTGTGTAATATGGATTAAAATTGGAAAAATTGTTATATGCCATATCACACAAACACAAATAAAGAAAAAGAAAACAAACAAATAAGCAAACAAAAAAAAATTAACCTAAGTTAGGGTAGACCTATGACCTAGACGACTCCTAACTGGTTAGATTGTCCACGGGAGGTAGGGTGTAGACTTTGACCACAAGTTAATCAGCCAGGTCAGGGCAAGATTGGTGGGAGGTTTTCCGTCAAAGACGTTCCTTAGTTAAATAACCACCAATCTTTGGGCTTTCGGCTCTCAATCCCCTTCCTAGACACTGATTTGACAAGAGTCAAATTCCAACACTGTTCCCCCTTAGGATAATCTCCTAATTGAGTCCGAGATGTCCCTAGGGCCAACGTCTACTAATTTTTAGTTAGGCTTGGGTTAGTGAGTGAGGAGATTGTTTGTGGGCCAAGGAAGGGTGATGAAATCCCCACCTTATCTTATTTATAGGACAAGCCCTTAAGTCAATTTAGTGCACGTGTAAAGCAGTAGACAAATATTCACTCAAAGCAGAAAATCAGCCAAGGGTGCTTCCTAGTCTATATGCAATGCGAACGTACCTTGTCTCCAGCACTCTTCAACAAAAATTAAAAAAATTAAATAGACACGTGCCTATATGCAAGAGTCTAATTTTTTTTTATTTTCAACAAATAGGTTACTGTTAATTAATTAGCAGTGTACAGGTTTATCACAGAGCAAATTTTAACAGAGCAGTAAATCAGATTTGAAAGTAGCAGCAACCTGCAAAAAACAGGGTAAGTAGTGAACTACTCAGGCCGCGGAAACGCGGCTTTTGCCGCGGAACCGCGGCTCTGTAGTAGGCCCTGTTGCTCTGCCTTCAAGGGCAGAGACACAGAGTTGCTATATGTCCTTGCTGTTATTTTTCCTGTTCTCCGAACCTGCAAACAGAAAGAATAAAAGAATTAGTTATTTTTTTTTATTTTTTTAGAGAATAACTTACCGTCCCTCCCCGGCAACGGCGCCAAAATTTTGATTGAAGTTTTACCTGCACACAAAAATACAGAATTTCAGATCTAAGAATAGGATGTACTAGGTACTCAATTCTACCGCTATAGCAAGTGGCTATGCGGGTCGTGATCCACAGGGAGGGACTAGCGATGGAAGCTTTTTAAGTAAGTTCTCTTTTAGGTTACAAAGTGTTTGAATTAGGAAGAAGATGGTAGATTAAGAAGATGAAAAATAGATTATATACAAGAAATTGAATTGGGTGTTGTTGGTGATCTAAACTAAAGAAATAAAAGAAAAGAAAAATAACCTAAAAATTACTTACCTCTTTAGCGCTCATATACCTTGGATTCATTGCAACGACTTACCTTGTCTTTGAAGGCAATCAAGCATGGCGTATAGGATCTTCCCCATTCACGATCTACACTACGAATAAAAAGCGAGCTAAACTAACAAAGAATGGTTGTTCATCACCATAGGCCATCAAGGGCACTTGCAAGGAGAAGGCAACTTCGAGGCTATTGAATTAACTTGAATTACAAACACGTCAGAGGAAAATAAACTAAAACAAGAGTAAAGAATAAACAGAAACTTCGATTTGATTCTTATAACAATGGAAGAAAAGACTTACTTACACCGATGTCACCTCAGTACAAGCTTGATCTCCTTCCTTCATGAAACTCGTCTCTCCTCTCAGTTACATAAAAGAAAACTAAAAAAAACCTAAGTTACAAACTACAAATTAGAGAGAAAAACTAAAGAAAAACCCTAAGCTTGTTTCTGCCTTTGAGCTTCTGAGATCTGCCCTTCTATGCAGGGGTATTTATAGGAGAAAACCAGAGGATAAGAAGCGTATGAAGATAAGAGGAGCAAAATATCTCTGAATTTGAACTCTTCTTTTATCTCCAAACTTGTTTTGACTTATCCATAGAAGTTCAATTCTGTCCTGCAACTTGTTATCATGTTTATCTCCGAATATGGCTTATCTGCTGACTGAATTGGAAAGTTTGATCAACATAAGAGTTGTAGGCCTTCAAATCTTCTTTCTGGATCATCTTGAATCATCGGATTTACATATCTGTAGCAAAAGTTATGATCTGAATATTAAAATGTGTACAGTCTGAATCCGAATTTTTTGAATTTTTATCTTTGCACTCTTCTCCTTTTATCTTTAGCCTTTTTCTGCAAGCAATTAGGGTTGAGTAGAAGTTCATCCATTTCCTCTTCTTTTATCTTTCCTTTTCCTCCCTTAGATTTTAAATAAAGAATTTAAAAATCTAAGTTTAGATTAGGTTAGATAATAAGAAACTTCTAAATTACTACAATTTTTGCACATGGGCTTGCACATGGGCTTTTTGGGCTTCTGGGCTTCATTCAGGCTTTTATTTCTTTATTTTTTAATTACCCAAGGCCTGCACACAATAAATAATAAAATATTAGTAATAGTGCATAATTATAATAATAAATATGGAAATATGATAATAAATGTAGTAATAAATATGCACTTTTTACTACCTATCACACCCCCACACTTATCTTTTTGCTCGTCCTCGAGTAAAAATCAAAAAGAAAGAGGAAAAGAAAAGAAAATTAATCTATCCTAACTCACTAGGAATCACGATTGCACTTAGTATGTGCAACAAGCCGTTAAACCCCTAGGTTACCCTAGAGAATGAGTGTTGTCTCGTGAGGATTTTCAGCGGATTACACCCACAAAATCCATAAAAAGAAAAATATTTGAAATACGTTTGAAGAAACTAAGTAATCTATAAGTTTTTAGGATCATCATTTTTATTCATTCTTAAACTTAGTCTTTATATAATAAATTGTTATCCATTTTAGGTAAGAATCAAATTGAATTTTTATATAGTCTTTTTCGTTACCAAAAGTCATATGCATCCTTGTGAATCTTTACTAGGAATTCCTTCACTTGGACTCTCATGCCTCTTTATTATTATTTTCTCTCTTTTTTTTAATATGTATAACTCATCTAATTTTCTTTCGTGTAAGTATCAAGGCTTCTTGAGGCCTTCATACCTAACTAATTGACTATTAGATGTGTTAGTACATATGTAAGTAATTTTTCTTAGTTTCCTTAGGCTTTCTAATCCACTCATGTAGCGAACTTAAAGTCGGTGGCTCCCAAACCGGTCGGTTTTAGGGCACCGGGTGAGAAAACACCCCACGGACTTAAGGATTCGAGTGAACTAGGCCACAAAACTAAGGTTTTTATTTTTACAATCACCTTTAGGCGTGAATACTTATGCTTCTTGAGGCACATGTATTCAGCTTAATTAGTGAAATTTTTTATTTTATATATATATATATATTTTTAGTATTATTTTTTATAGGGCACAAGAGTCTTTGTCTTAGAATCCTAGATATGTAAATGCATTAGGTATGCACATTTCATTAAGGTAAAAATCAAGATTAATTACTTATTCAATTTTTCCTCCTATACCTAAAAATTCAACAATTTATTTTATTTTGACCAAGTTTTTAGAAATCCTAATCATGATTTTCCTAATTCTTAAGACTAACTTAGATTTTTTTCAAAAGATAAGTCAAATATTGTCTTTTTTTTTTTTTTTTGAAAATTTTGTTAGTTTATGTTAGTATGTTAATAAAGCCTCCCCCCACACTTATCTCATGCATTGTCCTCAATGTATGAATGAATGCATGTATGCATGAAAAAGAAGAAAGGGAAGGCAAATATTACCTCAAGGTGGTGGTTCCGGTGGTGGTCTAATTGGGCCAAGCGTTGCTACCCAATCAAGATAATGTGGTATTCGGAGGAACCCACCAGAAATTTCTCTTGTATAACCCACTAAAATGTATGTATGATCATTTTTTAACAATTTCACCCCATCAAATTTCCAAATTTCATAATTATTTTCAGAGTCAATTGTGTCAACCGCCTTATCCCAAAATGGAGTGTGAAAAGATGGAATGATTGACTTAGACGTCAGAAGTATGGGAACGAATACCGACTCAGGAAAGAAACTTAAATCAAGTAAGGGTTCAGGAGTCGAGCTCGGTTCAAGAAGTGTGTCCAAGTCAAGAAGTTGAAACTCAAGTCCACAATCATTTTCCCACAATGGAATGTGACTCAATATTGGTGATTCAAGTTCAGGAATGATAGGTATGGGAATCAAAACAGACTCTAAAATATTACCTAAGTTGGGTAACAAAACAGGAGTCAATAATGATTCGGAAATTTGAACTTGATCACAGATTTGAGAATCTAGGTCACACATCTCATTGAGTTCAATATCATAAAAATGAGAACTTGCCAATTTATCCATGGGACTTTCAAAATTATAAAATTGGTCAAGTTCAATATGATCATCAAAAATGGGTGATTCAATTTCATGATGAATTGGCACAGGATCCAATGTTGACTCGGGAAAAGTAAAATCAGGTGAAAACACCGGAGTCATTATTGAATCAGGAGGTAGAATTGAATCACCAAGTAGGAGATCATGATCATATTCATGCTCAAGTTCTATTTCAGGAAAGGAATAACCTGCCAAACTATCAAAATTGGAGTTTCAGCAAGTTCAAATGATGGTACTGAATTAGAATCTTGTTGTCCAAAACAACGTGGCTCGTCGGCTCTAACAGAATGGTTAGCGATATCAGAAATGGCCGAACGGTGAGAACGTAAAGATTGAACCATCATATCTATTTCATGATCACGAGCTAATCTAGCCTGAGTCATGACTTCAAGCATCTTTTCATAGTCGATTGGTGCATCATTTTGTGATTGGACTTGAAAAGAGGAAGTGTTGTTGGGACAATCGTGATGAAGTTGTGAGTCGGTCAGATTCTGTGACTGTTGCTTGGATTCACGCATCATCATGTCTAAGAGTGATGGTGATTGTTGTTTGGACTCATGCATACTCATCATTTCCAAGATAGATGGTTTTCTATTTTGAATGGATGGATCTGAGTATGAATCTTGGGAATATTGTGGACAAGGTGGATACGGAGGACAAGTTGGTTGAAAATTGGACTCGGGGGAAGCGAAACCCCATGAACTCTGTGAAGAGTTGAAATTATTGTGGAAATTATGGTCATAAGATGGGGGGCATGGGTTATATGCATTCGGATAAGACCATTCCGGCATACTAGGTTGGTCAAAGTTATGATATGCCGGGTTGGTAATATCCGAAAAAGACGTTGGTGTGTAATATGGATTAAAATTGGAAAAATTGTTATATGCCATATCACACAAACACAAATAAAGAAAAAGAAAACAAACAAATAAGCAAACAAAAAAAAATTAACCTAAGTTAGGGTAGATCTATGACCTAGACGACTCCTAACTGGTTAGACTGTCCACGGGAGGTAGGGTGTAGACTTTGACCACAAGTTAATCAGCCAGGTCAGGGCAAGATTGGTGGGAGGTTTTCCGTCAAAGACGTTCCTTAATTAAATAACCACCAATCTTTGGGCTTTCGGCTCTCAATCCCCTTCCTAGACACTGATTTGGCAAGAGTCAAATTCCAACACTGTTCCCCCTTAGGATAATCTCCTAATTGAGTCCGAGATGTCCCTAGGGCCAACGTCTACTAATTTTTAGTTAGGCTTGGGTTAGTGAGTGAGGAGATTGTTTGTGGGCCAAGGAAGGGTGATGAAATCCCCACCTTATCTTATTTATAGGACAAGCCCTTAAGTCAATTTAGTGCACGTGTAAAGCAGTAGACAAATATTCACTCAAAGCAGAAAATCAGCCAACGGTGCATCCTAGTCTATATGCAATGCGAACGTACCTTGTCTCCAGCACTCTTCAACAAAAATTAAAAAAATTAAATAGACACGTGCCTATATGCAAGAGTCTAATTTTTTTTTTATTTTCAACAAATAGGTTACTGTTAATTAATTAGCAGTGTACAGGTTTATCACAGAGCAAATTTTAACAGAGCAGTAAATCAGATTTGAAAGTAGCAGCAACCTGCAAAAAACAGGGTAAGTAGTGAACTACTCAGGCCGCGGAACCGCGGCTTTTGCCGCGGAACCGCGGCTCTGTAGTAGACCCTGTTGCTCTGCCTTCAAGGGCAGAGACACAAAGTTGCTATATGTCCTTGCTGTTATTTTTCCTGTTCTCCGAACCTGCAAACAGAAAGAATAAAAGAATTAGTTATTTTTTTATTTTTTTAGAGAATAACTTACCGTCCCTCCCCGGCAACGGCGCTAAAATTTTGATTGAAGTTTTACCTGCACACAAAAATACAGAATTTTAGATCTAAGAATAGGATGTGCTAGGTACTCAATTCTACCGCTATAGCAAGTGGCTATGCGGGTCGTGACCCACAGGGAGGGACTAGCGATGGAAGCTTTTTAAGTAAGTTCTCTTTTAGGTTACAAAGTGTTTGAATTAGGAAGAAGATGGTAGATTAAGAAGATGGAAAATAGATTATATGCAAGAAATTGAATTGGGTGTTGTTGGTGATCTAAACTAAAGAAATAAAAGAAAAGAAAAATAACCTAAAAATTACTTACCTCTTTAGCGCTCATATACCTTGGATTCATTGCAACGACTTACCTTGTCTTTGAAGGCAATCAAGCATGGCGTATAGGATCTTCCCCATTCACGATCTACACTACGAATAAAAAGCGAGCTAAACTAACAAAGAATGGTTATTCATCACCATAGGCCATCAAGGGCACTTGCAAGGAGAAGGCAACTTCGAGGCTATTGAATTCACTTGAATTACAAACACATCAGAGGAAAATAAACTAAAACAAGAGTAAAGAATAAACAGAAACTTCGATTTGATTCTTATAACAATGGAAGAAAAGACTTACTTACACCGATGTCACCTCAGTACAAGCTTGATCTCCTTCCTCGATGAAACTCGTCTCTCCTCTCAGTTACATAAAAGAAAACTAAAAAAACCTAAGTTACAAACTACAAATTAGAGAGAAAAACTAAAGAAAAATCCAAAGCTTGTTTCTGCCTTTGAGCTTCTGAGATCTGCCCTTCCTCTGTTGCTATGCAGGGGTATTTATAGAAAAAAACCAGAGGATAAGAAGCGTATGAAGATAAGAGGAGCAAAATATCTCTGAATTTGAATTCTTGTTTTATCTCCAAACTTGTTTTGACTTATCCATAGAAGTTCAATTCTGTCCTGCAACTTGTTATCATGTTGATCGCCAAATATGGCTTATCTTCTGACTGAATTGGAAAGTTTGATCAACATAAGAGTTATAGGTCTTCAAATCGTCTTTCTGGAGAATCTTGAATCATCGGATTTGCATATCTGTAGCAAAAGTTATGATCTGAATACTAAAATGTGTACAGTCTGAATCCGAATTTTTTGAATTTTTATCTTTGCACTCTTCTCCTTTTATCTTTAGCCTTTTTCTGCAAGCAATTAGGATTGAGTAGAAGTCCATCCCTTTCCTCTTCTTTTAGCAATTAGGAGTTCTTTCTTATCATTCCTTTTCCTCCCTTAGATTTTAAATAAAGAATTTAAAAATCTAAGTTTAGATTAGGTTAGATAATAAGAAACTTCTAAATTACTACAATTTTTGCACATGGGCTTGCACATGGGCATTTTGGGCTTCTGGGCTTCATTCAGGCTTTTATTTCTTTATTTTTAATTACCCAAGGCTTGCACACAATAAATAATAAAACATTAGTAATAGTGCATAATTTAATAATAAATATGAAAATATGATAGTAAATGTAGTAATAAATATGCACTTTTTACTACCTATCACGACGTCTTCTTTCTTCTTCATTCGGTGGAGGGAGGACAGGGAGAGGATGAAGGTGATCGTCTTGCTCCTGATGTTCAGGGCCTCTCTTTATCAAGGAATGTCAGTTTTCGCGAAGGGCCCACCAAAGAAACTCGGTTCTCGCGACGAGGCCCGGCTGCCAGGGGAGATAGATGGGCTCAAGCTAAGAAAACGTCTTTCCCCTGGTGGTGGGTATGGCTGGAGGTGGTAGCAGTGGCGGGTCCTGGTTCTGCCGCCGCTTTCATATTTTGCAGTCTTCACTCTTGTGTCGAACCACGTGGTCCCAGCCCTGGAAGACTCTTTTCTTAAGGCGAGGCCTGGGAGCTACTTTGGCTCTGAGACGTTTGGAATGATGTGTGTAGTTCCCGGTGTGGTTTGTCCCTGATAGGTAGTAAAAAGTGCATATTTATCATCACATTTACCATCATTTTTCCCTATTTATTCTTTTATTAAGCACTGCTACTAATATTTTATTGTTTAATGTGTGCAGGCCTTGAGTAATTAAAAAAATAAAGAAATAAAGCACAAGTGAAGCCCAAAAGCCCAAGCATCCCACAAGCCCACATGCAAATTTAATTGTAGTAATTTAGAAGTTTCTACCTTATCTAACCTAATCTAAACTTAGATTTTAAAATCTAAGGGAGGAAGATGAAGGATAAAATAGAACTCCTAATTGCTAAAAGGAGGAGGAAAAAGATAAGATGGACTTCTACTTAAACCTAGATGCTTGCAATACAAGGATAAAGATAAAAGGGGAGAAAAGCTTAAAGATAAAGAATAAATCCTTTTATAAATTCAGATTTGTGATAACTTACTTCCCAAGTTATCTCGAGTTCTCAAGTTAGAAGATTTGAATATAAAATCCAGAAGGAGTAGCCCAGATGAACGGACCAGAGGAGGCTACGCAAGAAAGCGCGTGGCCATTGGCCACGCTATTGCCGCGGAACCGCGGCCATAGCCGCGTTTCCGCAACCGTTATGATGAAGCTGGCAACGCGTTTTTGTGGAAGAGTTGTACTGAAACTCTACTTCCTATATCTCCTATAAATACCCTTGCAGAGCAACAGAGAGGGGGCATCCAGAGACTGAAGCTTAGGCTTTTTCTTTAGATTTTCTCTTTTACTGAAATTTCTTGTATTTTTGTTTTTGTTATTCAAAAAAGAATATTTTGAAGAAGGAGAGGAGCTTTGTAATTGGTCGGTGAAATCTAATAAAAGGTTACTCATTCTTCTTTGCAATTTAATTCAATTTTTCTGCTTAGATTAATTATTTTTTTCTTCTTTTAGTTTTTCATGCAATTTTTTTTATTAAACATAAAAATTGAAAATAAAATAAAAAATGAATAACTAAATTAAACCTATAGTTTGCTAACCTCTCGATCAACCCTAGTTTAGTTTTAAACATGAATTGATTAATATCTATTATTGTTAGAAACCCTAGGATTAAAATGGTCTTCTTGAAGATAAATCGATGATTAGGTTTACTTTAATTCAGGTTGCAATTTTTAAATGATTCTTCATAGTTCATACTTAAAAACTTTGATAGCATAATTTTAAGTAAAACAACTTCTCTTATGCTATGTTTTGAAATTAGGATGAACGAATGTTTAATCTTTATTAGTGCACACTAGTTAGGGTTCCAACATCATTCATCTTTCTTGATTCTCAATTAATAACCTAGGATGGATGTTTATTCTTTCAACATGATATTCACTCTTTGAGACTAATACCATGGGTTGTGGTAGATGATTAATAAACTATACTTCTTAAAACTTATCAAATCTAATCAATCTCTTTTCTTTTCCAAGTAAAATTACAGAGAAGATCATTCTGAAACGCTTCCACCGCATCCTTCCCTGTGGATCGACCCGTTTAGCCCTTGCTACGCGGTTACCTTGAAATGAGACTAAGATTCTCTAACTCTTTCTGTCTTTCTTAATTATTTTTCTCGTTTCAATCAAAATTTTGGCGCCGTTGCCAGGGAGGGAACAACACGATATTCTCAAAAACTAATTCTTCTTTTTCTTTTTGTTTGCAGGATCAGAGAACAGGAACTAACTGCAGCTAAGGACATATTGCAACTCTGTGCCTCTGTCCTAGAAGGCAGAGCAGCAGAGCCTACTGTCTAGCCGCGCAAACGCGGCAATAGCCGCATTTTCGCGGCTATAGTAGTGAACTACTGACTGTAATTTATGCAGGTTACTGCAAATTGCAAGTTCTGTTTACTGCTTTGTTTAATTTGCTCTGTGATCACCCTGCATACTGCTAACTAATTAACAGTAACCTATTAGTTGATAAATAAAAAAAAATTTAGAATCTTGCTTCATAGGCACATGTCTATTTAATTTTTTAATTTCTGTTGAAGAGTGCTGGCGACAAGGTACGTTTGCATTGCATATAGACTAGGAAGCACTCTTGGCTGATTTACTGCTTTTGAGTGAATATCTGTCTATTGCTTTACACGTGCACTAAATCAATTTAAGGGCAAATCCCATAAATAAGATAAGGTGGGGATTTCATCACCCTTTCTTGGCCCACAAATCATCTCCGTCACACTCACAACCCTAACACTAAATTAAAAATTGACTAGACGTTGGCCTTAGGTTAACTCGAACTCATTAGGAGATTGACTGAAGGAGAAAATTGTTCGAAATTAACTTTTGCCAAATCGGTGCCTAGGAAGAGGATTGAGGGCCGAAAGCCTGAAGATTGGTGGTTACTTAATTAAGGAACGTCTTTGACGGATAACCTCCCACCAATCTTGCCACCTACCTGGCCGATTAACTTGTGGTTAAGGTTGGCAATATACCTCCTAAAGACAGTCTAAAGTTAGGAGTCATCTAGGTCCAGGCTTAACCTAGAATAGGATTTTTGATTATTTTTCTGTTTCTTGATTATTGGGTAAACTTGTTTGTTAACTGTGCATGTCAACTTGGTCGAGAGACCCAGTCACATCTAGACTAACTAAGACCAGTTCACCACCCGAACAAAAACCCGATTCACACATGGCACAACCACCATCACTGCAAGATAGGTTCTATCCTATTAGGACCTCTCTTCCATCTTGCATTTAGTTACCCGATGAAGGTGTTGACCAATTTGAGCTCAAACTACAATACATCAACACTCTTTCCAAATTTCATGAATTTGAATCCGAGGATGCATACTTTTTCATAAGGGAATTTGAAGAAATATGTCTAATGATGAAAATACCCAGCCTAGGAGTAGATGCCATTAAATTACGGTTTGTCCAATTCTTTTTGAAAGACTTAACAAAGAAATGGCTCTACAGTCTAGAGGCCGGCTCCATATCCTCATGGGATAATTTCGTAAAAGCCTTCTTAAAGAAGTTTTATCCCGTTCATAAGACTGCATTAATTAGGAAAAGCATCTTGCAGTTTAAGCAAACAGCCAATGAATCTTTTTGGAAGTACTTCGAACGTTTTAAGGACCTCCTTACCCAATGCCCTCACCATGGGATAGAGGAATGACGACTTTGCCAAGCTCTTTATGATGGATTAGAATATAAAGCAAAAACCCTATTAGAATCCATGTGCCAAGGAGGATTTTTGAAAAAGAACGAAGATGAAGGATGGTTATTATATGAAGAATTGGCTGATAATACCATTCAATGAGAATCAACTCTGGAAAAATTTAGGACTAATGACCCTAGCTCTTCTAAAGGAGGTGTCCATTCTATTGAGGCTAACATAGCTACCGAAGCTAAACTAGCTGCTGTGATGCGAAGACTAGAAGCTCTTGAAACTAAAGAACCAGTTTCAGTGAACCAAGTCAGCCCAACACCTTCGGCGGGCTGTACTTATTGTCAAGCCATGAACCATGTGTTCGAGGAATGTCCAATCTTTATAGCTCATCAAACTTTACCCGAACATATGAGTGCAGCCTTCACAAGGCCCAATAACAATCCATATTCATCCACCTATAATTCCGGTTGGAGAAATCATCCAAATTTCTCATGGGGCCCCAACAACAATGATCAAACAAGGCCCAAATTCTCCAACAATTTTCAACAATCTCCTTATCAATCCCAACCAAAATCCTCCACCTTCTTTCCAAAATTCACATAAGGAAACAAGACTCTCTAATATGGAAAGAAAGGTGGACACTCTAGTTAAGAGCCAAGACACACTAGCTCAAGTCTTGACTAGGATAGAGATGCAACTAAATCAACAAGAAAGACAAAAGGGAACTCTATTAAGTCAACCATTGCCAAACCCTAGGAATCCTAGGCAAGCCAATGAGGCTCAAGACCCAAACCAGAGTAACTTGGTTCATACATTAAGATCAGGGAAACAAGTTGATATCAAGTATCCATGCCACAGGACCCAGCTCAATTGTCCATTCCATCTAGTTCCACTCCATCTCCACAAAACTCCAAAGAAACTGAAGTTGATAAATCAGCAAAACAAGTGCACCAACCTATAGCCCCATTTTCAAATAGGCTTAGGAGTAATAATAATGCCCATATGGAGAAACTGCTCAAGGTATTTAATCAAGTTAGGCTTAATATACCACTTCTTGATGCAATCCAACAGGTCCCTAGTTATGCCAAATTCTTTAAGGACATGTGCACCAAGAAAAGAAAGACAAATGTGCCTAAGAAGTTTTTTCTAGCCACTACCATTAGTGAGCTATTGTCCAACCAGATCCCAGTCAAGTACAAGCACCCTGGTTGCCCCACCATTTCTTGCATAATAGATCGAGCTGAAATTAGTCGAGCACTCCTCGATTTAAGAGCAAGCATTAATTTGCTTCCCTTCTCCGCATAACTTGGCTTAGGTGAACTCAACCCAACTCAAGTTACGATTCAATTAGCTGATCGATCAATTAAAGTTCCTAAGGAAGAAATCAATGATGTCCTTATACGTGTAGGAGAATTTATTTACCCAGTCGATTTCATTGTTTTAGAGACATAACCTGTGTCTAACCCTAGGTCCCAAACTCCCGTCATCTTAGGATGTCTATTCTTAGCAACTGCTAACGTAATAATAAATTGTAGAAACGGATCCATGAGATTAACTTTTGGAGACATGACCAAGGATGTCAATGTTTTCAACTTAGGTAAACACCCCTGTAGGCTGTCTAAAAATCATTAAAGACAAGTCGTTAAAAGCAGAGTCCCAAGCTCCAGACGCAGGGCTAATCTCAGCAGCACTGCAGCATCAAGGCGCGTGGGTCGACACCCGCATCTCAGCCAGCACTGCAGCACCAAGGCGCGTGGGTCGACACCCGCGTCTCAGCCAGCACTGCAGCACCAAGGCGCGTGGGTCGACACCCGCGTCTCAGTTGTAACTGCCCTGGTTATGGGGTCAATCATGGCCCACATAACGGGGAAAGTTAACCCCCATTATGGAGTATTTTTAGGGGGCACGTTCACCCCTGAAACCTCTATAAATAGCCCCGTTGCTATGGAGAAGGAGTCGGATTTTTTTTGAGAGATCAGAGAAGAACTTGACTTGAGAGCTTCTACAGAGAAAGAGAGAGAGAGTCCAACTCTTCAACTAACTTACTGCGTACAAGTTAATCTTTACCTACAATCTCTTTGAGATTTTGGTCGACAGAGCTGTGTTATCCCACGCCAACCGAAGAGAAGATCCCCAGAAGTTCCTGACGTTCACCCGGTCAACGGAAAACAAGATTCACTTTCCACCGCCACATGAAGAACCCAGCACTAAATAAAGGGGAGATTCAAGACTCAACATCTTCCCTCCCTTGTAGTCGGAGCATTAGTCCGTTGTAATCTTTCAATTGATTCAAGGAAACTTTACACCGAATTTTTCTCTGTACCAAACAAGAGATGGAGACTCCGCTGGGGACTACTTTCGTTACTGACGAACAAGTTGTGGCGCAAGGTGACGTCCTCTACAAGGGGAAAATGGTCGAATCGCTCGTCGTAGAATTCGACCAGGCAAAGTATGAAGAGTTCCTCTCTTCCGGCTCCAAGAGCCCAAAGGCCCGCGCCTACCGCAGGGTCTCTACGGGGACTTGCCCCGAAATCCGCTCTGAGCCTCTCTCAGATGCAGCTGCTGTGAGGGATGTTGTGGCCAATCACGCCATGCGTGACACCCGCGCCAACGTCTCTCAGGAGACCCGCGTGGTCAAGTTCTCTGGTGTCCAGCCAATCCATCCTCTTCCTCAGCACCAGGTCGTCGTTGGTTTCTCTCAACCCCCACGACGGAACCGGAACGCTGAATGCCGACAAAGGAGGCGTGCGCGTCAACTGCAAGTTGGAACAACTGATCGTCCAACTGAGGCAGGACGCAAGGTTCAAACCGGCGTCTTTGTTGCACCACATCCGGCACGTGAAATCCGCATTTGGCAGCCCAAACGTGAGGTTCACTAAGTGGGCCCCTCTGAAGTCCCACTCCTCAGACGCCAAGGCGAAACTTGCACGCCTTGTCGAGTACAAGAGGCACACGCCTCTATGCGTGAGGCCCAGCAGCCCTGCATCTCTCAAGCGTCTCTACCCCGACGCAATAATCGGCAACGCGATAGCCGCGTCTCTTCTCAGCAGAGACGCCAGACGCGCGTCCTGAAGCCACGACGCGAGAACCACGTCTCTGAACCCCGCGTCCTAGCTGTACAGAGCAAGGATGCCTCCCGCCCTCGGCATTACGAGGCTAATCTCTTTGATCCTCCTCCCACGGATCTGAGAGATTATTTGACGAAGAAAAGAAGTGCTAATCGAATCACTTCGTCATGTTGCTGCAAACGGCTCATCACGATGCTCTCTGAGTGCCGTTGCAGTTCAGGTGCAAACCAGCAGTCTCTAGTTAGACAGCTGACCCTGATTCCCCGATCAGCTAAAAGAAGTCGTTCCCATAGGAGGAGGGTCTTCTCTGACACTGAATATCCCGAGCTCACTGCAAACATGGCGAGCAGGAGCAGGGGAAAACAACCTGCAGTCAGCTCCGATGAGTCTGACACTGAACCGGAAGGAGTGTACCGACACACTCGCACCCGGACCGGGGTGATTCCCCCGATTGACTACAATGCTCTAGCCCGGGGCATTGAGGTGAATGACTCGCATTCCGCTATTGCAGAGTCACAGGCTTCGAACTTTTCTATAGAGAAAGAGGCCTTTATATACATGACCAGCACTCCTGAGGAGACTGCCAGGCGCTTGGAGCAGCAAGCCCAGGTCCAGAAGGAACAATTCGAGATGATTCGTACTCAGCAAGAATCTATCGATTCCCTCAAGCAGATGCTGGCACAGTTGCTTGAAGACAAGAGGAAGTCAACCGACAAAACCTCCTCTAAGAAGTCTAAAGGCAAGCGAAAAGAAGGGGAAAGCTCATCTTCTGTACACGTAGAGGAGGAAGAGCAACTTACTTCTGGTTCGTCTAAATCCTCGTCGCAGGAAAAGGACGACCGAGACCAGGGAAAAGTTTATTCTAAAAGAATGAATCAGTTGGAGCAACGTCTTGAGGCCCTTACCAACCGGAAAGGCCTCCAAGAAGCAGGAGTGGTCCGGCCATATCCGGCCGAGTGGGACCTGGTTCCATACCCGCCCAAGTTCAAGGCTCCAACCCTCCAAGCATTTGATGGGAAAGGTTCACCGAATCAACATATCTACTACTTTAAGTCTCAAACAGGGAATGTGGTAGATAACGATGCCATCCTGGCACGTTTGTTCATCGGCACCCTAAAAGGGCTTGCCTTTGAATGGTTCATGAAGCTCCCGGAAGGCTCCATTAAGAATTGGGGCGATTTGGAGAAGCTCTTCCTAACGCGCTTCTTTGAAGATGACTCGGAGGTCAACATGCCTACCCTTTTAGCCACCAAGCAGCGAAAGGGAGAGTCCGTTAAGACTTTCGTAGAAAGATTTCGGAATGTAGCACTCCGATGTCCAAGCGGTATGACCCAGGTCACCTTGGTGGAAACATGCCGCCATAATCTACAACCCTCACTCCTCGCCCAGATAGGAGTTGCCGAAAGCCGCACCTGGAAGCAATTGATTCAACAAGGTGAACAGGCTGAAGAAATTGTTGCCCGAGTTAGGGCAGAGGAAAACAAACCCCGACATGAGAGGTCAACCAGGCGTGTGCCAGACACATCCCTCCAAGCCAAACGGAAGGATAACTTGGCAACAGGGACCAAATCTCCCGTCAAACCTCAACCGGTCAAGGGAAGTGGCTCTTCAAGCCAACCATGTGCCAACAAGCAGTATTCCTTCAAGGATGAACATGTCGACTCGCTCTTCAAATTACTCAACAAGAGCAACCGATTGAAGCTTCCTGAAGCTAGGCGCCCTGAAGAAGTCGGTAAAATCGATAATCCCAATTGCTGCTTGTACCACAGGATGCTGGGACACCCCACCAAGAGCTGTTACGTCTTCAAGGACATCTTTCAGGCTCTGATTGACGCGGAGGTATTAAAACTCCGTCCAGAGCAGAAGAAGGTGGCGGCCAATATGATGTCATTTCTCCAGTTTGGAAGGCAACCTCCAACACCCTCTGGAGTAGTCCCTGTCCCAAAGGGGGAGTTAAGAATGGTTAACACAGACCCTCACCACCAGCAAGAGAAGGGTCTTGTACCTATTCCTATACCCCGGGGAGAAGTCATGTGGGTTCATCCCGACCTTATGGATGGCCAGCAATGGACCACTGTAACCAGCAGGAAGTCCAAAGGCAAAGCTAAAGCTTCGTCCTGTAATATGGTATGTGCCTCTTCTCGGGAAGCAGAGACTGATGTTCCCTCGCTCACTGATTCAGAAGAGGAAACATTAGCTCTGGCCACAGAACCCAACCCACTTGTGGCGGAAACCCGTTCGGGTCAGTCATATTTGAAAAAGTATGACGAAGTGGTGGCAACTCCTCCAAAACCCGCTACAGAGTCAGCCAAGCCCTCCACAAAGCAGCCCGTGGAGAGACAAAAAGAGCTACGATTTTCCAAAGTTCTCTCGAAAGATATCGCGGAAGGATCCACAGCACCTTACCGCTTTGATGTCTTGGCTCAACTGGCCAATATCCCGGCCCGAATTACCCTTTATGAGCTCCTCAGGCTATCGAAGTCAACCAGAGAAGCTCTACAAGAGGCCCTCGCTAATGCTGAGGCTTTCATGACTCAGGTGCCAATCGGACCAAAGGAGGAAGATGTAGAGGATTGCCTCCATACCTCCCAAAATGTTCCCTGCATCACCTTCACGGCAGATGATATGCAAGTCAAAGGGAAACATGATCGACCCCTTTACTTCGCAGGGTATATTGGATCATCTGAGGTGAACCGCATTCAGGTAGATCCTGGGTCCGCATTGAGCATTATGCCTCGCCGAGTTATGCAACATCTAGGGATTCCTACCCACCATTTGAGCGCTACCCAGACGACCATTTATGGGTTCAATGCCAATAGTACCCGTCCAATGGGGAAGGTCAAGCTCAAATGTCAGATTGGGGACCTAAGGTCGGAGGTGACATGCTATGTGATAGATGCTGACACCTCTTACAACTTGCTGTTGGGACGACCGTGGATTCATCGCAATTCTATCGTTCCCTCTACCCTCCACCAAGTCATGAAATACATCGACGGGAGTGGAAAGGTGCGAACGTTGATTGCCGAAAGGCATCCATTCAAGGGAGTTGAGAACTATTTCACAGACTCTCTCCTATATCAGGACTCAGTGGAAACAGATGAAATCCCGCAACCAGAGGAGCCCGACTCTGGTAATGAAGCCGACACCGAGCCGAAAAAAGAAGAGTGCATGTGGGAACTAGATCCACTTGTAACGGGCATTAATAAGCTCGATGTTGATAATACCACCGATGATATAGGCGGATGGTATATTAATGAAGAATTAGATTTGGCGTATTTCTCTGTATTTGCTTCTGATTCGGTGCCGTCGGACACTAGTACCGAGGTGGATGATGATCTCTGGTCGGCAGTGGATGCTTTGACATCATTGCATGTACCAGTGAAGTCGTCCTTCGAAACGCACCGAGATGCTGGTAATGCGCAAGAATCCATATTCATGGTTCCAGCGAGACGGAAAGGCCAAAGACCAATTCTTTTCGGACGAATTAAGTCCGAACCAATGCCCCTTGAAGAATCAGAAGGCGAGGAGGAACCCCCTCAGTTCGGTCATTATGAGCCAAAGGCACTCAGAATGATAGAAAGCATGGGGTATGATCTGACGAATGGTCCAGGGTTAAATTTCGGCAAAGGAAGGAGAACACTACTCCGATCTTTTGTACCAAAAGGGAAAACCCCTGATTATTATCATCAGACTCGCAGGGGGCTGGGCTATGTATCAACTCCGATCCCATCAGCCTCTGACTCTGAAGAGACATTATGCCATGATTACTCATCGGGCACGTCATCGTGGGAGTCAGATGTTAGTGTCGGCAACATCTTCAGAGAACTTTCAGTGAATATGGTTTCAACAAGCCACCTGGAAGACAGGGATGAAGAAATGATCCAATCTGATACAGATCCTTGGATCAAACACTTAAACAATCTTTGGGATACCCGCTTTGAACAGCGTGAGCCACCCACAGAAGATAAGGTTGTTCAGATCAACCTAGGAGACGAGGCTAATCCTAAGCCCATCTTCATAAGTGAAGGCCTGTCACCCTCTGAGAAAAGGGATCTAATATCTCTTGTGCAAGAATATATAGATGTCTTCGCCTGGGATTACGAGGATATGCCTGGACTTGATCCTCGAGTGGCTATGCATCGCCTCAACATTAATATGGACGTAAAGCCTGTCAAATAACAACAGCGGCGGTTCCGTCTAGAAGTAATGGAGGCGATTCAATCAGAAGTCAGAAAGCTTATAGACTCTGGCTTCATTAGGGAAGAACTACATCCTGATTGGGTAGCCAACATCGTCCCCGTTGCTAAAAAGAACAGAAAGATCTGAATCTGTATTGATTTTCGTGATCTAAACGAGGCCTGTCCCAAGGATGAATTTTCACTGCCAATCACAGATGTCATGATTGACAATACATGTGGATTCGAGCGAATGTCCTTCATGGATGGATTTTCAGGATATAATCAAATCAAAATGTATCCTGATGACGAAAAACATACCTCTTTCAGGACACCACTGGGGGTATACTGCTACACCGTCATGCCCTTCGGACTAAAGAATGCAGGGGAGACATATCAAAGGGCCATGAATGTCATTTTCCACGAACACATGCGCAAAACGGTGGAATGCTATGTTGACGACATCGCAGTAAAAAGCCGCGCTAAAGGTGATCATATAACTGATCTAAAGGTTGTCTTCGACATCATGCGGGCCCATCAATTGAAGATGAACCCTGCCAAGTCCTTCCTGGGGGTGGCCAGTGGAAAATTCCTAGGGTTTGTAGTGACCTCCACAGGAATTCATTTGGACCCGGAAAAGGTCCGGGCTATCCAGGAGATGCAACCTCCGAGAAACCTCAAAGAGCTCAGGGGATTGCAAGGATGATTGGCGTACATCCGAAGGTTTATCTCAAATCTCTCCGGAAGATGCCAACCCTTTTCCAAATTAATGAAGAAAGGTGTTTCGTTCATTTGGGACAGCGCTTGCCAGCAAGCATTTGAGGAAATTAAACAGTACCTCACACAACCGCCAGTCCTTGCAGCTCCGGTGTCTGGAAAACCTTTCTTGATATACGTCCGAGCGATGGATCATTCTTTAGGAGATCTACTAGCCCAGAATGATGATCAAGGACGAAAGCAAGCAATCTACTATTTGAGTAGAACGATGATCGGAGCCGAGCATCGGTACAACCCGATCGAGAAGGAATGTTTGGCATTGGTGTTTGCTATTCAGAAAATGCGACACTATTTGGTAGGCCAAATTATAAACGTCATATCAAAAGTCAACCCCCTGAGGTTACTTATGACAAAGCCTTCATCGTTAAATGGCTGATTGGCAAAATGGGCCATATTGCTATCCCAATATGAAATGCACTTTTTACCACAAAAAGCTGTGAAGGGACAAGCGGTGGCAGATTTCCTGGCTGAGCATCCAGACCCGAGGGTAGCCAAACTTTACGAGGATCTCCCAGACGAGGTCGCTGAAGCCTGCCTGACTCAGACATCTTTTGAAAGACAAGTATGGCAACTTTTCTTTGACGGTGCATCGAGAACAAGCCCAAAAGGACATATAGTGGCAGGAGTAGGAGTAGTACTCGTCTCCCTACAGAACTATGTGATTCCTCGAGCTGTCTCGTTAACCGAACCTTGCACCAACAATGTAGCGGAGTACAATGCCCTTCTGATTGGGATGCAACTCGCCGATGAGATTGGCGTTAAAAATCTCGAGGCATATGGTGACTCCAAACTCATCGTCAGCCAAGTTCGCGGGGAGTACGAAGTCAGACATGAAGACCTAGTATCCTATTACAACGCAACTGTCTACATGGCCGAGAGGTTCACCAACTTTTACATTGACCATGTACCACGCAAGCAAAATGCGCATGCAGATGCACTAGCGTCCCTCGCTGCCTCCTTAGCCCTTCCAGCCGGAGCAGTAGAGAAGATATTTGTCCACAGCCATGACCTGTATTGTCCGAGAATTGCTCTTGAGGACTACCAGGAGCCAACGGGAGATTGTCAAGGCAAAGAAGTTCTCGAGTCGTCAGCCGGTCCAGAGCCTAGAGACTGGCGATTCCCTTATATTGATTATGTCTTGTATGGCATCCTGCCTGAGGACACCAAAGAAGCGGCTGCCATTCGAAGGAAAGCCCCCAAATTCTACTATAATGCGATTACGCGAACACTGTATCGTCGATCGCATGACGGGATCTTGCTTCGCTGCCTTTCACAAAAAGAGGCACAAGAGGTATTGAAAGAAGCCCATGACGGCATGTGTGGAGCCCATCAACCTGGCCCAAAACTGCATATCGACTCCAAAGGTTGGGATATTATTGGCCTAAGATGATCGCTGACGCCATCACTTATGCAAAAAGATGTCACGCCTGTCAAGTACATGGCGATTTCATCCATCAAGCCCCGGGGTACCTTCACTCTACGACCTCTACCTAGCCATTTGAAATGTGGGGAATGGATGTAGTTGGTCCTATCAGCCCACCATCCTCAAAAGGACATCGGTTTATTTTGGCCATAACCGATTATTTCTCCAAATGGGCTGAGGCCATCCCTTTGAAGGAGGTGAAGTCATCTGATGTGATCAAGTTCGTGAAACATCATGTCATTTACCGTTTTGGGGTGCCTCGGCGAATTGTCCACGACAATGGGCCCCAGTTCATCAGTCAGGCTTTCCAGAGGTTCTGTGCTAAGTTCAGAATCCAGAGTGTGTCCTCAACAGCATACTACCCCGCCGCTAATGGTCTCGCAGAAGCTTTCAACAAGACCATTGACAAGCTTCTCAAGAAATTCGTCTCGAAAAGTCAACGTGACTGGGACGACAAGCTGGGTGAATGCTTGTGGGCTTATCGCACAACTGTTCGAACCCCAACTAAAGCTACGCCATTTTCTTTGGTATATGGGTGTGAAGCCGTGCTTCCACTGGAAATTCAAATTCCGTCTCTACGCGTCGCCTTGACAGCAGAGATGACAAATGAGGAGAAGCATCGACAGCGACTCCAAGAATTGGAAGCCTTAGATGACAAACGTCTGCAGGCCCAACAACAAATCGAGCTTTACCAAGCCCGGATTACCAGAGCCTTCAACAAGAAAGTCAAAGTGCGAACTTTCAAGAAAGGGGATCTTGTCTTAGCCGTCAGAAGACCTATGGTGATGACACATAAGACAAAAGGGAAATTCCAGCCCAAATGGGAGGGACCATTTGTAGTAGAGTCAGTCTACTCAAATGGAGCATATCGCCTCATAACCTAAAATGGCGATACACTCATGATGCCGATCAATGGCAGATTCCTGAAGAAGTACCATCCTTGATAGTACTCCTCCTCTGATCAAGTTAAAAGTACACCTCTGATCAAAGCTCTAGACTCAAGAAAAGTTTCTTTCCTTCGCTAGACCACAAGCTAATCAGGCGCTGGCTGCACCATGATGCATGATGTAAATATTGATAAGGAGACAAAAGGCAAAACTTAGGTTCTAATGTTCCCATCTTCATTAACATCCGACGCCTCCGACGGCTAAGGATAGAGGAAAATGTTGGCTTCTAAGCCCAACATAAGTCCTCGACAACTCACTATGCTGAGGGAAATAGCATGGCTAGCCCAACTCAAACGGTAGTTGGTAAAGGCACCTCAAATCCATTGATAGCTGAGGGTTTGCTAAAAACCCTAAGTGGACTTAGTTCCACTCTTTCCTCCAAAATCCCTTACCAATTCTCATACACAGAATGGTAGGTCTACAAAATACAATCATTGCTACGTTAACACTATACCTCTGGTAATGAAAATTTTCAATACTCCCTATCAAGTACAAACCTTACTTGTTAACCCTATATGGAGTAGCAAACCTTTAAAGTTGTCAGGTTAACACTATACCTCTGACACTTCAAACTTCACTTGTCAATTCTCATCAATAGAATGGCAGGCCCTCAAATTGCTCGTATCGCAAACCAATTTTTGTCAAGTTAATACCACACCTCTGACAAATTACTGTTAAGTTAACATTACACTTCTAATGGTAATCAAGTTGCTGCCAAGTTCAATATTAAACCTCTGACAGTCATTTTCCCTCAGACTTCCATATCGAAGCTGAAATGAACGATGCTAAGTTTAACACTACACCTCTAGCGTCCAAGTCATTGCTAAGTTTAACAATACACTTAAGGCCATGACTTTCCCTCGGACTTCCTTGTCAAAGTCGAGATGACCAATGCCAAGTTCAAAATTACACCTCCAGCATTACCCTCACTGCCAAGTTAAACATCACACCTATGAAGTGACACTTCCAGTTTTCCCAAATAAAACTGAAATGCTTTTGAGTCAAGTTAATATCACACCTCTGACTCACATCTTTGTCAAGTTAACATTACACTTCTGACAAGACTACGTTCAACCCGTTAAGTTAATATTACACCTCTAACGGTAAAGACTTTCCAAGATCCCCTGCGAATCTAGTCTCACTTGTTATTCTCCCCAACAGAACAACAAGTCTATCTAAAAATATTGTTAGGTTAACATTACACCGTTAACAGTGTTTTCATTAGATCCCCAGCTGATCTTAATCAAGTTAATCGCTAACCTCTGATAAAAGCTCATCTTCCCTGGGGGTACAAGTTCCACCTGTCACTTTCCTTTATAGAGTGGCAGGTCCACAAAAATTATCTTATCCCTTGTCAAGTTAATATCACACCTCTGATAGCATTGTTGAGTTCCTGAAATAGGATCTCTCTCTACAAAATTTGACTCATTAAGATTATCATCATAATTTTGACAAGTCAAAGATTCTTTACTTCTATTCGTCTGACTTAAAAAAAAAAGAGTTCAAGACAATAGAAAGGAAAAAAAGTGTCACTTTTATTTATATCCAACATATGAAAGTGATACAAAACGCTCTCTTACACAATAAGATTGAGTGTTACAATAAAGGAGTACAAAGAAGTCCCTCTCTCTCAAAGGTTGCACTCACTCCTTGAAGCTTCTCACCATTCCAAGTACAAGATGTTCGGAAGGGCGCCAAAGATGGGCTGAGCACTGTGATGACGTTTGGAGGCTGATTACGTCACCATGCATGGCGTGAACATCGAAAGAGTCCATTGTTGATCAAGAACAATGGTGTTTCTTGAGGTCGAAAGGCAGTAGAACCTTCTGATTCCACCTGACCAACCGAAGTGGGCTATGATCCTTCGTTGATGAACACCTCCACCACCAGAAAGTCATCCAATGAGCATGGAGCTTTCATCGATGCCACTTCTGGGGTAGGTGAAGGGAGAATCCAAGACCATACCTACCACTATATCCACCGCCAGACTCACTCTGACCATGCCATGCCAAGAAGCATGACTGGTGCATTGAATCCAAAGAGATCTTGGCGGGTGTCATACCCTCGTCTCCCGAGAACAGGAGCCATGACTTCTTCTCCAGTGGTCGACCATCGAACAAGTTCGCTGGCCGATATATTCTCCCACGGGCCCAGCGAATATGAAAAAGGATGATTAAGCCTACCTGCGAGAAGCAAACAAAAATTAGAAGATCTGAAGCTTAGTGTACTTCAACAAAAAAACTAAGTGACAGACGCAGTTATTGCTGAAATCTTCAGACGAAGGAATGACCCGCGCAGCGAACCAAACTTCTGCGGCGGCAGAAACAGACGCGATCAAAGTTGTGATACACACAGAACTTGAACGCAGTCTAGTTTTGCACCCGCGTCTAAAAATGAGACGCGAAGAGAGTCAGACGCGAAAATTGCCATCTCCCTGTTTGATAAACAGGGGTTGCTAAATTCAGGCCTGAAACCTTCGATCTGAATTGAAATTTTTCTAAGTCTACCGCCTCAGACGCGAGCTCTGTATGGAAAGCTCGCAGTCCAGGTGCGAAAGTCCATTATGCTCGCGTCCAGAGAATTCCGGGTCAGAGTTTTTCTCAACGGCTCAACTCCCAAAAAAATGGGCGCACCAGCCAAACTTCAGGAGAAGGTCAAGAAGGTGAATCTCCTTAAGAGATAGCGAAACAGAACTCAGTAAGGGATTAAGATTTCATGGCAAACCGTAAAGTCATACCTGCAGCAACACCCGTTAAGGGTTGAACTTTCTGCATCAAGGCGCGGACGTAAAAGGTGCTCAAAGAGACGCTCTTTGATCTTGAAATCACTTGACAGTGATAATCTTCTGGAGAGATTATGCAGAAGCATGAAAGCTCTGGGTCATCATCGTCCATGGAGGCAAGTCCCAGGTAAAGTCCTTGAAGGGAGAAGGTGGAATCCCTCAGAGCACTCGCTCTCAAAGGAAAGCAGTCTAAGTAATGGACTGCTAAAAGGAGAGGGTGAGGCCTATTTATAGGCAACCCATAGAGCCTGTAATTAATGGCTCACTAATCAGAACCGTCGGCTTTAATTCCCGCATGCATGTCAAAGCCCAATAAAGGGCTGACACGTGGACTGTCGCTTCGGGAAGCATCGAAGACGCAAGTCTCCAACCGCCAGCGCTGATTTGGCATTCAAAAGCATTAATGCCTAAACCCAATGAGGGGCTGACGCGTGGACTGCCGCTTCGGGAAACATCGGATGACGCGAGTCCCCAATCGTCAACGTCGATTTGACATTTAAAGATCTGACAAATCTTTATGACAGGCTGCATGTAACGCCTGGGAAGTTGCACCAAACGCAGACCCGAGAGTTGCGTCCAGGAACTTGCGTCCCTTTGTGAATACGAAAGCGGCGTCCTTTTTCATTCCAGTTAATGGCGACCGCGTCTCTCGGAGCAGTTCAGAGCTGCGTCCCCTTAGCAAAGAGGGACCCATTCTGGGGGTTGCGCTTTGAAATCACATAAAATTGGAAAGCTGTGTCCTAAGACTTGCTTCTACAATAAAGAAGGCCTATGTCATTCGCAGGTATCACACGTATCCTGGAGCTGCGTCTACATTGCAAGACGACAATTGTGTTCCTATTATAAACTCAATATAATTTGAGTGTGCACTAAGTCAAGGACCTAGAGACGTGTCTCCACAAAGACAGTACCGCGTCCCCATCAATCAGCTGAGTTCTATGCGTCAGCTTTGGAGGAGCATAAAACTGCGTCCTCACTGCATCCTGAAGTCTGCATTTGGACAGAGTTAAGGGCTGCGTTCAGGGAGCCGCGCCCTTCATAACCAAAGCCGCGTCCTTTGCGCAAACTTGAACCGCGTCTCAATTTGCAGGTCAGAGTCGCGTTTCCCGGGACTGCGTCTCCACTACAAAATCAGAGCCGCGTTTGGCAAACTCAGTTCAGCCTGAGTTTATTATTCATAGTCAGTCAAGGAGCCCAACCAGAGACTGCAACTAAGAAATTAGATTCATCTACAGTGGAACAATGAAGATGGAGCAAAATCTCAAAGACTTTTATTATTTAAGCCAAAAATGATAAAAGTAATACAAACACTCTTGATGAATAGAGTGCTCTCTTCTTTACAAAACAAAAAAAAAAGAAAAGAGAGAAGAAAGAGAAGGCTAATAATCTTAATTAGCCAAAGAACGGATTTGTTCTCGGAGGCGATGTATCTCATGCTGACGCACTTTCTCAGCCTCCATGAGAGTTTGGACCCGCAACTCCTCCTCAGATAAGAATTTTCTCGCAGCCAGCTGCGCTCGTAGAGATTCCAATCTGGAGGAATGAGTGGAGAGGTTTTCTTCAGCCTGCATCCTGGCAGCTTCCAGCTCTTCCAGCTTCTTCCTAGCAGTGGTAAGCTTCTGCTCGTTGATTGCAATCAAGGCCTCTGCCTTGGCTATGGTGGCCCGAGCACTGATAATAACCTGCTCTGCGCTCTGCATGACGAGTTCAGATTCCCTTGAATCGCCAATCAGCCTTTGATGGTCAGCCTGGAAATGTTGGAGATGGCGGGTCTCTTCAGCTATTTGTTCCTCCATCTCCTTCCGCTCTTGTTCTTGAGCAGCCAGAAGCCTATTCAGGGTCGCCTGAGCCTCATGTACTGAGCCAGCATCTTCCAAGGACTTGAGCTCTTTCAAGTCACTTCCCAACTGCTCCACCAGCATCAGGCATGCCCTAGCCTGCGAAGGACCTCTAGTATGACCAATGTTCTCGATCAGATTTTTGAGAAGCACTCGGGCAAATTCGAAAGAACTGCCCCCATAAAGGATGAGGTCAATGCATGATCGCATGGAAGCAAAGAACTGCTGCACCATTTGACGTGTCAGTTCTTCCATGATATCACCGGCTGGGGAGAATTCTGCTGATGTGCTCCCAGATCCCCTTTCTATCACAGGACGAGGGATGGGAATCAATTCGTCCCGTGCAGGAGTAGGGTCAACGACAGGTGCGGTAGAAGCTGAGATGGTCGCCGGCACTTCTGGCGCAGTTACTGTCGTAGCAGCCTCCATGGCAACTGAAGTAGCAGCAAACCTGACCTCTTCGGAGCCCTCGGTCGAGGCTTGAATTGTACTGCCTTCTGGGTCGACGCTGGCCGCAAGATCCTCTGCCTGAGCTCCCTCAGCGCTATCTACAAATCATCAAAAAGTTAACCATGACAGTAAAAGGAAGATATTCAAAGCCTCAATATTTTCTTACCAAGCTGAGGATTTGAAGACGGTGAATGCCTGAGTAGATTTGATGGGTTGAGGTCTCCCCAACTTCAATAATTGCCCCCTCTTGAGGCATCTCAGTAGCAAGAGCCTCAACGCCCTCCTGCTGGGCCAGCTCTTGTATCATTTCCTCGATATGGGAGGAAGTCGCAGCCTCGCTGTCCGCGGCCAGCCCTACAACATAAAGTTAAAGGAAAAAATGTCAGAACCTTTTCCCTAGTTAAAAGAAAAATCGAATCAAAAAGGCAAAGAGAGTACCTTCAGCAGGAGCAATTGCCGCTAGTGGCGACGCCGTCACCGGATCACACCCATGTATTTCTTCCTCCGTAATATGTGAGAATTTACTCGGATCTGGAGGAGCAGGCTCATCGCCGAAATTGACTTCATCGCCTGAATAATATTCATCCTCCTCGGACGATGAAGACGACAGCGCAACACAAGAGGCCTCGGCAATCGAGACCTTACCACCAAGTACCCTGGTAGTGGGGCTGGGGTCAACTACCCTCGAGCTGGGCATCAATACAGCAGGAGATCCAGGCTGTGGTGCCTCATCTCTCCTCGCTTGAGCTGAAGAAGACCCTGGCTAAGTTGAGACCCCTGGAATCTCAACGTCATCCCTTCCCACCAGGTCAGCCTCAAGTTGCTCAGCCTCATCGGTTGCAGTGGGATCATCAGCAAGCTCCCCTTCTTCTAAAATCGCGGGACCCCTACTGCGCAATCCACGAGGGCGAATGAGGGGGGTTTCGTCTTCCTCCTCCTCTTCCTCCCTCTGATCCTCAACACCGGAATGGACGCCCTCAGGCATTGAAGTTTCAGTCCCTGAGTCTTTCCTGGCCTTCTTCGGGGCAGGCTCAGCCTGGAGAGTAGCGCCATGAGGACGTTTAGGCACAGCCTGTCGACGCCTTCTAGCAGGCTGCTCCCTAGGTGTTGCTGCTCTCGATTCCACCCGCGTCTCCCCTCTGGCTTCCTTATTAGCCGCCTGGTATTCATCAATACCCCGCATGCACTTGTTGGATGCCAATTTCTCCTCATAGGACACATTAATGCTCTTGATGCATGAACGCTCCATTGAGTAGCCAGGTATCTTGCTAACCTGGAAGTACCAAGTGCAGAAACCAAGGCTTGCATAACAGTTTGGCGTCTTGTGAGGCAAGCTATAAAGAGCTTTTGTCCCCCCAGCCACGCTGTAATACCAGGCCCGAGCACCTTCAAACAAATTTCCACTGAAGGCGAGTTGGGCGTTAAGGTTGCCGACATATAGTTGGTCATAGCCGAACTGTCGGGCAAAACGATTCGGCATATAAGGCTCGATCGTGCACGAGTTCCCTTGCCGAAAGAGCAGATATCCAGGCCGGATATTGATGAGCCACCAGAAGACTCCCGATGGCAGCCTCGTGAAGTCGTCCGGACCCACAATGTCGGCGAACTTATCCCCATAAGCAGCATCGGTAATCTCGGGGAAGCAACGGTTCAGATGGTAATTTGAAGCGTTCAGAATACATTTCCGAACGTAGAACATATAGTTGTTGGACCAGCTCGAGCTCTCCAGCCGCTGCACAAAAGGGACAAACCCCTCGGATCGGGACACTGGCGTCATCAGCGAGGGGCAGTGCATAACGTACCAAGCCATTAGGTACGTGTAGGGAAGCTCGACCCGGGGGTTAGGGGTCTTTACTCTCGGCCTCCCCTCCGAGTCAACCTCCGGTCTACCGCGGGAGTCGACGATGGCCTCCACTTTGCACAGGCTCTGAGTCAGGGCCCGCAATCCGCTTTGGATTCCAGCCACCATTGCTGGAAGGAGAGCGATGGACCTACCGTAGGCCAACAGCACCGCCGGGTACACCACATCGGCAACAATCACTTCATGCGGCAGTGTCGGCACTACACAGCGCTTCAACCACAACATGAGGAAGCCCGCCAGTAGTGCCCGGTTAGAAATGGGGATCTGGGCCTGGTGATGGAAACTTTCAAAAACCGTGTCAGGTTTGAAAGTGTCTTCATTCGACTCTGTGGTGTAAGAACTCACAGAGGCGTTAATCCTCTCGGCGATTTCCTCATCGGAGCTGGGAGCTAGAATGGTCACTGAGTGATCTTTCTCAGTTATACAATTAAACAGGTAGCTCGCCCAAGACATCTGCTTAACTCCCCTAGTTCTCCAGGAGGTTATTTGGCCGCAGATGTGGAAGTGACATAACACTTCCCAGTAGGTCTCATATACCAGAGGGCACTCTTTCTTCAAGAGATGAAGCTCCTTGGAAGTTGGGACGTATTCCTCATAAGGGGCATCTCCCATAACCAGCCCCGAAACTTCATATAGTTCATGCAGGGCGAGCCCCATTTCCCCGACTGGGGTGAAGAATGTCCCCGTCAAAGGTTTGTAATGCTCCAAAATCCCGTAAAAATTGTGGGAACTCTGCGGGATGCCATATTGCACAGCCATGACCGCTTGGTATAGTCCTACCTGGTCTAACAGACCTCCGAGTTCGGCGAGGACAAAGCCCACCATCTTGCCCCACCAAGACTTGTCGGAGGAATGAACCCACCCAAGTGGGCGGAAGTCAACGGGAAAGTCACCCCCACCTTAATGAATTCATTGATGAAGGTAGTGCTGAGCTGAGGAGTTTCCCCTACTGGGTACTCAGACCTGAGTAATCCAGGAAACAAGCCAAAAACTTCCTTCCCGTGTCCGCCAGGGTGTACCTTCCTGGCGCCCAGTATGCCGAGCAAGACACTGGGGATAGATCGGGCAAGCTCCCATTCCATTGCTCGGGGGACAGACATGTGCTGAAGATAGGATAAAGGATACATTCTCTCCATATTGGGAAGAAAGAATTTCCTACCCCCTATTTGGCGAAGCCACTTATAATCGCCGTCATGCAAGATGTGACCGTCCTCGCCGATGTTGTCCCCAAAGAAGAAGACGGGTTTCTTTAACAGAATACGTGAATCCGTCTCAAAATCTGCGTCGGTCATGATTTCTCAGAAGGTCCTCATGTCGATCTTGGAGACTTCTCCCTTCGCTCCTTCGACTTGTCGGTAGTCACAGGAGTAGTCCTCTGCAACACGAAGGTTAGGTTGCGGTCAGCACCGCCTACATGCCCGAAGTGACACTTTTTGGAGAGAGGGTCGGAGGAATATCGCACTGCAAAAGAGAGTAATACTTGATCAGAAAAGAAATTGATCAAGTGTTTACAACTCAAACGCAGAAATGAACCCAGACGCGGAGATCATCAGAATCTGCGTCCAGATCCAAAGATCGCGAGGCTAGCATGGAACCCGCGTTTTTGAAAGTCCAAGACTTATGAAAAAATTCTAAGTATTGGACTCAGACGCGAGATTCATGAGGACCAGCATCTGATTTCACAAGACGCAAGAGTCATAAGAAATCTGCGTCTGAATCTTTCACACTTAGAAATATTCTAAGTGTTGAAACCAAAACGCAAGGTTCATTCGGGCCCTGTGTTCAACAAGCAGACGCAGATTCGAACAGCAGAGGTCATCAAACCCGCGTCCTGTTTATCGACTCAAGAACCGCGCCTGATGATCAAACACGGGCATGAGCCCATGTTGGCGGTTCATATTCAAAAGGGGATTTAAGAGTTAAAAGAACTCTATAAAAACCCCTATATTGGTGGAAATCAAGTCCGAAGACTTTTTATACCTGAAATAGGGGTTTCCTGCGTGGAGGAACCGCCCCTCTGAGTCTCAGAGACGACCGCCTTTGAAGACGAAGCAGTATGCTTGGCCTTTGGTGCCATTGCGATCAAGGATCCGATGTTAGATGAAGGAAAAGAGAACAAAGGAAGCTCCTTTCTCAAACCCTAATAGATGCAAACGAAGAAGAAAGAGAGTCTAATGATGACTCTTGAAGGACTGTTGCCTTTTATAGGCACAGTGATTCGTAAAGATACGCGGCGCCTGGCTCGACGCCTAATCACCGCCTGACGCGTGGACAGCGCATTAAGTGCAGCGTGAAGTTCGCACGCCAAAAAGAAGATGTCCCCTCAATTCAATAGGACACGTGGCAACAAACTCAAGGCACGGATTCGCATCCAACAGTCGCGTCTTCATCCCAAGAGATGCGTCCCTCCAATGGACGCACTTTCTCAATTAAGCCAGAGTTGCGTCCGGAAAGCCGCATCTTCATTACAAAAGACGCGTCCCTCCGAAGATCGCATCTTTTCAACTGCGCCAAAGTCGCGTCTACCTCAGGAGTAACAGTCGCGTTGTCATCCCAAAAGCAGTATCACCCCTGCGTCCACAGAACTGGCGTGTAGTCCTTGCTTCTGCAATTCAGTTCAAAAGTACACTGGCACAAGCAGACGACTGCCCACCTCCGGTTTAAAGTACACAAATGACAAACTTAAAGCATCGGGGAGGTTTAGACTGTGTATCTAGACACTCAACACGATCAGTTTTGGCGGCTTCAAAGAGTTCCACAGTACACTCACGAAGGCCATACTCCAAACAAGATCAAGCCCGGAGCATTGTCAGTCCAGTCAACAAGGTGAACTCAGGTAGAGTCCAAAGTATTTCGAAATCCGTCCCAGCTAACTGCGGAATGTCGAAAACTTTGGAGGGGGTTCTGTAGGCTGTCTAAAAATCATTAAAGACAAGTCGTCAAAAGCAGAGTCCCAAGCTCCAGACACAGGGCTAATCTCAGCAGCACTGCAGCATCAAGGCGCGTGGGTCGACACCTGCGTCTCAGCCAGCACTGCAGCACCAAGGCGCGTGGGTCGACACCCGCATCTCAGCCAGCACTGCAGCACCAAGGCACGTGGGTCGACACCCGCGTCTCAGCCAGCACTGCAGCACCAAGGCGCGTGGGTCGACACCCGCGTCTCAGCCAGCACTGCAGCACCAAGGCGCATGGGTCGACACCCGCGTCTCAGTTGTAACTGCCCTGGTTATGGGGTCAATCACGGCCCACATAACGGGGAAAGTTAACCCCCATTATGGAGTGTTTTTAGGGGGCACGTTCACCCCTGAAACCTCTATAAATAGCCCCGTTGCTATGGAGAAGGAGTCGGATTTTTTTTGAGAGATCAGAGAAGAACTTGACTTGAGAGCTTCTACAGAGAAAGAGAGAGAGTCCAACTCTTCAACTAACTTGCTGCGTACAAGTTAATCTTTGCCTACAATCTCTTTGAGATTTTGGTCGACAGAGCTGTGTTACTCCGCCCGCCAACCGAAGAGAAGATTCACTTTCCACCGTCACTTGAAGAACCCAGCACTAAACAAAGGGGAGATTCAAGACTCAACATCTTCCCTCCCTTGTAGTCGGAGCATTAGTCCGTTGTAATCTTTCAATTGATTCAAGGAAACTTTACACCGAATTTTTCTCCGTACCAAACAACCCCTACAACATAAACGACCAACTCTTTGAGGTCAACTTCATTGAAAATATGACTAGTGAGCACAAAGAGGTGATCACACTAGAATCAAAGGATGAGGAAGAGTTAGAATCTAGTGATCTCAACCTTGATGAGATAGAGTGGGCAGCAAGTCCAAGTTCTATAGAGATGGAAAATTTAAGCTTAACACCTCCACCCATCGAGCCACCTCCTTCCTTGAAGTTAAAGACCTTGCCTAAACATCTTAAGTACGCCTACCTTGATGAACAAGAGACGTTACCAGTCATAGTTGCCTCCAATTTGACTAATAGGCAAGAGGAAGACCTATTGGCAACTCTTAGGAGACATAGGGAAGCCATTGGTTAGACTATGGCCGATATCAAGGGACTAAGCCCTCAAATAGTCCAGCATAGAATCCATCTAAATGAAGGGGTTAAACCAAAGAGGAACCCACAGCGTAGACTAAACCCGCTTATGCAAGAGGCTGTACAAGCCGAAATAATAGAACTGTTGGATAATGGGATCATTTATTCCATTTCCGATAGTGAATGGGTAAGCCCAGTGCACGTGGTCCTTAAGAAGTCCAATTTTACTGTTGTGGAAAATGACAAGCAAGAGTTAGTGCAAACACGACTATCTACCAAGGTTCGAGTATGCATAGACTATCGCAAGTTGAACGTTGCTACTAGAAAAGACCGTTTCCCCCTCCCATTTATCGACCAAATGCTGGAACGATTAGCAGGCCATGAGTATTACTGTTTCTTGGACGGTTACTCAGGGTATAACCAAATCCCAATAGCCCCAGAGGACCAAGAAAAGACAACGTTCATGTGTCCATTTGGATGTTTGCCTATCGCCGAATGCCTTTCAGCCTATGCAATGCCCCACCACATTCCAACGTTGCATGTTAAGTCTTTTCTCCGACATGGTCGAGCGCTTCTTGGAGATCTTCATGGACGACTTCTCAGTCTATGGAAAATCGTTTGACCAATGTCTACATCACTTAGAGCTAGTGCTAAAAAGGTGCACCGAAAAGAACTTGAGCCTAAATTGGGAAAAGTGCCACTTTATGGTGCAGCATGGGATTGTCCTAGGTCATGAGATATCTAGGAATGGGATCAAAGTAGATAAAGCTAAGGTGGAGATCATAGCCAAACTCTCAATTCCACGATGCGTGAAAGACATTCGTTCTTTTTAGGACACGCTGGGTTTTACCGTAGGTTCATTAGGGATTTTAGCAAAATTGCTAGACCCCTTACAAACCTTTTAGCTAAAGACGTGCCCTTCATGTTTGAAGACAATTGTAGTAGCGCATGGAGAAGCTAAAATTGGAACTTATCTCTGTTCCTATCATCTCACCTCCGGACTGGTCCAAACCCTTTGAGATCATGTGTGATGCCTCAGATTTTGTGATAGACGCTGTCTTAGAACAACGCAAAGATAACAAGCAACACGTGATCTATTATTCAAGTAGGACACTCAATGATGCCTAAGTAAACTATACTAAACCGAGAAAGAATTCTTGGCAGTAGTTTTTGCTTTGGAGAAATTCCATCCATACCTACTTGGGACCAAAACCACAATATTCACCGACCATTCTGCACTTCGATACCTAATGCTCAAAAAGGATGCGAAGGCCAGACTCATTCGTTGGATCCTCCTCCTTCAAGAATTTGATCTCGAAATTCGAGATAAAAAAGGTGTCGAAAATGTCGTCGCAGACCATCTCTCTTGTGTGCCAAACGCACCTTCCAACGAACTGCCCATCAACGATAATTTTCCCAATGAACAACTTTTAGCCATCTCTATGGAACCATGGTTTGCCGACATAGTTAATTACTTAGTCATAAACCAAACACCATCTAGTTAGTCAAAACAGGATAGATACCGGTCCTTGTCTCAAGTCCGGTACTTCATGTGGGAGGACCCTTACCTCTTCAAATATTGTAGCGACCAAATTATTAGGAGATATGTTTCTGACGAGGAAACTAGAAGCGTTCTAACCTTTTGTCACGAATTTGCTTGCGGTGGACACTTTGGTCCCCTCAAAACAGCCGAAAAAGTCCTACAAAGTGGCTTCTATTGGCCCACTTTGTTTAAAGACACATTTGACTTTTACAAAACTTGCACAAGATGCCAAATGATAAGAAGGATTTATAAACATAATATGATACCCCTAAATCCAATTCTAGAAGTAGAACTCTTTGATGTTTGGGGCATTGATTTTATGGGTCCCTTCCCTAATTCATTTGGACACCAATACATCTTGTTGGCTGTAGATTACGTATCCAAATGGGTTGAAGCCATCCCTTGTAAGACAAATAACAACAAAGTTGTTGTCAAATTCTTGAAAGAAAACATCTTTTCACGCTTTGAAACCCCTCGTGCCATAATTAGTGATAATGGTACACATTTTTGCAATAGAACTTTTGAAGCTCTTATGCGAAAATATGTCATAACACACAAGTTATCTACACCTCACCATCCTCAAACCAGTGGGCAGGTAGAAGTGTAAAACACCTAGAGGGGAGTGAATAGGTGTAAGTGCTAATCTAAGAAACTAAATGCAAACTAAGTGCGCTAAATGCGGAAGCTAATGCAAATTATGCACAAACTAATACAATACAACAAGTGTAGCCGAATTCCCCTTGCGAGGCTCTGGACTAACTCCCCTTGATTCCCCTTGAAATGGGTTGAGGTGCTATGTGAAGCTCTTGTTGGATGAGTATAAGTTAGGCACACACACACAAGCAATCCAAGCAATATGAAATACACACAATCAAGCCAAGCATATAATAGATATGACAATAAGAAATGCAAGGCACAACACAAGCAATATATGATATGAATGAATCAATGCTCAACACAAGCAAGTATGATATGATGATGAGTATGATGCTTTGCACAATTATAAGAGAGAGAGTTAGAGAGACAATGGATCAAAACGCAAACACCAAGATTTGTTTCGAGGTTCGAGCACCTTGCTCTACATCCCCGCCTACACCACCGTGTAGGATTTCCACTATCTCAACTCCCACCGAGGGAACCTCTACCAAAGAGGATTTCTTACAACTCTAGGAGTACCAAACTCCTCTCTCAACAACAACCTCCTCACAACCGAGGGGTTAGGCCCGTAGCCAATACAACAACCAATCCACACACCTCTACCGAAGAGGCTCACAACCAAACTCCACCTCTACCGAAGAGGAGCAAACCAATACCACTCCGATCACCTCTACCGAAGAGGGATACAACAAATAAGGAGGGTTTACAACAAGTGGTTCAAAACCACAAACTCTCTTTTTCTTTCTTTTTTCACAAAACAAAGATCCTAATAGTTTAGGATAGAAGATAGCTCAAGTGTGGAATCAAAGTGTTTTTGGAAACAAGCAACAAAGAAAAACTACTTGGGAAATCTCTTGTATATGATAGAAAGTGAAATACCAAATCAAAATCCCAAAACCTAGTTTTCTTTGATTTTCCAAAAACCCAAAACAAATAAAGATGAGAAGTTTTTGCACTTAAAACTCTTTTGAAAACTCTTTTAAACACTTCAGAAAACTGGAAATTTTTCTCTTAGAAAACTTGGCCAAAATCCCCAAAGAGATGGGGTTTATATAGCCCCTATACAAAACTAGCCGTTAGGCTGAGCTGGCAGTCTGACAGACTGCCGGTCGACCGGTCCGGTCGACCGCCAACGGTCAGTAATATGACCGTTGGGCAACTGCGGTCGACCGGCCCGGTCGACCGAGAAAACCCGAGAGCAGAGCTCTCAACTCGGTCGACCATCCCGGTCGACCGTGTCTGTGCCTAACAGACGTGCACGTCTGTGCACGTCGGTCGACCGGAACGGTCGACCGGCCCTTGATGCGGTCGACCGTCACGGTCGACCGACCAGCCTGTCAGCACAAAAACAAGGTCAGAAAATTTGGAAAAATATTTTCTAAAAAATCTTTTATCTCTTTTAAAAATACCATAAAAATTGTTTTATCATTTTATATTGAAACTCAAACAAGTGATAAAAATTTCAAGACAATATACCAACATATCAATTAATTTTTGTGTCTTGCCAATTTTATCAAAAACAAAACTTGTATTTTTATCAAACTTGATTTTTCCAAAACATGAATAGGATAGTCAAAATAAGTTTGTCTAGCAAGTTTAAAGCATGTATGTATATCTAGACCATATCTAATATACATAGGTATAAAGTAAACTTGTTTTGATCTATTATTCATGAAAACCAAAAACCAAACATAAAACGTGTGTGTTTTGTGCACTTGAGCATATCAACTAAACTAAGCTTTACAAATATGGATCTAAAACACAAACTCTAAACTAGATACCTAAGTCTTCTTGACGATCTTCATCTTCAAGTAGACTTGCTCCAAAACTCCGTGATTCTCCAAGTGCAAAGGTATGATCTTTAAGCTTTGGCACCGGAATCATCATGAATAGCTTCTAAACTCCTTGTTGAAGCTAATCACCAACTAATATCCTGTTAATGATCTGAAACTTAGAAACACAAGAATATTAGTAAACATAACTACATGAGTGTTGATCATCATCAAAACTAGAGTGGAAGGCCATTGGGCCAACAATCTCCCCCTTTTTGATGATGACAAAACTCATGGAGTTATATATGCATGGATTAAAGATAAGCTTCAAGGAAGCTCCCCTTCATAAACAAATAAACAATAAATATGCAAGAATGATAATGCATAATCAATCAAAAACTCTAGATACCAATGAAATGTTCATAATAAACATTGTCTTATACCAATTGAAATTATCAAAACAAAACATGCTCTAAATACCAATTAAAATAAAACATAAAACATGTTCTAAAACAAATACATGCATACAAAGACATGCATATAACACCAAATTCTTCTCCCCCTTTTTGTCACTCATCAACAAAGGGGTAAAAACATAAAAATAATTTTCTCCCCCTTTTTGTTCTAAACCAAGAATCAATAAAGGGTTAAACACCAAAACATTGATACCAATTAAAGTTATGTCAATGAAGTGCATTTTGATATCAATTGAAAGTGAACATAACAAGATCAACAAATGGTATATGCTATATACATTCATGAAGAGGAAGACGTTAAGTTAGCTTCCCTACACATATGCATTACATGAAGAAAGGATGACAAGCCCCAATTCACATAACACATATTATGTAATGCATAAGAGGAGATGTGAAGCTCCCCCTACACACGTATATCATATAAAGAAGAGTTGTCAAGCTCCTCAATTTATAATATACCCAACATGAATCTATATGTAAGAGAGATGTTAAGCTCTCCTTGCATATAGGCAATACAAATCAAAAATTTTGAGTATTTTCTTTAAAACAAAATTTTGAGATATCAATTGAAATGAAACATAAATCTTGAATCCCAAACATGAATCTTGATACCAATTTGAAATTATTATTTTTTTTTTTAAAAACAAATGATACCAATTGAAATTCAATATTTTCTATTCATAAAGTAAGGGAGTGGAAATCAAATGCCAATTGAAATAGAATATGAAATAACATTTCTCCCCCTTTATGAATACCAAACGAAATATTGCGTAGGCTTGAAATAGGATACCAATTGAAAAATAAATCAATTGAAATAAAGTTAAAGCTCAAGCACTAGCATAAACATAATTTTGTGAAAATTTATATCTTAAGCACAAATAACCATGTATATGTGTATGAAATAATAAGAGTACTAATCACAATAGATGATACCAATTGAAAAATAAACATACACAATAAACAATTATGAGTATACAAAAAGGATCAAATTGATACCAATTGAAAGAGTTCAATGATACCAATTGAAATTAAACAATGGCATGTGTATATCTCATATCATCTACCACCCAATCATGGTTCAAGTTTTTAAAAGATTTTCATTGTTAAAGCATACAAGAACATGATCTCCCATCCAACCTCCCTTGGATGGTAGGGGTTTTCAAAAATAGATTTGAAAATGTAGTTTGTTTGAAAATCACTACCAAAAGAAGAATACGAACTAGTTAAAATGGAAAAACTTGTTAACTAGTACGAAATCCTTCAAGCAAGGAATAAAACAAGATTATTTTTCACAAACATGAAATTCACATCATATCAAACACTCAAGTTCAATTAAGCATAAATATGTCTCATGAAAACAAAACATGAGCAAGCAATAAAGGTGAGTGTACAAATAAAGTGTGAATATCATAATCATGAAAATATTTTCATTAAGCTCAATTATTCCTTAAAACATGAAAAACATCAAAACTATCTAATCTTCAAGGCATATGTATGTCTAATACAAACTAAAGTATACATACATATCCAAAACATAATGAGTCCACAAAGATATATGCATGAAGGCACGTGGCTCAAAAAGGATACTCATGTATAGTCAATAGTTTGGATAAGATGGTCATATACATGAAGTTAAACATGAACACATGAAAAACATGAAAATCATGATAAGCTAAATTTTCATCAAGGCAATTTTCATTTCAAGGTATATGTATGAATTGTCAACACAAGAAGTATACATACATATCCCTAAACACAATTTGAGTCCATAGTATAGATTTGCATGAAAGGCAAATGACTCAAGGGGTATACATGTATATCTTAAAGTTTGGCAATACATACATATACATGAAGTGAAAACTCATAATCATAAATCCAAAAATAGGAATACAAGTTTAGAATGCATGTATCATCAAAACTAGACTATACTAGCACATCTAATGGGTTCAAATAAGCATTCAAGCCCAACATATATAGATTTATTTGTAGCCCACTCTATGTACAAGTATATAACTAGTCTTAATGAAAGCTAACCTCTAAACATATATTCAAAACATGAAGCATCAAAACAAATATAAAAGTCATCATGATAAAACTAAAACATGATTATTATGTAAATTCACATGTATTAGATTCATGATGTACATTATAGCTTAAACTAAAGTGAGAACACTAAGTATGATTCAAATAAGCATGTGTGTCTCAAATACTATATATGTATGTCAAGGATCTAATAAACATGGAATGAACATACTAATCCATAGACATCAAAAACATGCTATAATCAAAGATGAAATATAAAGCGTGTAAACAAATAATAAGGAGTTAGGAATGTTACCAAAACCTAGAGGGCAACTCTCCTTGTCTCCAAAACTTGGTGGTCCTCTCCACCATCTCTTCCCTTGAAAGTGATGCATCCAATAGATTTCCTTTAAGTCCGGAACGCATCCACTCCAAGGTGTCTTCACTCTCACGTCATGTGAGAGCCCACACCTACATCATAAACAATAGGAGGGGTGGTCTTTGGTACCCATACTCTTTTGGGTCCATGGGGGTTAGTACCTCTCTAACCCAAACAAACTTCTTTGCTAAATTTGGAGTATGTAATCTATCATAACAAAATTTAGCAAGGTGGCCCTTACGTCCACAATGTGTACAAGTGTACACATGAGCATACATGTGAGGAGTGTGTCCGTGTGGAGCATGTGTATGCCGTGATGGGTGTGCATGCATAAAGGATGGAACTTGTTTCTTTCGAACCAAGGTTTCCAACCGAGTGTGGTTCAAGGCACATTGGCTCATAGTGGAGCCCAAACAATCAACCTTCTTCTTAAGCAAACAAATATCATCATTAATCTTAGAAGAAGAAGTGTGGCATGCAATAGGTGAAGTGTGTGATACTACCCTAGCATGGCAAACATGTGCATCAATCTTATTTTGCAAAACAATGTTTTTCTTTAAACAAACATCTAGATCATTTGAAATAGAAATAATTTTATTTTTCAAATTAACATTCTCTTTTAAAACAAAATCAACTTTTGAAGACAAATTTTCATTTTTCTTCAAAAGAACATGGCAATCATTTTTAGATTTTAAAATTCATTTTCTTTAAGTGCAAGTTCTAATTGAGATCTCAATGAATCCCTTTCATTATAGACCTCAACTTTCTCTTGCAAAACATTGTTAAGTCTAGCATGCAAACTCTTATTTTCTTGTTCAATTCCTAGACTCTTCTTTTTCAACAAATTATATTTTTCTATCAATTTTTCACAAACAATGGAAAGTTCTTCATTCAAAGCATGAGGATCAACATAATCATTTGAAGAACTAGCACAATCATTACTATCTAGTTGAGATTCCGAATGTACCTCAAGGGAGTCATTCCCTTGGACCATGTAGCATAAAGAGTTGGATTCTCCACTAGATTCCTCTTCTTGGATTTGGACTTGAAGCTTGGAGGTGTTGATGGTTGTTGTCAACTGTTCCACACTGCAAAAGCGGAATCAAGATTAGAAACACATAAAAGATAATCTTTAGGAAGTGTGCTTCTAATAGCCTCTAGGGCTTGTGCATTGGCCCCTATATGATTGCAATCACCAAGATAACATCTCTTGGTGGCTGCAAGGAAAACATGCACACCTAGGGTCTTTAGGTACATGGACATCCTATACTTCCAAACATCAATGTTGGAAGGGTCAAAGCTAGGTGGGGTCATGAAGTCCATGGCAAACTATATGTGTGCAAGCAAACAAATGCAAATGTAGATTAGCAAGCAAATGGATCTCACTCCTAGGATGTTAAGCCTAAGTATCAGGAGCACTAGCTCTGATACCAATTTTAAAACACCTAGAGGGGGGGTGAATAGGTGAAAGTGCTAATCTAAGAAACTAAATGCAAACTAAGTGCGCTAAATGCGGAAGCTAATGCAAATTATGCACAAACTAATACAATACAACAAGTGTAGCCGAATTCCCCTTGCGAGGCTCTGGACTAACTCCCCTTGATTCCCCTTGAAATGGGTTGAGGTGCTATGTGAAGCTCTTGTTGGATGAGTATAAGTTAGGCACACACACACAAGCAATCCAAGCAATATGAAATACACACAATCAAGCCAAGCATATAATAGATATGACAATAAGAAATGCAAGGCACAACACAAGCAATATATGATATGAATGAATCAATGCTCAACACAAGCAAGTATGATATGATGATGAGTATGATGCTTTGCACAATTATAAGAGAGAGAGTTAGAGAGACAATGGATCAAAACGCAAACACCAAGATTTGTTTCGAGGTTCGAGCACCTTGCTCTACATCCCCGCCTACACCACCGTGTAGGATTTCCACTATCTCAACTCCCACCGAGGGAACCTCTACCAAAGAGGATTTCTTACAACTCTAGGAGTACCAAACTCCTCTCTCAACAACAACCTCCTCACAACCGAGGGGTTAGGCCCATAGCCAATACAACAACCAATCCACACACCTCTACCGAAGAGGCTCACAACCAAACTCCACCTCTACCGAAGAGGGAGCAAACCAATACCACTCCGATCACCTCTACCGAAGAGGGATACAACAAATAAAGGAGGGTTTACAACAAGTGGTTCAAAACCACAAACTCTCTTTTTCTTTCTTTTTCCACAAAACAAAGATCCTAATAGTTTAGGATAGAAGATAGCTCAAGTGTGGAATCAAAGTGTTTTTGGAAACAAGCAACAAAGAAAAACTACTTGGGAAATCTCTTGTATATGATAGAAAGTGAAATACCAAATCAAATCCCAAAACCTAGTTTTCTTTGATTTTCCAAAAACCCAAAACAAATAAAGATGAGAAGTTTTTACACTTAAAACTCTTTTGAAAACTCTTTTAAACACTTCAGAAAACTGGAAATTTTCTCTTAGAAAACTTGGCCAAAATCCCCAAAGAGATGGGGTTTATATAGCCCCTATACAAAACTAGCCGTTAGGCTGAGCTGGCAGTCTGACAGACTGCCGGTCGACCGGTCCGGTCGACCGCCAACGGTCAGTAATATGACCGTTCGGCAACTGCGGTCGACCGGCCCGGTCGACCGAGAAAACCCGAGAGCAGAGCTCTCAACTCGGTCGACCGTCCCGGTCGACCGTGTCTGTGCCTAACAGACGTGCACGTCTGTGCACGTCGGTCGACCGGAACGGTCGACGGCCCTTGATGCGGTCGACCGTCACGGTCGACCGACCAGCCTGTCAGCACAAAAACAAGGTCAGAAAATTTGGAAAAATATTTTCTAAAAAAATCTTTATCTCTTTTAAAAATACCATAAAAATTGTTTTATCATTTTATATTGAAACTCAAACAAGTGATAAAATTTCAAGACAATATACCAACATATCAATTAATTTTTGTGTCTTGCCAATTTTATCAAAAACAAAACTTGTATTTTTATCAAACTTGATTTTTCCAAAACATGAATAGGATAGTCAAAATAAGTTTGTCTAGCAAGTTTAAAGCATATATGTATATCTAGACCATATCTAATATACATAGGTATAAAGTAAACTTGTTTTGATCTATTATTCATGAAAACCAAAACCAAACATAAAACGTGTGTGTTTTGTGCACTTGAGCATATCAACTAAACTAAGCTTTACAAATATGGATCTAAAACACAAACTCTAAACTAGATACCTAAGTCTTCTTGACGATCTTCATCTTCAAGTAGACTTGCTCCAAAACTCCGTGATTCTCCAAGTGCAAAGGTATGATCTTTAAGCTTTGGCACCGGAATCATCATGAATAGCTTCTAAACTCCTTGTTGAAGCTAATCACCAACTAATATCCTGTTAATGATCTGAAACTTAGAAACACAAGAATATTAGTAAACATAACTACATGAGTGTTGATCATCATCAAAACTAGAGTGGAAGGCCATTGGGCCAACAAGAAGTTTCAAATAGGCAAGTTAAGCTTATCTTGGAGAAAAATGTGAATCAAAACAGGAAGGACTGGTCCACAAATTGGTAAATGCCTTTTGGGCATATAGGACCGCCTTTAAAACGATTCTAGGAATGTCTCCTTATAGACTAGTCTTTGGAAAGGCTTGCCACCTTCCTGTTGAGATAGAGCACCGAGCCTTATGGGCAATTAAGCAGCTGAATTTTGATCTAGATAAGGCTGGTGAACTTCAGAAATTGCAAATTTCTAGACTTGAGGAGTTAAGGAACGAGGCATATGAAAATGCGAAAATTATGAAGGATAGAGTTAAGATTTTTCATGATAAGTTCATCACGAGAAAAACTTTTGTCCAAGGACAAAAAGTCTTACCCTATAACTCTAGACTTCATCTCTTTCCCGGAAAGTTAAAATCAAGATGGACAGGGCCTTTCATTGTTAAGACTGTGTTTCCACATGGAGCCATAGAGATATACGACCCTAAAAATGGAAATGTATTCAAGGTAAATAGTCAACGTCTAAAACCATTTTGGAATCAGTACCGGAAGTAAACACAGCCATGGGTCTTTTTGACCCAATATATCAGTAACTCTACCTCTCTGCCAGATCATTTCATGCATTTATACATACATGCATACATTGGGGACAATGCATGAGATAAGTGTGGGGGAGGGTACTAACCTTCTAATAAAAAAAACATATATAAACAAAATATATGTAAAAAAAATAGATTATTGACTAATTGTAGGGAGCGGTTAACATAACTCACTAACCTTAGGTTATTATCTTAATATAAAAAAATATATATAATAATTTTTTTATTTTAAAAAATTATATATATATATATAGTTGACAAAGGAGACAATATTTTGACATATCTTTTGAAAGAAATCCAAGTTAATCTTAAAAATTAGGAAAATCATGATTAGGATTTCTAAAACTTGGTCAAAATAAAATAAATTGTTGGATTTTTTTAGGTATAGGAGAAAAATTGAATAATTAATTAGTCTTGATTTTTATCTTAATGAAATGTGCATTCCTAATACACTTCCACATCTAGGATTCTAAGACAAAGACTCTTGTGCCTTATAAAGAATAAAATAAAAAAATATATATAGAGTTCACTAATTAAGCTGGATACATGTGCCTCAAGAAGCATAAGTATTCACATCTAAAGGTGATTTTATAAATTAAGATCTTAGTTTTGTGGCCTAGTTCACTTGAGTCCTTAAGTCCGTGGGGTGTTTTCTTACCCGGTGTCCTAAACCAATTGGTTTGGGAGCCACCGACCTTAGGCTCGCTACATGGGTGAATTAGAAAGCCTAAAAAATCAAAAAAAAAAATTTATCTATATATGTACTACCACATCTAATAGTCAATTAGTTAGGTATGAGGGCCTCAAGAAGCCTTAATACTTATACAAAAGAAAATTAGATGAGTTATACATATTTAAAAACAAAGGGAGAAAATAATAATAAAGAGGCATGAGAGTCCAAGTTAAAGAATCTCTAGTAAAAATTCAAAGATTCACAAGGATGCATCTGACTTAGGGTAACGAAAGAGACTATACAAAAATTCAATTTTAATCCTTACCTAAAATTGATGACAAATTATTATATAAAGACTAGTTCAAGAATGAATAAAAATGATAATCCTAAAACTTATAGATTACTTAGTTTCTTCAAATGTATTTCAAATATTTCTTTCCTTTTCAAAATAAAATAAAATAAATAATTAAATCACTAACATTTTTTCTTTTATGGATTTTGTGGGTGCAATCCACTGAAAATCCTCACGAGATAGCACTCGTCCTCTAGAGGTAACCTAGAGGTTTAACGGCTTGTTGCACGTGCTAAGTGCAACCGTGATGCCTACGAAAGTGAGTTAGGATTGATTAGTTTTTTCTTTTCTTTTTCTTTTTAATTTTTACCCAAGGACGAGCATTCTTTTCTTTTTCTTTTTAATTTTTACTCGAGGACGAGTAAAAAGATAAGTGTGGGGTGTGATAGGTAGTAAAAAGTGCATATTTATCATCACATTTACCATCATTTTTCCCTATTTATTCTTTTATTAAGCACTGCTACTAATGTTTTATTGTTTAATGTGTGCAGGCCTTGAGTAATTAAAAAAATAAAGAAATAAAGCACAAGTGAAGCCCAAAAGCTCAAGAATCCCACAAGCCCACATACAAATTTAATTGTAGTAACTTAGAAGTTTCTACCTTATCTAACCTAATCTAAACTTAGATTTTAAAATCTAAGGGAGGAAGAGGAAGGATAAAATAGAACTCCTAATTGCTAAAAGGAGGAGAAAAAAGATAAGATGGACTTCTACTTAAACCTAGCTGCTTGTAATACAAGGATAAAGATAAAAGGGGAGAAAATCTTAAAGATAAAGAACAAATCCTTTTATAAATTCGGATTTATGATAACTTGCTTCCTAAGTTATCTTGAGTTCTCAAGATAGAAGATTTGAATACAAAATCCAGAAGGAGAAGCCTAGATGAACGGACCAGAGGAGGCCACGCAAGAAAGCGCGTGGTCATTAGCCACGCTATTGCCGCAGAACCGCGGCCATAGTCGCGTTTCCGCGGCCGTTATGATGAAGCTGGCAACGCGTTTTCGTGGAAGAGTTGTACTGGGACTCTACTTCCTATATCTCCTATAAATACCCCTACAGAGAAACAGAGAGGGGGCATCCAGAGACTGAAGCTTAGGGTTTTTCTTTAGATTTTCTCTTTTTCTGAAATTTCTTGTATTTTCGTTTTTGTTATTCGAAGAAGAATATTTTGAAGAAGGAGAGGAGCTTTGTAATTGGTCGGTGACATCCAATAAAATGTTACTCTTCTTCTTTACAATTTAATTCAGTTTTCTGCTTAGATTAATTATTTTTTTTCTTCTGTTCGTTTTTCATGCAATTTTTCTTATTAAACATAAAAATTGAAAATAAGATAAAAAAAATGAATAACTAAATTAAATCTATAGTTTGCTAACCTCTCGATCAACCCTAGTTTAGTTTTAAAGGTGAATTGATTGATACATATTATTATTAGAAACCCTAAGATTAAAATGGTCTTCTTGAAGCTAAATCGATGATTAGGTTTACTTTAATTCAGGTTGCAATTTTTAAATGATTCTTCATAGTTCATAATTAAAACTTTGATAGCATAATTTTAAGTAAAACAACTTCTCTTATGCTCTGCTTTGAAATTAGGATGAACGAATATTTAATCTTTATTAGTGCACACTAGTTAGGGTTCCAACATCATTCATCTTGCTTGATTCTCAATTAATAACCTAGGATGGATGTTTATTCTTTCAACATGATATTCACTCTTTGAGACTAATACCATGGGTTATGGTAGATGATTAGTAAACTATACTTCTTAAAACTTGATCAAATCTAATCAATCTCTTTTCTTTTCCAAGCAAAATTACAGAGAAGATCGTTCCAAAACGCTTCCACCGCATCCTTCCCTGTGGATCGACCCGTCTAGCCCTTGCTACGCGGTTACCTTGAAACGAGACTAAGATTCTCTAACTCTTTCTTTCTTTCTTAATTATTTTTCTCGTTTCAATCAGTCCCACAGCGGTACCTGCAAGTTATGCCTCCAAGAGGGAAAAATCCCTACAACGGAGCAGTGTTATCAGTGCTCTGAGAAGGAAAAATCCCTGCTGCAGAGCTCAGATCCCGAGTAATTGATTGGAGTGTTTGTAAGATGATCCGTTGCTGCCTTCGAGTCGGGTTAATCCCATCTCAAGGCATGTAGATCAGGGAATGGATGTAGTGGTTAAGATATCCAAACAAGCATGTAATGAGACATTTTACATTAATAAATAAAAAGAAATGGTAGATCATAGATAAACTTAGAACATCATACCTACGGTCGTGTTCCTTCAGAGAGCAATTAGAGTACGACCACACGGGGCTTGTATGTTTGAGGGGATAATTCGATTAAGTAAACGCTCGCAATATATCTTAACACATGCGAGCGCGTCCTTCTCGGTACCTGCATAAGAGTGGTTTGAAGTAGGGATTACAACCCATCGACAGGTTGGATGTATTCTCTAGATAGGGATCCCTACCCAGGATAATGATCTGACAAAGAGGGAGCAAGCACAACAACGGAGTTATTCTCCATGTGGGGGACATCGCACATCGAAACTGTCTTCCGAGTGAGGAAAATCCCACAGCGGAATATGGATAGATGGATGTATTCATCTCCCGTAGGTTCAGATAAGGGGGAACCTGTAACCTAGTGTTTGTGTTCTGAGTGGGAAAAATCCCAGTAGCGGAACATCAAACAGGGGCCATGAAAGGGGAAAATTCCTACAGTAGAGTGGGAGACTCCGAGAGGGAGAAATCCCTACAGCAGAGGGTTTTGACTACCGTAGGACGATCAAGAAAAGCCCATAGGCACATCTGCATTACCGTCTCCGAGTGTGAAAAATCTCAGTAGCAGAATGTACATACATTTCTTTGAGTGGGGAAAATCCCAATAGCAGAGAAATATAGGCCGCCTCCGAGTGGGGGAAATCCCATTTGTGAGGCGTATGGATGGATGTATGTATATTGTTGCCTCCGAGTGGGTGCTCTTCATCTATGGGGTGATGGATGGTTGTATATTGGAAGGATCTCATCGTTGCCTCCGAGTGGGTGCTTTCTATCTGCGGGGCAAGTGGATGGTTGTATGTTGGAAGGAACTTGTCGATACCTCCGAGTGGGTGCTCTCCATCTATGTGGCAAGTGGATGATTGTATGTTGGAAGGATCTTTTCACTGCCTCTAAGTGGGTGCTCTCCATCTACAGGGCGAGTGGATGGTTGTACATTGTGGTAGGGTGTTGATTGAGTTCAATCCTGCACACTGAAAATATAGAATTTCAGGAATACAGAATAGAAGTGTAAGTACTTAATACAACTGATATAACAAGTGGCTATGCGGGTCATGATCCACAAGGAAGGACTTGCAATGGAAGCATGTTGTAAGTCCTCTTTTAAGTTACTTGAAATGGTTAAAAGTTCTTCTTAGTTCTTATAAAGAAAATGAAAAATAAGTTATGTTAAATTGTGAAAGTGGTAGGTGGAGTAGATGGAGAAAATAGAAAATGAATTTATATAAAGAAATTAAAAAGAGTGAACAAAGAGTTGGGGGATGGTAGTGATGTAAACAAAAGGATTAAAAGGAAAAAAAAAACCTAAAAGAAATACTTACCTTTTTTGGTTAATGACTTACCTTGGATCATTGGCACGTTTACCTTGCTTCGGAGGCGATCAATGCATAATCCATAAGATCAAGTTCAGTTCCCATTCGCATTACATCATCAAGACGAATAAGAATAAAATGATACAGAATCTTGAGGAGGAGATCATCATCATGAAATATAGGTGGCAAATACACAATAACGCTATACCGATGCTACTAGATTCGCTTATGTACTCATTAAAAACAAAAATGGGAAGCGAAAGAAAATAAGAATAAAGAAGAAAAAGTAACTTTTGATTCGATTAAATAATAATGAAAGAAAAGATGAATACTTACACCGGTGTCACTCTCAGTACAAGCACCTTTCTCATTCCTCCATGAAAATTTTCTCTCCTCTCAGTTACATAAAGAAAATAAAAAAATACATTAAAAGAGAAAAAAATTTAGGTTAGACATATACAAAAATCTATTCTACTTTCTGCTTCATCATCCATTTTGCCTCTAAATTTGCAGGTATTTATAGGAGAAATGGGGAGGGGAGAGCGCACTTGAGGATGAGACCAAATCGCTATCTCAATAAAAAAAAAAGATCTTCTGATAAGGTTGGAGATAAAGTTGGAGATATGGACAAAATCGCTTGCCAACAGAAAAAAATCTTTTGATAAGGTTGGAGATAATGTTGAAGATAAATATTTGTTTATCCTTGATGTTTAGTTAGATTTTATTTATCTCTCTAAATCTTTTAAATATACGTCCCAATCCTTTAGATATCCCTTTGTAAATTGATAGGGTTGCCTTTGAACTTCTGAATTTGCCTCTATCCTCGTTTATCCTCGTTGATTCTCCAAGCTAACCAACTGGATCTTTAAAAATCTGATTTTAACTGAATTAAATCTGGGTTATCCTCTCTGATATGCTCAGTCTTCAGTTGTGATTTAAATCCTCCCAAAAATCTGACTTAGTTGGCTTGAATTTGTGATTTATCTTCTCCTATCATATCCTGCACAAATTAGGTATTAAGACAGTATAATTGCAGGATTTATTACAGAATGAGTATAAGAATGTAATAACAAATATGCAATATATGTGTCCAAATAAGTGTACTGCAATGGAGGTATGTGGTTAGGAGAATAAAATGATACTTTTATTTAAAAATGTAGTACATAGATTGAAATTGGAAGGAGGTATCATCCCGTGTTTGTGATTCAGGGAGTCAGTCGATCGTCTTGTACTGCGTGATCATGTGATGCTCCCATGGTGGTTGGATGTTTGGATGTCCAGATGCAGCTTTCAGAGTGAGCATATGCTCTTTCAAGAAGCCTTGCTTTATAAGCTCCTCCAGGTACTTCCAGAGGGCCCAACAGTAAATGGTCTGATGCCCTTTTCCTTTATGGTAGGAGCAGTATTCCTCGGACCTGGAGAGCGATAGATTATGTTGTAGTCTTGGGCATCTGTAATGCCCTGATCCCACGGATATGGGGATGCTACGGCGACGTACATACGCAGGGTAAAAATACCCTCACATACGTACGCTAAACCTCAGTATAGAAAATAAATACAATATACACAAAAATTTCAGCATAAATAAGTACAAGAATACCTAAAAAAGATGTTACTGATCATGATAGATAAGGTAACATAGATAAATCAGGAAATAAGACAAAATAATAAAGATATCTACAATATTATAGATGATGAGTCTCATATTTGTATCCATGAAATATCAGGTGCTACAATATCTCGGATCTCCAACTTGGGCATGCAAACCCAGGCTCGTCAGAAAGAGACTTAGTGAGTGGTAAAATTAAAGAAGAAATAATATGCTATAATAATATTACCGTCATGATGACATATAATACATAATTAAATAACAGTGATACATTATAATTACACTAACAATCAGTATATAATAATTATTATATCAGTACTATGACATTATTATTATCAAACATGTTACAATGATATTACCTCCATAATAATATACAATATGCGATTAAAGTAATAATGAAGTTAATCAAGAAGAGTTATATATACATATCGATTAATGTTGTATTATTTCATAACAATTAACAGGTTTTTAATAAGTAATAAAAAATAATACACAGATCTTTTAATTATACTTAATGAAATTTTTTTTATCATTAACATATGTTATGTGTTAATTATTTTATATTTGTTACTTACACTAATAGCACTAGTAACATGACAATATAGTGATGATAAATATGAACATCTACACATGAAATAAACAGAAGTAATCATGTAATTGTGTTTGTGATTATACAGTAACAATATGTTTAAATATAATACACGAAGTGTAGAGTGTACATGTCTTATAATATAATAATAAACACGATAATTATGATATTTACTAAAATATACACAGACAAGATATCATGCAAAATATCATGACGACGGTGAATAATATTATACAATAATAATGTAATATCTCCCAGTTAATAATACTATATTAATATTTAAACATTAATTTGGCTTCATTTATAATTTTATTATCATTAACTAAATTGATTTATAAACTCATTATTACTATTTATAAACTTATTTCATTGTCCTTGTTATTACTATTATTATTATTTTAAATTTCTTTTATCATCACAATTGCTTGTTAGTCATTAAAATTCCTAATTACTATTATTACTATCATTTCATTGTTTTTTGTAGTTATTGAGAAAGCCCATATTCTTTTTCACATTCTTCTCATTTGTATAGCCCAGTCATTTCTTTTTTTTATTATTTCTTACATGAATTCAAATCCAAGCCCATACACCAACTTCCCTTTTATTTAACTTATAATCTCATTTAATTAAAACCCTAACCCTACCCTCATCTACATGTCTTCACCCTGCAACGCAGTCGCCACTGTGCCTTTTCCCTTGCTCCTCCCCTTCCACGAGATCCCGATGCCACCATGAAACCACATCCTCGTGCACAAACCCATCACCATTGCCACTATCTCCTTCTCCTCCTCCCCTCGTTCGAGCACCGCACCTTCTTCCCTCTGAGTGCGAGCCACCACGAGCACCATCTGCAGCACCGTGCTCCTCTCCATCTCCATAGCCAAACACCCCCTGGCTACCCCACCTTCCTTCTCGGCTACCCGACAACCTCCGCAGTGCCCGTCGTGGTCTGCAACCATGGCCACACAAGCCCCCAGCCTCCTTCACCTCTCCGACGAGATCCGCTTGGCCAAATCCACTCTTCTTTATGCGCCTCCCTCCACTGCTGAGCCCAGCTTCATGGCTGCCGCATGCAGAGTGCGGCGCATCCTCCATCCACGTAAGAATAATTGCAGCAATCCCGCAACCAAGAACCCCCCACTTCTTCCCTTTTCTCCCTCATCTGGCCAAACGCCAGCCAAGCACAGCTGTCAGCACCCCAGGCCGCCACCATCCACCGTGAGCTCCACCTCGCAACTCTATGGCAATTCTTGGAGCTCCGCAATTAACCTGCCTACTTCTCCTTCCTCCGGTGAGCCACCGACATCCTCCGCGTACTCCGTCGTGTCCCCTTATGCGAGCTCTGCCCATCTCCTCCACCCATGCGTGTGTGAGTGTTCTTCCCTCCCACATCTCTCTCTCTCTCTCTCTCTCTGTTACATTTATGTAGTGTATGCGTGTTTAATTGATGTGTACATGATTATGGTGTGTGTGTGCGTTAATTCATGTATGTTATATTTATGTGTGTGCATGGATGTTTGCACGAGTGTGTGTATGTATTCAATATATGCGTTAATGTACATGTGCATGTGTGTTTATGTGTGTGGGTAAGTGTATATATGTATATATTTGTATGTATTTATTAGTGTGTGTATATATAGTTTGTGTATACGTGTGTACAGGTGTATACCATGCATGTATATATTTGTGTTCGTGTGAGTTCATGTGTTCGGTTGCGTGTTGCAGTGATTCAGATCTGATCGAGCGATTCGAACTTGTAATAGAAGACCGGATCCGATCCGAATTCGCGTTCGCAGAGTGCCGATACGCAAGGATATTAAGACCGACTCATGAGATGATCCGGAGATTCGTACTGATTCATATAGTGAAGACCAGACGGCGATTCGGATCCAAAACCGTGTCATTTCATGTGAGTGTTTACTTTTGCATTATTGTTCATTACTATTATCTTTTGTTCAGTTATTATCATGTTTATATATTGCTTGTACATGTTAATTACTATTCATGATCATACTCACTTAGATGTTATCTAAACCAGAGTTGTAGTGTTTGGGACTAGAATGTGTTCGATAGATTGTTGACCTGAGATAGAGTTTAATAATTGTGATTATCATCTATATTTTGTACCACTTTATACCTATTTTGTTACACATTTAATACTGCATGGATGTTTTTGTTTAAGTTTATGTAGAAATTAGGTCAAGAGCACAAATTGGAGAAAAGAGATGAAAAAGCAGAAATCGAGGTTAAAGAGATGATTGCAGCAGTATATTTCAAGATTCAGACATGCAGAGACCTAATAGACTTGTCAAAAGAGTCTATAAAATATGAGAAAATATCTAACAAAAGTTTGAGGTAAAATCAAATCAAAGTTCGGCCAGGTAGCCGATTTTTCGGCTTGCTGGCCATCTGTTGTTCAACAGAGAGCATAAATCTGCTTCAGACTCGGATTTAGAGTGGACACCTTTTACTCTTTTGATCATAACTTTCGCTACAAATATCCAATGTTGATGATTCAACATGCTACAGAAAGAGGACTTAAATGGCTATAATTATTCTCTTGATACTGTTCCTAATTCAGTATAATAGCAAGCCATATACATCAATCAGTGATAGCGATCTGCAGATCAATTTAGGATTGAATTCCCATACCAAACTGAAATAGGATTAGAAGTCCCAATGTGTTCCTAATTGAATTAGCTCTGAGGTCTATATAAAGGGTTGCAATCTCTTGTAATTAAATCAATCTCATGAATCTCATGACTCTCATTAGATAAATAAATTTATATTATTTTAGATTTCAGTTTCTTGGCTTTTGGAGAATAAATTCTGCGTATTGAAGTTGAAGAAGAACAGTTGATCGGGGTAAATCGCACATAAAAGTGTATGTTTTGAAATCAAGATTAAAAGTGTGTGTGTGCTTTGGCTTCCTCGATACTTCCGTTATAGCATAGAGGCTAAAACGAGTCGAATCCACGAGAACGGGAGGCGATAGAAGCTTTACGGTTGATTTACGTGTATGTTAAAGATTCTTCAAAGTTTTAAAAAATGAAAAGAAAGAAAGCAAAGAATGGAAAAGAGAAGTACGTTGAAACACGAAGAAGTGGGAACATAGAAAAGAATGGTTTTTGTGGTTTTTGGAATGTTTCTAAAATAAAGTGAAAAATAAAGAAAACTCACGGCTACTAACTACTAATGACTCTACCAACACGCTAACCTCTTAGGTGTAGTTGCCTCACATGTATCATTGGCCATCACAAGTCCTTGGTTCAAGAGCGATCAAAGCATGACCCATATGTAACTCATCACAACCCAACTCAACAAACAAGTGCAAGCTACACTTAAACCATCAATACTATAGAAAAGTAAGCATGGAGTAAAGTAACGTTAGCTTGTTAGTGGTTAGGAAGTTAGAGTATTAGATCCATCATCATGAGCCTCAATGGCTCTTGCAAGAGCAAGGCCAAACCGAGGCTATTAGATTCATGGGATTATCAAATAAGAAGTTAGCAAGTTAGTGGTTAGTAGTTAGTTGCCATGAGAGAAAAGTTAGCTACACATGTAAAAAAGATTTAGAGAGAAGAAAACATAGAGAGGTAAAGAGAGCACTTTCATAGATTGTCACCTTCTATTACAAGCACTCTTACATTCCAAGCATGTACCACTCTCTCTCCCTATTACAAGATCTACAAATGGAAAATACAATGGAGGAAGAAGAACTAACCTAACTAACTACCCTAAATTACACCATGGAATGAGAACTACTCCTAACTCTGCATATCTCCAACTCTGGAACCCAAGGGGGTATTTATAGCCACCAGGGAAGAGAGGGGCCAGGGATAAGCCCTGGCCCAAAACGCGACCGCGGCCGCGGCCATACTGGGGCCGCGCGCGCGGCGCTTCAAGCCGCGCGCGGTCCCTTCTGTTCCCTGTCAGGTCCTTTGCCGGTTTCTGGTTTGCAGCCCCTGGTTTTGACAGAATCAGCTCTCTAGGTCAATGGCTATCTTAATAGGCCTTTAATCACCAATTAAATGGTGATTTAGGGTCTTCTTCTTCATTGCACACCATGGACCTAGAATCAAGCAAGCAAAGCTTTATTAGCAAAATTTAATATGAAATAAATGTGAAGATGTGATAAAAATTATGCAAAATGAGAGACTAATCACACCCCCACACTTATCTTTTGCTCGTCCCGAGCAAAACAAAAAAACCTAAGAAATATTACACCACTTTCGCAGGTGACGCGATTGCACTGAGCATGTGCAACAAGCTTTTAAACCTCTAAGTTTCCCCTAGAGGAGGAGTTTTGTCTCCTGAGGGTTTTCAGCGGATTACACCCACAAAATCCATAAAGAAAGAAATCAAATGTTAGTATTTTGAAAACGCATTTTGAAATAGAGAAGAGTGTCGAAGTATTTTTTTGTAAAAATATAAGTGATCTAAGGTCATAAGTTAACCAGAAATTGTTCTTTCTTAAACTAAGTCAAAATGTAAAAAATCTTATTATAAATTAAATGTAAGAATTTAAAATTGAATTGACTTTTTGATCTTTCATAAAACTCTTAGAAAATATGCACTTTGTGAACAATAAAGGTTTTTGGGATATCGACTCTAACTTTCATGCCATTTATTTATATTATATATATATTTTTTTCTTCCCTTAGTTTTCTTAGGCTTTCTTATTTACCCGGATAGTGAGCCTTTAGCCGGTGACTCCTAAACCAGATGGTCTTAGGGCACCAGATGAGAAAACATCCCCTCGGACTTAAGGACTCGAGTAAACAAGGCCACAAAACTAAAGGGGATTATTTATTTTTTTTGTCCACCGTTTTAGGTGTGAATAATCATGCTTCCTGAGGCATAATTACCCAACTTCAATAGGTGATTTTATTTATCAATTTTTTTTGAATATAATATTTTTTATGGCATTTTCAGTCTTTGTGTCAATCCCAAAAATTGTGTAAGTGTGGAGTGCATAAATCTAAGGCAAAAATTCAAGGTCAAATTATCTTTTTCAATTTTACTTTCTTATCCTAAAATTTAAACAAGATCTATTATTTTGACTCGGTTTAAAATTTTCATAATTTTAGGTCTTCCTAATTCCTAAGATAATCTTAATTTTCTTAAAAATAAATCAAAACTATTTATCTTGTTTCAAAAAGTTTTGTAAAAAGAAAAGAAAAGTTTTTATATAAAAGATTTTTTTAATTAAAAAGAAGTGTAAATAGAAGAAAATATACCTAACTACGTTAGTAAACCCTCCCCCACACTTATCTCATGCATGGTCCTCAATGCATCGTGAATGTGTAGATACATGAAACAAATAGAGAGAAAGGAAGATTACCTCAAGGGGGTGGCTCCGGTGGTGGTCTGATTGGGCCAAGCATTGCGACCCAATCAAAATAGCGTGGATCTTGCAGGAACCCACCAATGACCTCTCTAATATGACCCAATAAAAGAATGATTGATTGAATGGTCTTATTGAAATTTTTCCCCATCTAATTTCAAATTTTCAAAAATAATTATTGAGTCATTTTCTTCAACATTCTTGTCCAACAATGAAGTGTGATTTTTAGAGATGGTTGATTTGGACTCAATGGAACAGGAACAAAAACCGATACCAACTCGGGAAGTTGACTCAGATCAAGTCGAGAGTCAACAATGAGAGTCAAAATTGGTTCAAAAATAGGGCCTAGACCAAAGAATTGATGTTCACACAATGTCCCCATTAATGAAGTGTGATCATAAGAGATTGGTGATTCCATTTCACGGTGTACTGGTACAGGATTCAATGTTGACTCCGGATAGAGAAAAAATCTGGTAAGGATACCGGGATCATTATTGAACCAAAAAGTGAAATGGAATTACTAAATGAGGTTTGGGATCACATTCAGGTTCAATTTCAATTTCAGGAAAGGGATAACTTGCCAAAATGTCCATGCGACTTTCATAACTTGGAGATTGCTCAAGTTCAAATGTGTGTTCTGAAATTGAATCTTGGTTTTCAAAAGAACATGATTCTTGGGTCCAATCGGTAGAGTTAGGAATATAAAGATTGGTCAATGGTTGACAAGAAAGATTATCCTCGCTCTCATTGATCAAGTGCAGTGTACAAAAAAGCAACACTTAAGCAATGTATCCTGTGAAATTTTGAGGGCGGGTGGAGAGCGGGCTGCTCTCTCCTTTGATCATATGAAGCCATCAACCAGAGCTCGGTCTGTGGCGGCCAAGGATGGTGATAGGGGGGTGATTAAGGGTTCATCCAAGAGTATTGCTACAGGGTCTGGACGGATTCAACAGAAGCAGGCGTTGGCTGTCCAGGTTTCGGCTAAAGGTAAGTGTCTTCAAGATTCTGGTGTAGAGTTGGAGGAGTGTAGCTATGATTCTTCCTCTGCCGAATCGGATTTTGCTATTGAGGATGAGGGAAGTTGGTGGGGCAGCAGGGCTTGTGCTCCTCCCTGTTGGATGGAGAAGGTGACCTGATGGCAGACCAGGTGTTTGCTGAATTGCCACAGTCAGACCCGGCTGTTGCTGGGGGCATTCAGGCTGGTGTTCTTCTGCTAGGGGGACTGATAAGAGTGTAGGGAGTGGGCTGAAGGCCCCATGGGTGAATCTCTTTAGAAATAATCGTAATTTGGGTAAAGGGTTCATGTTGGATGAGGTTGAAGACGTTGGTGATCTCGTTCAGCTGGAAGATGAGGATGTTGATGTGGTTGACGACGTATGGGGGCTGTGTTTTGTGGGTCTTTTTGCCGGTAAGTTCCCAGGTATGGGGGCGGTTCGGAAGTTAAGAGAAGGATGGAGGGTAGAATGTTCTCATTGGATTCATCGATCGGGATGGATTGTGTTTAAATTTCAATCTGAGGAAGATAGGTTGAAAGTTCTCAATGGTGGTCCGTATTTTTGTGTACGGCCGTAACCTGATGCTGAAAGTCATGCCAAGATGCTTCAGGTTGGGGGTGAAGATTTGGCCACTGTTCCAGTTTGGATCCAATTGCTGGACCTTCCGCTTGATTGCTGGAATGCCAGAGCATTGAGTAAGATTGTGTCTAAGATTGGGAAACCCATCACTACGGATATGATGACCCGGACTAAAGAGAGACTATCCTTCGCGCGCGTGTTAGCGGAGGTGGATGCTTCATAAGAACTGGTTCATGTGGTGACAGTGAAACTGCCTACGGGCGTGGTTTATGATCAGATGGTGGTGTTTGAGTTTGTACCTAAATACTGTAAGAAATGCAAGACATTTAGTCATGGAGAAGTGGGATGCAACAAAGAAACGGGGGAGAGTAGGTACCCGGTTTTTGTGCCTAAGAGGAAGTCTCGGCCTGGTGGGGTTGATATGCAGCCTCTAGATGGAAAGCATAAGGTTGGGGAGTCCTCAAATGTGAAGATTGGGGACGTCTTGGCTGAGAATGCGCAGCATGGCCCGAGTGGGTCAGGGGCTGAGGTGGACCAAGCGGCTGGTGCTGGCTATCCGGGGGGGGTATGTGTCCGATCAGGCGGAGGAGGGTCTGATACCACCAATGGATGCTTTGTCTGCAGATCGGAATGCTGCACTAGTTAGCCCTGCGGTGGCACAGGTTTCGGATGTTGCAGGAGCGGCTTCAACTGGTAAGAAGGGGAAGAATAAAGAAAGTCTGGACAGCAATATGGGGTTGCTACCCAGCAACAGGCTGTTGGCGTGGACAATCGGCTGAGGCTGTGGAGGAGGAGTCTACAGGACCAGCGGAGGATTTGGATACTAGTGAAGTGGGATGGACTAGAGTTGGTAAAAAGGGGAATCAGAAGAAGTTGTCTGGACAGCCAGGTGGGGCTACTGTCCAGCAACTTTCTGCTCGTAAGGGGTTGCAGTTGGAGCCTGTGGAGGAAGGGCTTTGAGGAAGGCTCGGAAGCTACACACTAGTGGTGACAAGGAAAAGGAGGTGGTTTTCTCGTAGTTGGCGGAGGAGTGTGAGATGTCCCTGTTTCCGCATTTAAGATCCACTTCTGTATCCAGGGGGAAATTGCGAGGGAAAGCCTTGCTTCCCTCTAAATGATGGTTGATCAGTCGACTTGAGTTTTATGGTTAGTCGACTACATTTATGTTTGGTCGACTGATCATGCTGCTAGTCGACTAGCAGGGGTTCACAGAGAGTCAGCGGTTTCCTGTGTGGAGCACTAGTCGACTTGACTTTTGGGGCAGGTCGACTAGTGCTCCTGCTGTGGCAAACGGCAGTTTGGCTAATCTTGGAAGTGAGGTGGAAATACATTGTATTGGGGTTGTTTGGGAGTTTGATGTAATCCTCATGTTCGCATCATAGGATAGTTTTTGATGTAGCTCTTGTTTGGGCTGCTGCAGGCTTCTTGTAGATACTTTTTTGGAAATAAAAATTTACATTCTCCAAAAAAAAAAAAAAAATCGCTCATATTGAGTCTAACTACTGATAGTTGGGTAACAGAATTCGGATTTGGAATCATGTCTTCCATACTCTTGGCAATTGATTGATAATATGAGTATGGACGTCGATTTGGAAATTATGGTGAAATTGTGAGTCCATGGATTTTGCGATTGCTGCTCGGACTCACGCAAGGGTTCCATACTCAAATCCAGTATTGATGGTTGTTCATTTTGAATAGATGAGACTGAAAAAGATGAGTAGACTCTTGAAAATTTGTTGAGATGAGGAGTCCAACATGTTTTGCATTCTATCACAAGAGACTTCCAAACATTTTTCTAACTCAGATTCTTCTTCAAGTGGATGCTTTAGAGAAGGAGTATGTTGAGTTGATGTGGGAAGGATTGTGAATTGAGCAAATTTGCATTTGTTGTAAGGACTCTTTTATACTCCTTTCCAAATCAGATTTTTTCTCGGTTGGTGGAACATGAAAAGGAGTATATGAACCAAAATTTGGGAATGAACTTTGTGAAAATTGTGGACAAGGCGGTTGAAAGTTTGACTCGGGGAGTTGAATCCCCATGGACTCTGTGAAGAGTAGAAATTATTTTGAAAATCTTGGTTATAGGATTGGAGATATGGGTCATATTGAGTCGAATATCCTCCCAACTCGGCATATATTGTTGTTCATGTTGTACATAGCCGGGTTGGAGTTATCCGAGTCAAATGAGGTCGGAGTGAAATATGGATTCATATTTGGATTGAAAGATTATTGTTGTTAAAATCCATTTCACAATATACAAAAAAAAAAGAAAACAACGGGGCCAAATTTGATCGGGGTAAAACCGCACACAAAAAGTGTGATGTTTTGAAATCAAGATTTAAAGTGTGTGTGCTTTGGCTTCCTCGATACTTCCGTTATAGCATAGAGGCTAAAACGAGTCGAATCCATAAGGACGGGAGGCGATAGAAGCTTTACCGATTGATTCACGTGTATGTTAAAGATTCTTCAAAGTTTTAAAAAATGAAAAGAAAAGAAAGCAAATAATGGAAAAGAAGTACGTTGAAACACGAAGAAGTGGGAACATAGAAAAAATGGTTTTTGTGGTTTTTGGAATGTTTCTAAAATAAAGTGAAAATAAAGAAAACTCACGGCTACTAACTACTAATGACTCCACCAACACGCTAACCTCTTAGTGATAGTTGCCTCACATGTATCATTAGCCATCACAAGTCCTTGGTTCAAGAGCGATTCAAACATGACCCATATGTACTCATCACAACCCAACTCAACAAACAAGTGCAAGCTACGCTTAAACCATAAATACTATAGAAGAGTAAGCATTGAGTAAAGTAATGTTAGCTTGTTAGTGGTTAGGAAGTTAGAGTGTTAGATCCATCATCATGAGCCATCAATGGCTCTTGCAAGAGCAGGCCAAACCGAGGCTATTAGATTCATGTGGATTATCAAATAAGAAGTTAGCAAGTTAGTGGTTAGTAGTTAGTTGCCATGAGAGAAAAGTTAGCTACACATGTAAAAGAGATTTAGAGAGAAGAAAACATAGAGAGGTAAAGAGAGCACCTTTCATAGATTGTCACCTTCTATTACAAGCACTCTTGCATTCCAAGCATGTACCACTCTCTCTCCCTATTATAAGATCTACAAAATGGAAATACAATGGAGGAAGAAGAACTAACCTAAACTAAACTACCCTAAATTACAACATGGAATGAAAACTACTCCTAACTCTGTATATCTCCAACTCTGGAACCCAAGGGGGGTATTTATAGCCACCAGGGAAGAGGGGGGCTAGGGGACAATCCCTGGCCCAAAACGCGGTCGTGGCTGTACGGCCGTACGGCCGCGGAAACGCGGCCCAGGCCGCGTTTTCGCGGCCATACTGGGGCCGCACGCGGTCCCTTCTATTCCCTGTCAGGTCTTTTGCCGGTTTCTGGTTTGCAGCCCCTGTTTTTGACAGAATCAGCTCTCTAGGTCAATGGCTATTTTAATAGGCCTTTAATCACCAATTAAATGGTGATTTTGTCGGAACTTGTTTTGATGAAAACATTTGTGAAGCCAATCATTTGGAGCTCTAACACAAGCCCATTCAAGAGTTCTTCATGATCAAGACTTCCCAAGGAGAGTTGCTAATGATATGTTTTGTAATTGTGAATAGCATGTCAAAAGCCTTGATGCACACACACACATATCTTAGTATCATAGTCGACTTATAGCCTACGATAGTCGACTAATTCATTGTATAGTCGACTTGACCAAATCCCTAGTCGACTAGTCTTGTGTCTCAAAAGAACCCAACTCTCTGTTTGTCCTGTTAGTCGACTTGACAGAATATCTAGTCGACTAATAGACCTTTGTAGTCGACTAACCCTTTTCCCATAGTAAACTAATCCCTGGCCTAGTCGACTTATAAGTTAGTTGTAGTCGACTTGGTTAAGTTAACCAGAACCTGTCACTTGAACTTATCTTGACCTAGTCGACTTATACCCAATATTAGTCGACTATTCCAATGAAATTTGCCTAGACTAGTCGACTAACCCATATCTCAAGTCGACTATAGGCAGTTTCTGACTGTTGGATAGTTTCTTCTGTATTCTGTATTTTCTGCAACGTTCTTCAACGTTTGAACATTCAAATTGCACCTAATAACTACCCTAACTAACCCTAGAGTGCAGCTATAAATAGGTTGTTAATCTTAGGCAAAATACCAATCCAAATCTTCAGTTTTCTGACCACAAAATTCTGCCAAAATTCTGGTTTCCTGAAAACTGTTCCCACTTCAGTTCTTCACCAGAATCCTATTCTCTAGTGAAGATCTTTGAAGTTTCTCCTATAGTAGCCCTTGTCCACGTTCACATATTGTACCAAGGCTTTTAGGAAGTGTTGTAATCCTCAAAGAAATCATTGTACAAGAGCGTCTTCTTGGTGTAGAAGAGAGGTTGTACAAGGTGGTATTTGTTCTCTTGGTTGTAAGAGAAGGTGTATGAAAAACACTAGAGGGGGGGTGAATAGGTGCAAGTGCTAATCTAGAACTAAATGCAAAACTTAGTGCGCTAAATGCGGAAGCTAATGCAAATCTTGCAACACACTTAGTACAATCAACAAGTGTAGCCGAATTTCCCGTGAAGGGCTCTGGACTAACTCCTCTTGATTCCCCTTGAATGGTTGAGGTGCTATGTGAAGCTCTTGTTGATTAGGTACAAGTGAGGCACACACAAACAACCAAGCATATACAAGATATAGCAATATGAAATATGTAAGGCACAACACAAGCAAATAGATATGATATGGCAATATGAATTATGCTCAACACAAGCAAATATGATATGATGTTATGAATGATGCTTTGCACAATTAAATGAGAGAGAGAGAGTTGAGAGATATTGGATCAAACGCTAAGACAAGATATGTTTCGAGGTTCGAGACCCTAGCTCTACATCCCCGCCTACACCACCGTGTAGGATTTCAATCCACTATAGGAGTACCGAACTCCTCTCTCAACCTTACAAAGCCACCGGGCTATACAACCACAATCCCCTCTACCGAAGAGGGATAAGGCCCGTAGCCAATACAACTCAATCACAATCACCTCTACCGAAGAGGGATCCAAACACCACTCCGATCAACCTCTACCAAAGAGGGATACACAAATAAAGGAGGGTTTACAACTTGAGGCTTAACCTCAAACACTTCTCTTTTCTCTCTTTTCCACAAAAACAAGATCCTAAATAGATTAGGATAGAAGATAGCTCAAGTGTGGAATCAAGTGTTTTGGAAACAAGCAACAAAGAAAAACTACTAGGGAAATCTCTTGTAAATGATAGAAAATGAAAATCAATACAATCTCCCAAAACCCTAGTTTTCTTTGATTTTCCAAAAACCCAAAACAATAAAGATGAGAAGTTTAAAGCCCAAAAACTCTTTTAAAAACTTGTTTTAAACTCTGAAAAACTGAGAATTTTTCTCTTGTAAAAACCTTGCCAAAAACCCAAAGAGATGGTTTTTTATAGGCCCATCAGAAAACTAGCCGTTAGGCTGAGGTGGCAGCCTGACAGGCGACCGGTCGACCGCCGGGTCGACCGCCAACGGTCAGAAATGTGACCGTTGGGCAACCACGGTCGACCGGCACGGTCGACCCAAACAAACAGAGAGCTCTGCTCTCACCCGGTCGACCCGTACGGTCGACCGAGTTTGTGTCTTCCAGACGTGCACATCTGTGCACGTCGGTCGACCCGACGGGTCGACCGGCCCTTGGTGCGGTCGACCGTCTGGTCGACCGACCGGCCTGTCAACACAAACCTGGGTCAGAAAACTGGGAAAATATTTTATAAAAATCTTTTATCTTTCTGAAAATCCTATAAAACTTGTTTTAACATTTTATATTCAAACACAAATAAGTGATAAAAATTTCAAGACATATATCAACTATATCAATTCATTTTTGAGTCTTGCAAATTTTATCAAAACCAACACTTGTATTTTTTATCAAACTTGATTTTTCAAACATGAATAGGATAGTCAAAATAAGTTTGTCTAGCAAGTTTAAAGCATGTATGTATATCTAGAATATATCTAATATACATAAGAATAAAATAAACTTGTTTTGATCTAAACTATTCATAAAAACCTAATCCAAACATGAAAAGTGTGTGTTATGTGCACTTGAGCATATCAACTATACTAAGCTTTACAAATGGATCTAAACACACTATCTAAACTATGGATACCTAAGTCTTCTTGATGATCTTCATCTTCAAGTTGACTTGCTCCAAAACTCCATCCATGGGCTAGGCAAAGTGTGATCTTGAAGCTTAAGCCCTGGAATCACCATGAATAGCTTCTAAACTCCTTGTTGAAGCTAATCACCAACTAATATCTTGGTTAATGATCTGAAACTTAAACAACACAGATTATTAGTAAACATAACTACATGAGTTAATCATCATCATCATCAAAACTAGGGTGGAAGGCCTATGGGCCAACAATCTCCCCCTTTTGATGATGACAAAACTCATGGAGTTATATATGCATGGATTAAAGTTAAGCTTCAAAGAAGCTCCCCCTTAACTCATGCATAAACAAATAAACATAAGATATGCAATGAAAGCTCTTAACATGAATGCATATCTATGCAAAACAATAAAGGTTCTAGATACCAATGAAATGTTCAAAACCAAAACATGTTCTAGATACCAATTATCAAAAACATCAATTATCAAAACAAACATGCTCTAGATACCAATTAAACATAAACTAATTAAACTTAATATATGCAAAAACATAACTATGCATATATAAAACAACTCATGCATGTTAAACATGTTAAACAAATAATTCTCCCCCTTTTTGTCAATCATCAACAAGGGTAAACAATCAAAACAAAACATGTTAAACTTCACAAACAACTCATGCATTTTTCTCTCCCTTTTTGTTCGAAACAATGGAACAACAAAGGGTTAATAAAAAAATAATGTTTTCCCCCTTTTTGTCTAAAACAAAAACAAAACCAAATAGGGGTGACAATCAATTAAGATATCAATTGAAGATATGTCAAAGAATAGCATATTGATACCAATTGAAAGGAAACAAACAAAGAAAATATTAATACCAATTTTTAAGCAAAACACATGAGAATCTTGATACCAATTTAAATTAAACATAATAAATTTTGAATGTCTAAACACAAATTTTGATACCAATTGTAAATGTTTTACCAATTGAAAAGATTTTACATAGAAACATTGATACCAATTGTAAGAATTGTTCATTTTAAACATATGATACCAAATTCGAATTTTCAATCATAAAGTATGGGAGTACAAATACCAATTGAAAGACAAAATCAAATTTTCTCCCCCTTTATGAAATACAAACTAAAATAATGCATATGCTTGATACCAATTTAAAAGTAATCAATTGAAACAAATTGAAGCTCAAGCAATAGCATAAACACAAACATATATATGAATGGAAAATAGATACCAATTGAAATTGATATTCTTGGAATTGAAATCATACATACATACAAAACATATATGAGTATACGAGAAAGGTCAAAATTGATACCAATTGAAAGAATTCAATGATACCAATTGAAATAATAATAAGATCAAGTGTATACATCATATTATCTACCTCCCAATCATGGTTCAAGTTTAAATGATTTTCACTTTAAAGCATTCATGAACATGATCTCCCATCCAACCTCCCATCAAGGGTAGGGGTTTTCAAAATAGATTTGAAAAATAAGCTTTGTTTGAAATACTCTACCAAAGTGAAGAATACGAATTAGTTAAAATGGAAATTTTTGTTAACTAGTACGAAATCCTTCAAGCAAGGAATAAACTAAAAATAATTTTCATAAAACATAAAATCCACAAGATAATCAACACTCTATTCTAATTAGGCATAAATATGACTCATGAAACAAAACATGAGCAAGCAATAAATGTGAGTGTACAAATAAGGTGTGAATATCATAATCATGAAAATTTTTCATTAAGCTCAATTATTCCTTAAGCATGAAAACATAAAAACATAAAAATCATCAAACTATTTAATCTTCAAGGCATATGTATGTGTAATACAAACTAAAGTATACATACATATCCAAAACACAACGAGTCCACAAAATATATGCATTAAGGCACTGGCTCAAAAGGATAAACATGTATATCTAATAGTTTGGACAAGATACTAAGACATATACATGAAGTTAAATATATACACAAAAACATGAAACATGAAAAGCTAAATTTTCATTAAAACAAAATTTTCATATCAAGGCATATGTATGTTTTTGTCAAACATGAAGTATACATACATATCCCTAAACACAATTGAGTCCATATATATAGATTTGCATGAAAGGCAAATGACTCAAGGGGTATACATGTATATCTTAAAGTTTGGCAATAATACACATATACATGAAGTGAAACACACAATCATAAAACAATTTCAAAAATGAGAATACAATTTTGAAATGTACGAATCATCAAAACTAGACTATACTATCACATCTAATGGTTCAAATAAGCAATCAAGCCCAAACGTATATAGATTTATTTGTGGCCCATTATATGCACAAGTATGTACCTAGTCTTAATGAAAACTAACATCTAAACATATATTCAAAACATGAAGCGTCAAAGACAAAAATCATCATGATAAAACTAAAACATGATCACTATGTAAATTTACATGTATTAGATTCATGATGTACATTATAGCTTAAACAAAAGTGAGAACACTAAGTATAGGTTCATATAAGCATGTGTGTCTCAAATACTATACATGTATGTCAAGGATCTAATAAACATGGTATTTACATACTAATCCATAGACAATAAAACATGCTATAAAACATCAAAACATGCTAATAAAGATAAACATGGAAAGCATGTAAACAATAAATGGGAGTAAAGGATTGTTACCAAAACCGAAGAAGCAACTCTCCTTGTCTCCAAAACATGGTGGTCTTCTCCACCAAATCTTCCTTGAAAGTGATGCATCCAATTGATTTCCTTAAGTACGGAACACATCCACTCCAAGGTACGGCAACTCTCACGTCATGTGAGAGCCCACCCTACATCAAATAAAGGAGGAGTGGTCTTTGGTACCCATACTCTTTTGGGTCCATGGGGGTTAGTCCCTTCTCTAACCCAAACAAAATTCTTTGCTAAGTTTACATTATGTAATCTATCAAAGCAAAATTTAGCAAGGTGGCCCTTACGTCCACAATGTGTACAAGTGTACACATGAGCATACATATGGTGATGGTGTGTCCGTGTGGAGCATGTGTATGCTGTGGAGGGTGTGCATGCATAAAGGTTGGAACTTATTTCTTTCGAACCAAGGATTCCAAGCGTGTGTGGTTCATGGCACATTGGCTCATAGTGGAGCCCAAACAATCTACTCTCTTCTTTAACAAACAAATATCATCATTAATTCTAGAAGAAGAGGTACATGCATTAGGTAGACTAGATGAAGAAGCTACACTAGCATGGCAAACATGTGCATCCATCTTATTTTGCAAAACAATGTTTTTCTTTAAACAAGCATCTAAATCATTTGAAATAGAAATTATTTTATTTTTCAAAGCAACATTTTCTTTTAAAAACAAATCACTTTCGAAGACAAATTTTCATTTTTTCTTCAAAAGAGTTTCACAATCATTTTTAGATTTTAAAATTCATTTTCTTAAAGTGCAAGTTCCAATTGAGATCTCAATGAATCCCTTTCATTATAGACCTCACCTTCTCTTGCAAAACATTGTTAAGTCTAGAATACAAACTCTTATTTTCATTTTCAAGTCCTAGACTTTTGTTTTTCAAAATTTTATATTTTTCTATTAACTTTTCACACACAATAGAAAGTTCTTCATTTAAAGCATGGGGATCTACAATATCATCACATGAAGAACTAGCATCCTCACTATCTAGTTGAAGTTCCGATTGTACCTCAAGGGAGTCATTCCCTTGGACCATATAGCATTGTGAGTCGGATTCTCCACTAGACTCCTCCGGTTGATTTGGCAATTGAAGCTCGGAGTGGTGGTGGTTGTCAACATGTTCCACACTGCAAATGCGGAATCAAAGTTAGAAGCAAGTAAAAGATATTCTTTTGATAATGTGCTTCTAATGGCCTCAAGGGCTTGTGCATTGGCCCTATATGATTGCGATCTCCAAGATAGCATTTCTTGGTGGCCGCAAGAAAGATATGCAAACCTAGGGTCTTTAGGTACATGGACATCCTATACTTCCAAACAACAATGTTGGAAGGATCAAAGCTAGGTGGGGTCATGAAGTCCATGGCAAACTATATGAGTGTGCAAACAAAGCAAATGCAAACAATAGACTAGCAACCAAATGGATCTCACTCCTAGGATGTTAAGCCTAATATCAGGAGCACTAGCTCTGATACCAATTGAAAAACACCTAGAGGGGGGTGAATAGGTGCAAGTGCTAATCTAGAACTAAATGCAAAACTTAGTGCGCTAAATGCGGAAGCTAATGCAAATCTTGCAACACACTTAGTACAATCAACAAGTGTAGCCGAATTTCCCGTGAAGGGCTCTGGACTAACTCCTCTTGATTCCCCTTGAATGGGTTGAGGTGCTATGTGAAGCTCTTGTTGATTAGGTACAAGTGAGGCACACACAAACAACCAAGCATATACAAGATATAGCAATATGAAATATGCAAGGCACAACACAAGCAAATAGATATGATATGGCAATATGAATTATGCTCAACACAAGCAAATATGATATGATGTTATGAATGATGCTTTGCACAATTAAATGAGAGAGAGAGAGAGAGTTGAGAGATATTGGATCAAACGCTAAGACAAGATATGTTTCGAGGTTCGAGACCCTAGCTCTACATCCCCGCCTACACCACCGTGTAGGATTTCCAATCCACTATAGGAGTACCGAACTCCTCTCTCAACCTTACAAAGCCACCGAGGCTATACAACCACAATCCACCTCTACCGAAGAGGGATAAGGCCCGTAGCCAATACAACTCAATCACAATCACCTCTACCGAAGAGGGATCCAAACACCACTCCGATCAACCTCTACCAAAGGGATACACAAATAAAGGAGGGTTTACAACTTGGAGACTTAACCTCAAACACTTCTCTTTTTCTCTCTTTTCCACAAAAACAAGATCCTAAATAGATTAGGATAGAAGATAGCTCAAGTGTGGAATCAAGGTGTTTTTGGAAACAAGCAACAAAGAAAAACTACTAGGGAAATCTCTTGTAAATGATAGAAAATGAAATCAATACAATCTCCCAAAACCCTAGTTTTCTTTGATTTTCCAAAACCCAAAACAATAAAGATGAGAAGTTTAAAGCCCAAAACTCTTTTAAAAACTTGTTTTAAACTCTGAAAACTGGGAATTTTTCTCTTGTAAAAACCTTGGCCAAAAACCCAAGAGATGGGGTTTTTATATGCCCATCAGAAAACTAGCTGTTAGGCTGAGGTGGCAGCCTGACAGGCGACCGGTCGACCGCCCGGGTCGACCGCCAACGGTCAGAAAATGTGACCGTTGGGCAACCACGGTCGACCGGCACGGTCGACCCAAACAAACAGAGAGCTCTGCTCTCAACCCGGTCGACCCGTACGGTCGACCGAGTTTGTGTCTTCCAGACGTGCACATCTGTGCACGTCGGTCGACCCGACGGGTCGACCGGCCCTTGGTGCGGCGACCCGTCTGGGGTCGACCGACCGGCCTGTCAACACAAACCTGGGTCAGAAAACTGGGAAAAATATTTTATAAAAATCTTTTATCTTTTCTGAAAATCCCATAAAACTTGTTTTAACATTTTATATTCAAACACAAACAAGTGATAAAAATTTCAAGACATATATCAACTATATCAATTCATTTTTGAGTCTTGCAAATTTTATCAAAACCAACACTTGTATTTTTATCAAACTTGATTTTTCCAAAACATGAATAGGATAGTCAAAATAAGTTTGTCTAGCAAGTTTAAAGCATGTATGTATATCTAGAATATATCTAATATACATAAGAATAAAATAAACTTGTTTTGATCTAAACTATTCATAAAACCAAATCCAAACATGAAAAGTGTGTGTTTTGTGCACTTGAGCATATCAACTATACTAAGCTTTACAAATGGATCTAAACACACTATCTAAATTATGGATACCTAAGTCTTCTTGATGATCTTCATCTTCAAGTTGACTTGCTCCAAAACTCCATCCATGGTTAGGCAAAGTGTGATCTTGAAGCTTAAGCCCTGGAATCACCATGAATAGCTTCTAAACTCCTTGTTGAAGCTAATCACCAACTAATATCTTGGTTAATGATCTGAAACTTAAACAACACAAGATTATTAGTAAACATAACTACATGAGTTAATCATCATCAAACTAGGTGGAAGGCCTATGGGCCAACAGTGTACACATTTGGCAAAGGGGATTTGTCAAGTGGTGTGCATGGTGTTGATTTTAGGTGTACAAAGTCAAGGATAAAGGAAAATCTCAAGCGGGTGTTGATTGAGTTTTTACCTCTACGCAAAAATAAAATATTAGATTTAAGAATTAAAGGTGTGCGAGGTTCTCAATACTAATCCGCGGTAGCAATGGCTATGCGGGTCGTGATCCTCTGGGAGGGACTAGCGATGGAAGCGTTTGTAAGATTCTCTAAAATTTTTATTTATTTTATTAGTTATGATGGTATTTACAAGGAAGTGTGGTGAAAAGAATTTGAGAGAGATAGAGATAGAAATCTAAACTAAAGAAAGAAAGAAAGAAAGAAACACATACCTCTTCAGTCTGCTTACCTTTTGAACCGTTGCGATGATTTACCTTTTCTTGGAAGGCGTACAAGCATGGCGTATAGGATCGTCCGCCTTCTTAATCTACACTATGAAATAAAAGACAACTATGAAGACCTGTTCATCGCCATAGGCCATCAAGGGCTCTTCTTCGGCTAGGTAGTCTCGAAGCAGTTGGTTCTCATGGTGGGCAAGACTTAGAGAGAAATAGAAAAAAGCAAATACTGAGATACACAAGATTAAACAAGAAAAAAAACAAAAATAATAAAAGAACAAAAACACCTCGATTCGATTATTAAACAATGGTGGAAAAATAAAACTTACACCGACTGTCACCATCAGTACAAGTAGATCCCTTCCTCCATGAGAACATCATCTCCTCTCAGTTTTTACAAAAATAAAATAAATAAAATTACAAAGGAGGAAAGAAAATCTAAACTAGAAGAAGAAAAACCTAAAAACCCTAGCTTTTGGCCCTTGGCTCTGCCTCTGGACGCTCTGTACGTTGCACTGCAGGGGGTATTTATAGGTGCAGAAGGAGTTAGAGTCCAGTTACAACTCTCCCACGAAAGCTGATCCCCAGACTCGTCAGAAATGCTGCGGAAACGGGAAATTTGCCATGGAAATGCGGCACTTTTGTAGCCAAATGCCACGCGCTTTGGCGCGTGGCCTCTCCTGGTCCGTCCATCTGGGCGTTTTGCTTCTGAAAGTTTGATCCTAGCTCTTTATCGTGGGATTTGGATATAACTTGGGAATCAAGTTATCTAGATTTCAAATCTCCAAATATCTTTATCCACGAATTTCCTCATTTTTGCACTCTTATCTTTAGCTTTTATTCTCATCTGCAAGTGTTTAGGGTTAGATAGAAGTCTATCCTTCCCTCATCTTTGATATTTGCAACTTTAGCCCTTGTGTATTTGCACTTTTGACATTTGATATTTGCACTTTTGCACCTGGGCTTCAAATGTGGGCTTTTGGCTCTTTTTAGGCTTTAATTCTTTATTTTCATTATTTCGAGGCCTGCACACAATAATTACAAAATACTAATAAATGTGCAGAATTAAATGAATAAATATGAAAATGTGATGGTAAATGTTATGATAAAATGCATTTTTCACTACCAATCACACCCCCACACTTATCTTTTTGCTCGTCCTCGAGTAAAAACAAAGAAAAAGAAAAAGAAAATCTAATCTAACTAACTCACTTTCGTAGGAATCACGGTTGCACTTAGCACGTGCAACAAGCCGTTAAACCTCTAGTTACCCTAGAGGACGAGTGTTGTCTCGTGAGGGTTTTCAGCGGATTGCACCCACAAAATCCATAAAAAGGAAAATATTTGAAATACTTTTGAAGAAACTAAGTAGTCTATAAGTTTTTAGATTATCATTTTTATTCATTCTTCAAACTTAGTCTTTATAAAGTGAATTGTTTTCCTTTTTAGGTAAGGATCAAAATTGAATTTCTAATATAGTCTTTTTCGTTACCAAAAATCATATGCATCCTTATGAATTTTTACTAGGAATTCCTTAACTTAGACTTTCATGCCTCTTTATTTTTTTTCTTTTTTTTTAATATGTATAACTCATCTAATTTTCTTTCGTGTAAGCATCAAGGCTTCTTGAGGCCCTCATACCTAACTAATTGACTATTATATGTGTTAGTACATATATAAGTAATTTTTCCTTAATTTCCTTAGGCTTTCTAATCCACCCATGTAACGAACTTAAAGTCGATGACTCCCAAACCGGTTGGCTTTAGGGCACCAGGTGAGAAAACACCCCGCGGACTCAAATTCGAGTGAAATAGGCCAAAACTAAGGACTTTATTTTATTTACTCACCTTTAGGCATGAATACTTATGCTTCTTGAGGCACATGTATCAGCTTAATTAGTGATTTTCTTTTTTTTTTTTTTATATGAGGCACAAAGGTCTTCGTCTTAGAATCCTAGATATGCATTAGGTATGCACATTTCATTAAGGTAAAATTAAGACTAACTACTTATTCAATTTTTCCTCCTATGCCTAAAAATTCAACAATTTATTTATTTTGACCAAGTTTTTAGAAATCCTAATCATGATTTTCCTAATCCTTAAAACTAACTTAGATTTCTTTCAAAAGATAAGTCAAAATATTGTCTTTTTATAATTTTTTTTTTAATTAGCAGATTTTTGTTAGTTTCTAACTATGTTAGTATGTTAGTAAAGCCCACCCCCACACTTATCTCATGCATTGTCCTCAATGTATGAATGAATGCATATATGCATGAAACAAAAGAAGGGAAGGCAGAAGTTACCTCAAGGTGGTGGTTCCGGAGGTGGTCTAATTGGGCCAAGCGTAGCTACCCAATCAAGATAACATATAATTTGGTGGAACCCACCAGAAATTTTCCTTACATAACCCACTAAAATGTATGTATATTTATTTTTTAAAATTTCCACCCCATCAAATTTCCAAATTTCATAATAAATTTCAGAGTCAATTATGTCAACCTTCTTATCCCAAAATGGAGTATGAAAAGATGAAAATTATTGATTTGGACATTATAGGTACGGGAACGAATACCGACTCAGGGAAGAAGCTCAAATCAAGTAAGGGCTCAGGAGTCGGGCTAAGTTCAGGAAGTGGGTCCAAATTAATAAGTTTAAGCTCAAGTCCACAATCATCTTCCCACAATGGCAGGTGACTCAATGTTGGTGATTCAAGTTCAAGAATGATAGGTGTGGGAATCAAAACTGACTCTAAAATATTACCTAATTTAGGTAACAGAACAGGAGTCAATAATGATTCAGGAATTTGAACTTGATCATAGATTTGAGAATCTAGGTCACATATCTCATTGGGTTCAATGTAATAAAAAGAACTTGCCAATTTTTCCATAGGACTTTCAAAATTACACAATTGGTCAAGTTCAATATGATCATTAAGAATGGGTGATTCAATTTCATGATGAATTGGAATAGGGTCCAATGTTGACTCGGGAAAAGTGAAATCAGGTGAAGACACTGGAGTCATTATTGGATCAGGAATAAAATTGAATCATCAAGTTGGGGATCATGATCATATTCATCCTCAAGTTCTATTTCAGGAAAGGAAAAACTTGCCAAATTATCAAGATTGGAGTTTCGGCAAGTTCAAATGATGGCACTGAAATAGAATCTTGTTGTCCAAAGCAATTTGGTTCGTCGGCTCTAAAGAATGATTATCAATATCAGGAGTGGCCGGACGGTGAGAACGTAAAGATTGAACCATCAGATCTATATCATGATCTCGAGCTAATCTAGCCTGAGTCATGGCCTTAAGCATCCTTTCATAGTCGATAGGTGCATCATGTTCTGATTGGACTTAAAAATAGGAAGGGTAATCGTGATGAAGTTGTGAGTCGGTGGACTCACGCATCATCATGTCTAAGATTGATGGTGATTTTTGCTTGGACTCATTCATACTCATCATTTCCAAGATAGATGGATTTCTATTCTGAATGGTGGATCTGAGTATGAATCTTGGGAATATTGTGGACAAGGTGGATACGGAGGACAAGGTGGTTGAAAATTGGACTCGGGGACTCGAAACCCCATGAACTCTGTGAAGAGTTGAAATTATTAAGAAAATTATAGTTATAAGATGGAGGGTGTGGGTTATATTCATTCGGATAAGACCATTCCGGCACACTAGATTGGTCAAAGTTATGATATGCCGGTTGGTAATATCCGAATAATAGTTAGGTGTGTAATATGGATTAAATTTGGAATTATTATTATATGCCATATCACACAGACACAAACAAAGAAAAAGAAAACAAACAAATAAACAAAAAAAAAAGAAAAAATTCTAACCTAAGTTAGGGTAGACCTATGACCTAGACGACTCCTAACTGGTTAGACTGTCCTCGGGAGGTAGGGTGCAGACTTTGACCACAAGTTAATCAGCCAGGTCAGGGCAAGATTGGTGGAGGTTTCCGTCAAAGACGTTCCTTAATTAAATAACCACCAATCTTCGGGCTTTCGCCCTCAATCCCCTTCCTAGACACTGATTTGGCAAGAGTCAACTTCCAACACTGTTCCTCCTTAGGATAATCTCCTAATTGAGTCCGAGATGTCCCTAGGGCTAACATCTACTAATTTTAAGTTAGGCTTGGTTGGGTTAGTGAGTGCTTGGGATATGCTTTTTGGGCTAAGGAAGGGTGATGAAATCCCCACCTTATCTTGTTAATGGGTTATGCCCTTAAGATGAATTAGTGCAAGTGTACAAGATAAGTAAATAAGATTCACTCAAAGCAGAAAATCAACCAAGAGATGAGTCCTACTCTACATGCAATGCGTACGTACCTTGCTCCAGCACTCTTCAACAGTAAATTAAAGTAATTGAAAACACGTGCCTAATATGCAAACGTCTAATCAATTTTATCTTTAACAACAAATTTTTTTACTGTGATTAATTAGCAATTTACAGGTATATCACAGAACAAATCAGAACAGAGCAGAAAACAGTATTTTAAATTTGAAGCAATCTGCAAAAAATTGCAGTTAGTAGTTCACTACTAAGGCCGCGTTTTCGCGGCTACGGCCGCGGATCCGCGGCACTACAGTAGACTCTGATGCTCTGCCTTCGGGGCAGAGGCACAGAGTAGCTATATGTCCACTGTTGCTGCTGTTTTTCTGTTTCCTGTTCTCCAAACCTGCAAACAGAAAAGAATAAAAGAATTAGTTAATTAATTTTTTTTTATTAAAGAATAACTTACCGTCCCTCCCCGGCAACGGCGCCAATTTGTTGATTGAGTTTTTACCTCTACGCAAAAATAAAATATTAGATTTAAGAATTAAAGGTGTGCGAGGTTCTCAATACTAATTCGCGGTAGCAATGGCTATGCGGGTCGTGATCCTCTGGGAGGGACTAGCGATGGAAGCGTTTGTAAGATTCTCTAAAATTTTTATTTATTTTATTAGTTATGATGGTATTTACAAGGAAGTGTGGTGAAAAGAATTTGAGAGAGATAGAGATAGAAATCTAAACTAAAGAAAGAAAGAAAGAAAGAAACACATACCTCTTCAGTCTGCTTACCTTTGAACCGTTACGATGATTTACCTTTCTTGGAAGGCGTACAAGCATGGCGTATAGGATCATCCGCCTTCTTAATCTACACTATGAAATAAAAGACAACTATGAAGACCTGTTCATCGCCATAGGCCATCAAGGGCTCTTCTTCGGCTAGGTAGTCTCGAAGCAGTTGGTTCTCATGGTGGGCAAGACATTAGAGAGAAAATAGAAGAAAGCAAATACTGAGATACACAAGATTAAACAAGAAAAAAAAACAAAAATAATAAAAGAACAAAAACAACCTCGATTCGATATTAAAACAATGGTGCAAAAGTAAAACTTACACCGACTGTCACCATCAGTATAAGTAGATCCCTTCCTCCATGAGAACATCATCTCCTCTCAGTTTTTACAAAAATAAAATAAATAAAAATTACAAAGGAGGAAAGAAAAATCTAAACTAGAAGAAGAAAAACCTAAAAACCCTAGCTTTTGGCCCTTGGCTCTGCCTCTTGACGCTCTGTACGTTGCACTGCAGGGGGTATTTATAGGTGCAGAAGGAGTTAGAGTCCAGTTACAACTCTCCCACGAAAGCTGATCCCCAGACTCGTCAGAAATGCCGCGGAAACGGGAAATTTGCCGTGGAAACGCGGCACTTTTGTAGCCAAATGCCACGCGCTTTGGCGCGTGGCCTCTCCTGGTCCGTCCATCTGGGCGTTTGCTTCTGAAAGTTTGATCCTAGCTCTTTATCGTGGGATTTGGATATAACTTGGGAATCAAGTTATCTAGATTTCAAATCTCCCAATATCTTTATCCACGAATTTCCTCATTTTTGCACTCTTATCTTTAGCTTTTTTTCTCATCTGCAAGTGTTTAGGGTTAGATAGAAGTCTATCCTTCCCTCATCTTTGATATTTGCAACTTTAGCCCTTGTGTATTTGCACTTTTGACATTTGATATTTGCACTTTTGCACCTGGGCTTCAAATGTGGGCTTTTGGGCTCTTTTAGGCTTTAATTCTTTATTTTCATTATTTCGAGGCCTGCACACAATAAATTACAAAATACTAATAAATGTGCAGAATTAAATGAATAAATATGAAATGTGATGGTAAATGTTATGATAAAAATGCATTTTTCACTACCAATCAGGTGTCTTGGGGACTGGATGTAGGTCATGAAGACCGAACCAGGATAAATCTCTCGTGTGTGCGTTTGCCTAACTTTCTGAGATTTACTTTTTCTTTATTGTAAGTTTTCTTTATTTATTTAACTTTAATCCTTCTTTGTTTTAGTATATGTGTTGACTTCGTATTTAGATCCACAAGTGACATCATATCGGGACCTACAATTGGTATCATAGTAGGATCAATAATTGGTATCAGAGCCCTGCATACCTAGTCAACAACAAGCAAGGATGGCAACGGAGTTCCCTTCATCACATTCAAAGAAGGACATTCTACACAACGTCCACCGCTATTTGACGGATCTAACTACAACTATTGGAAGTGTAGAATGAAGATCTACTTGCAATCGCTCAACTACGAACTTTGGAACATCGTAGAAGCAACGTACACCAAACCGCCTACCCCACTACAACGCTTGGAGTGATGATCAAAAGAGGAATGCGAACCTTGACGCCAAAACGATGAATGCTCTATTCTGTGCCTTAACCAAAGAGAGAGTTCAATCGTGTGTCAACAGCCACTTCTGCAAATCAAATATGGCATACTCTTCAGGTAACACACGAAGGCACAAATAAAGTTAAAGAATCTAAGATATCTATTCTTGTCCACAGGTTTGAATTATTCAAAATGGAGGAGAATGAAACCATATCAGAAATGGTTACAAGATTCACCGACATTACCAATTCCTTAGCATCCCTTGGAAAGGAATACACACAAGTCGAAAAAATTCGCAAGATCCTTCGTGCACTTACACCAGAATGGGAAGAAGACAACCACAATTGAAGAAGCGAATGATCTCTCAACTATGTCGTTAGAAAACCTTATTGGTAATCTAATGGCATATGAAGTGCAACTCGAAGAAAGAAAGAAGGATGAACAACAACCTCGCTCAAAGAAGAAAGAACTTGCTTTCATGCATCCTCAGACACAGACACATTCAGATGACGATGAAGAGGAGATGACAATGCTTTCAAGAAAATTCAGAAGATTCTTAAAGCAAGGTAAATTTAAATGCTTTAATTGCAATAAAACAGGTCATATGAAGAAGGATTGCCCATTGCTCAAAAATAAAGGTAAATTAAAGAGCAAAAGTTCAGAAAGAAGAAAGACTATGAAGCATCATGGGAAAACAGTGATTCCTCTTCCTCTGACGAAGAAGAAACCACTGAACATGTCAACATCTATTACATGGCGCTAGAAGAAGATGAGATATCATATGCTGAACTTTCAGATGCATTCCATGAATATTCAATGATCTAAAAAATGAAAAACTGAAAAATAAAGTTTTATCAAAGGAAAATGAAAAACTTTTAAATGAAAATTCATGTTATGCTTTACAAGTTTCTTCTATAAATTCTCAAAAAGATGAGTTTGAAAAAGTAATATCATCTTTGAAAAAGGATAATGAGAAATTTATAAAAGAAAATATTTTTCTTAAAAAGGAAACTGTGTCTTTAAATGAAAGGATTTTTGTATTGGATAAAGACATATCAGTTTTCAAAAAGAAATATGAAGAATTTTTGAAAAATGTGACTAAGTTCAATCAAGGAAAAGAAAAATTGAATGATTTGTTATCTTTTCAAAAGTTGTCACATAATAATTATGGTATTGGATTTGTTGAAAAATCTTCATATTGTAGTAATCCATATATTCTTTTATGAAAAGAAAGTCTGATAATAGTTCAAAAAGAATGAAGAAAAAGTTTATATGGATTCCTAAGAATTTAAGCATTTTTGATAAAAATACCTATATTGCATCATACATACATGATATATGTAATTCATGCAATTATGTGTATATTAACAGGTGGAAATCAAATTCAAATTGGGTTTGGTCTCCTAAAGGTTAACACTTTACTCTTATGATTGGTACCATCTAACGTTTATCTTTCAGGTACCATATAAGAAGATTGATGAGTACAATACTTCATATATATATATATATATATATATATATAGTATATATATATATATATATATATATATATATATATATATATATATATATATATTATTAATATATATTATGATATATTTGTTGCAGGCGGAGAACACAAGTATTTCTATATCTGTTATAACCCATTTCTGCAGGGGAGAAAATATAACTTATTTTTCTGCAGGGGAGCATTTGTGCACACAAAGTGTCATCATCAAAAAGGGGGAGAATGTTGGAACTTGTTTGATGAAGACATTTGTAAAGCCAATCATTTGGAGCTCTAACACAAGCCCATTCAAGAGTTCTTCATGATCAAGACTTCCCAAGGAGAGTTGCTAATGATATGTTTTGTAATTGTGAAATAGCATGTCAAAAGCCTTGATGCGCAGACACATATCTTAGTATCATAGTCGACTTATAGCCTACGATAGTCGACTAATTCATTGTATAGTCGACTTGACCAAATCCCTAGTCGACTAGTCTTGTGTCTCAAAAGAACCCAACTCTCTGTTTGTCCTGTTAGTCGACTTGTCAGAATATCTAGTCGATAATAGACCTTTGTAGTCGACTAACCCTTTCCCATAGTTGACTAATCCCTGGCCTAGTCGACTTATAAGTTAGTTGTAGTCGACTTGGTTCAGTTAACCAGAAACCTGTCACTTGAACTTATCTTGACCTAGTCGACTTATACCCAATATTAGTCGACTAATCCAGTGAAATTTGCCTAGACTAGTCGACTAACCCATATCTCAAGTCGACTATAGGCAGTTTCTGACTGTTGGACAGTTTCTGTATTCTGGTATTTTCTGCAACATTCTTCAACGTTTGAACATTCAAATTGCACCTAATAACTACCCTAACTAACCCTAGAGTGCAGCTATAAATAGGGTTGTTAATCTTAGGCAAAATATCAATCCAAATCTTCAGTTTTCTGACCACAAAATTCTGCCAAAAATTCTTGTTTCCTGAAAACTGTTCTCACTTCAGTTCTTCACCAAAATCCTATTCTCTAGTGAAGATCTTGAAGTTTCTCCTATACTAGCCCTTGTCCACGTTCACATATTGTACCAAGGCTTATAGGAAGTGTTGTAATCCTCAAAGAAATCATTGTACAAGAGCGTCTTCTTGGTGTAGAAGAGAGGTTGTACAAGGTGTGTTTGTTCTCTTGGTTGTAAGAGAAGGTGTACACATTTGGCAAAGGGGATTTGTCAAGTGGTTGCATGGTGTTGATTTTGGGTGTACAAAGTCAAGGATAAGGAAAATCTCAAGCGGTGGCTTGGGGACTGGATGTAGGTCACGAGGACCGAACCAGGATAAATCTTTCGTGTTTGCGTTTGCCTAACTTTCTGAGATTTACTTTTTCTTTATTGCAAGTTTTCTTTATTTATTTAACTTAATCCTTCTTTGTTTTAGTATATGTGTTGACTTCATATTTTAGATCCACAAGTGACATCATATCGGGACCTACAATTGGTATCAGAGTAGGATCAACAGATTTAGGGTCTTCTTCTTCATTGCACACCATGGACCTAGATCAAGCAAGCAAAGCTTTATTAGCAAAATTTAATATGAAATAAATGTGAAGATGTGATAAAAATTATGAAAAATTAGAGACTAATCAATAGTCAGGAGGCATCATCTAGAGTCCCTAAATTGGTGTTTTCTAATCTCTTTCTCCTTCTATTTTATTATTTCATGAAGGTCATATTATTTATCATGTTTTTGCATCTCTTCTAATATGAACTAATTCTCCATAGCTAAGGCATTGATGTAGGTTAAATATTATGACGATATAATTGTTGCTTTATGTTATTTTACTATTTTGTTCTTCAAGTTTAAATCTTTTTCATATTAAGTTTTTATTCCTGATTTTCTTGTTATTAATTGGTGGCCAATAATTATACGGATGATTAGGTTTGAGACTGAGAAGAGATAACCTAGGATAATATCATAAGAATAAAAATCACAACTTGATAAGTTGAGACGTAAAAGTTGTGCAATCATATGAAAGATTCACCGTACTTAATACTTCTTCTAACTTGTAAATCTATTAGATCAGAGATTGTAGGTTCTTGAATTAGAAGACAGATTAGTATTGCTCGAGAGAGAATACTAGTTAGATTAAGAACTTTCGATTGTTTATATGAATAGTTAGAATTCACTAACATAAGCACAATTTTATATCTGATTATATTACTGAAATCAATTGCCCTAGCACTTTCTTTTATGAAAATTACTCTTTTAGTTTCTTGTTTGTAGTTTATTTTAAATCATCTTCTTAGTCAATTATTCAAATAAAATTAGAAAAAATTAGTTTGGTATTCAATAGACATCAATTCTCGTGGGAACGATACTCTACTCACTACTTATTACTTGTAAACGATTGGTGCACTTACCAATTCGCAACATCAAGTTTTTTGCACCGTTGCTGGGGATTGTTTTGTTCCTATTGATATCAATGATATTTTAACTAATTTTAATTTGAATTCAGATTGCAAATCTAATATCTGGACTTTTTATTTTATAGGCTGCAGAAGACGCTACTCCAAAAGCTGCAGCCGAACTATAGTGGAGACAGGGGAGGATCTTTCAGGAACTGCTTTTTGATTGATTTATGAAACAATCTAGAGTGCTAAAATTCAATACTCTTGATCCAGAGATCGACAGAACCTTACGACACTTGTTTAAAGAGAAGAAAGATCGAGAAGCGGTGATGGCAGGTGATTGGTCGCTAATGTTGCACATTTAGTATCATATTTCCATACTTATTATAGAATAAAATCTGCATTGTCCTAATTAAATGTTTAATTTATTTGCAGGCCCATTCCTTAAGGAGATGAAGAGAAATGAGCCCAAAAGCCCACGAAATTCTGAATTGAATCAGAATTAATTCAAACTCAGTGAATCAGGGCAAAATCAAGAGGTTGAAAATCGGTTGAGAAGAATCCTCTCAGAATCGATCGGTTGAAGCAAACATCAAAGGCCATTTCGTCACAATCCCGGACTCAAACTGAAATCCAACTGCAGATAAAGCCAGAACGACAAACCGGGGAGACCCACCAACAGGGTGTGGACACCTGGCCACACCTGGCCGCGGAAACGCGGCTTTACGGAAACGCGGCCAAAGCCGCGTTTTCGCGGCTGTTTGATGGTTATTGGGGGAGCGTTTGCTCCCCCAATCTTATCGGGATTCTCCCTTTGTGGGTTTTGCCTATAAATATAGGTTTCAGCTGAGCAAAATGGGACGATCATGCAGAGATAGGATTTAGTCTAGTTTTCATTCTTTATAGTTTAGGTTTTTCTTTTCTTTTTATGTAATTTTCATTTGTATGTAAGCTTAGGTTAGATGAAGATTCATGTAAGTAAGAGAGAGAGGCTTATGTTGAGAGTGACACCGATGTACCCTCCTCCTTTCTTCCATTGTTTCTGCAAGCAATAAAGGTAAATACTTTTTTATGTTCGTCTCTTTACTTTTGTTTTCTTTTTCCTTCTCCTCTTTCTACTTCACCTCTTTTGGTTTTGATGAGAATGCAAGTGAATCCAGAAGCATAAGTATAACAACGTTTTTGTGAGTGCCAACGATACTTCATGAAGATGTTCTCCTCCTCAAGATCCGTATCACTTCATTCTTTCTCGGCTTGATGATATAATGCGAACGGGGACTGAGCTCGATCCTATGACTTATGCGTTGAACGCCTCCGAAGCAAGGTGAACATGCAAGGGTTCCAGTAAGTCATCAACCAAACTAGGTGAGTACTTCTTTAATCTTCTTTCTTTTCTTTTATTTCTTAGTTTAGATCGCCAACACGATTTCTTTCACCACATCTTCAAATCTTTTTTCATTCTTTTCCAATTCATTTGTACATAGTCATTTTCTGATTTTCTCCACCTTCTCCATCTATCGCTTTCTTTTTAACTTTAACCTAACTCTTTCTTTTTCATTTTCATTTCTTAAAACAAAGAAGAACTTTCGTTTTTCTTTGTTAAGATTTCAATAAAAAAAACTTGAACGCTTCTACCGCTAACCCTCCTTGTGGATGACGACCCGCATAGCCACTTGCTATCGCGATAGAATTGAGCACTTGCACATCTCCATGTTGAAGTTCTAAAGTTTTGTATTTTGTGTGCAGGTCTTGCCTCAATCAAATTTTGGCGCCGTTGCCGGGGAGGGTAACAGTTTTTATTGAAATCTGATTTTTATTGAATTTTTAGAACTAAAACGAATTTTCTTCTCTGTTGCAGGTTATAGGGTAAGCAAAGCAGGAAAAAAGGATTGCAGAAACATATAAGTGGTCTTGGGCCTCTGTTCCAAAAAAACAGAGACCAAGTACCCTCTGAATTGCCGCGTTTGCTCGGCTTTAGCCGCGTTTTCGCGGCAAGGAAGAGTTCACTACTAACTGTCTTTTTGCAGGGCTGCTAGCTTTGCAAAAATTAGAGTTTCTGTAAACTTTATTCCTTATATGCCATCACATAAGCCTGCTAATAAACCAACAGTAAAATACTTGTTGAAAAAGATAAAAAAATTGATTAGACGTTTGCATTTTAGGCACGTGTCTTTCAATTCATTTATTTTTACTGTTGAAGAGTGCTGGAGCAAAGTACGTTCGCATTGCATCTAGAATAGGACTCATCTCTTGGTTGATTTATATCGCTTTGAGTGAATCTTGTTTACATATCTTGTACACTTGCACAAACTAATCTTAAGGGCACCAACCATAACAAGATAAGGTGGGAGTTATCACCCTTCCTTGGCCAAAAATCAGATTCCAAGCACTCACTAACCCGAGCCTAACTAAAAATGAGTAGACGTTGGCCCTAGGGACATCTCGGACTCAATTAGGAGATTATCCTAAGGGGGAAAGGTGTTGGAATTTGACTCCTGCCAAATCAGTGTCTAGGAAGGGGATTAAGGGCCGAAAGCCCGAAGGTTGGTGGTTATTTAATTAAGGAACGTCTTTGACGGATAACCTCCCACCATCTTGCCCTGACCTGGTTGATTAGCTTGTGGTCAAAGTCTGCATTAGACCTCCCGTGGACAGTCTAATCAGTTAGGAGTCGTCTAGGTCATAGGTCTACCCTAACTTAGGTTAGAATTTTTTCTTTTTTTGTTTGCTTATTGTTTGTTTTTGTTTTGTGTTCTATTGTGTGATATGCCTTATAATAACATTTTTTCTAATTTTAATAGTAATCCATATTACACCACGACTTCATTTTTGGATATTACCAACCCGGCATATCATAACTTTAACCAACCTAGTGTGCCGGATTGGTCTTATCCGAATCAATATAACCCATGTCCCCAATCTTATACCATATTTCCATGATAATTTCAACTCTTCACAGAGTCAATGGGGATTCACCTCCCCCGAGTCTAATTTTCAACCACTTGTCCTCCTTCTCCACCTAGTCCACAATATTTTCAAGATTCATACTCAGTTCCACCAGTCCAAAATAGGAAACTATCATTTTGGAAATGAGTATGCGTGAGTCCAAACAAAAATCCCAAAATCTGATGGACTCACAATTTCACCACCAATTCCAAAACAACACTTCATCTTTTCAACACGATGAACCCATCAACTATGAAAAGATGCTTGAAGCCATGACTCGGCTCAAAACGTTCGTATCGTGACATAGATATGATAGTCCAAACTCTACGTTCTCACCGTTTGACCAGTTCTGATGTCACTAACCATTCTGTTCGAGCCGAAGAGTCATGTTGTTTTGGAAATCAAGGTTCCATTTCAGAACAATCATTTGAACTTGCCCAAACTCCAAATTTTGAAAAGAATATTGACAGTTTGGCAAGTTATCCTTTTCCTGAAATCGAACTTGAAAATGAATATGATCATGAACCTCAACTTAGTGATTCAATTCTGATTCAATAATGACTCCGGTGTCTCACCTGATTCAATCTTTTTCCCGAGTCAACATTGGATCCTGTGCCTATTCATTATGAAATTGAATCACCCATCTTTGAGGATCATATTGAACTTGACCAATTTTACACTTTTGAAAATCCTATTGAAAAATTGGCAAGTTCTCATTTTTATGACATTGAACTCAATGAGAAATGTGACCTAGATTCTCAAATCTGTGATCCAGTTCAAACTCCCGAATCAATATTGACTCCTGTTTTGTTACCCGACTTGAGTAATATTTTAGAGTCAGTTTTGATTCCCATGCCTATCATTCTTGAACTTGAATTACCATATTAAGTCACATTCCATTTTGGAAAATAAATGTGGACTTGAGTATCAACTTCTTGACTTGGACCCACTTCCTGAACCAATTTCGACTCCTGAACCTTTACTTGACTTAAGTCACCTTCCTGAGTCGGCGTTAGTTCCTGTACTTCCTGAGTCCAAGTCAATCATTCTATCTTTTCACACTCCATTCTGGGACGAGGTGGTTGACAAATTTGACTCCGAAATTAGTTATGAAATTTGAAAATTAGATGGGGTTAAATTTTTAATAAAAATTCTTCATGAATACATCATTTTAATGGGTTATATTAAAGAGATTTTTGGTGGTTCCTCCGAACTCCAAAAGTCGATTGGGCCGCATTTCGTGGACCAATCAGACCACCACCGGAACCACCACCTTAAGATAACATTTTCCTTCCCTTTCTTCTTTTTTTCATGCATCTATGCATTAATTCATACATTGAGGACAATGCATGAGATAGTGTGGGGAGGGTTCTAACATAACTTAGGTTTTTCTTTTTATAAAAAAAAATTTAACATTTTCTTACTTTTAAAAACTTTTTGAAAATAGAAACAATATTTTGACATATTTTTTGTAAGAAATTAAGTTAATTTTAAGGAATAGGAAATCCAAATTAGGATTTCTTATACTTAGTCAAAATAAGATTATTTGTTTGATTTTTAGGGTTAGGAAGATAATTTGTCAAAGTAATTTAGTCCTTATCTTTACCTTAATGAAATATGCATACTTCATACACTTACACACTTAGGGTTCAAAAATAAAGATTCTTATGCCTTATAAAAAAAATAAAAAATAAAAAAAAAAGAAAAAGAAAAAATAAATAAATCTAATTATTGATTAGCTAGGTGCTTTGACCTAAGCAAGCCTTAGTATTTATGCGAAAGATGATTAGATAAGTTTGAAAAAAAAAAAATATATATAAAAATCCTCTGATTAAGCTGGGTATTTGTGCCTAATAAAGCATAAGTATTCACTCCTAAAAGGGTTCATATAATAAAATCCTTAGTTTGTGGCCTTGTTTGCTCGAGTCATTAAGTCCTTGGGGTGTTTTCTCACCCGGTGCCCTAAGACCGTTTGGTTTGGGAGTCATCGATTAAAGGCTCGTTACATGGCAGATTAGAAAGCCTAATAGAACTAAGGAACAATACCATCAAATATATATATATATATATATATATAATATATATATATATATATATAGGCATAAGAGTTAGAGTTAATGAACCCTCCGTCAAATTTTCACGATCACAAGGTGCATATTACTCAGGGTAAAATAATAGACTAGATGAGAAGTACAATTTCACTCCTTACTTTGATTGATAACAATTTTTGAATAGAGACTAAGTTTATGAATGAAAAATTCAGTCTTCCTATAACTTATAGATTGCTTAAATCTTACAATTATATTTCAAATATTTTTCTCTTTCAAAATGCTTTTCGAAAATACTAACTCTTTATTTCTCTTTCTTTATGTTTTGTGGGTGCAATCCGCTGAAAACCCTCACGAGACAAAACTCGTCCTCTAGGGAAAACCTAAAGGTTTAACGGCTTGTTGCACATGCTCAGTGCAATCGCGTGACCTGCGAAAGTGGTCTAATAATCCTTAGTATAGTTTAGTTGTTTTGCTCGAGGACGAGCAAAAGATAGGTATGGGGGTGTGATTGTCGCTAATGTTGCACATTTAGTATCATATTTCCATACTTATTATAGAATAAAATCTGCATTGTCCTAATTAAATGTTTAATTTATTTGCAGGCCCATTCTTAAGGAGATGAAGATAAATGAGCCCAAAAGCCCACCAAATTCTGAATTGAATTAGAATTAATTCGAACTCAGTGAACCAGGGCAAAATCAAGAGGTTGAAAACCGGTTGAGAAGAATCCTCTCAGAATCGATCGGTTGAAGCAAACATCAAAGGCCATTTCGTCACATCCCGGACTCAAACTGAAAATCCAACTGCAGATAAAGCCAGAACGCCAAACCAGGGAGACCCCCAACAGGGTGTGGCCACCTGGCACACCCTGGCCGTGGAAACGCAGCCAAAGCCACGTTTCCGCGGCTGTTTGATGGTTGTTGGGGGAGGGTTTGCTCCCCAATCTTCCCGGGATTCTCCCCTTGTGGGTTTTGCCTATAAATATAGGTTTCAGCTGAGCAAAATGGGACGACCATGCAGAGATAGGATTTAGTCCAGTTTTCATCTTTTATAGTTTAGGTTTTCTTTTCTTTTATGTAATTTTCATTTGTATGTAAGCTTAGGTTAGATGAAGATTCATGTAAGTAAGAGAGAGAGGCTTCTGTTGAGAGTGACACCGATGTACCCTCCTCCTTTCTTCCATTGTTCTGCAAGCAATAAAGGTAAATACTTTTTTATGTTCGTCTCTTTACTTTTTTTTCTTTTTCCTTCTCCTCTTTCTACTTCACCTCTCTTTGATTTTGATGAGAATGCAAGTGAATCCAGAAGCATAAGTATAACAACGTTTTTGTGAGTGCCAATGATACTTCATGAAGATGTTCTCCTCCTCAAGATCCGTATCACTTCATTCTTGCTCGGCTTGATGATATAATGCGAATGGGGACTGAGCTCGATCCTATGACTTATGCGTTGAACGCCTCCGAAGTAAGGTAGAACATGCAAGGGTTCCAGGTAAGTCATCAACCAAACTAGGTGAGTACTTCTTTAATCTTCTTTCTTTCTTTTATTTCTTAGTTTAGATCGCCACACGATTTCTTTCACCACATCTTCCAAATGTTTTTTTCATTCTTCCCAATTCATTTGTACATAGTCATTTTCTGATTTTCCCACCTTCTCCATCTATCGCTTTCTTTTTAACTTTAACCTAACTCTTTCTTTTTCATTTTCATTTCTTAAACAAAGAAGAACTTTCGTTTTTCTTCATTAAGATTTCAATAAAAAAAACCTTGAACGCTTCTATCGCTAACCCTCCTTGTGGATCACGACCCACATAGCCACTTGCTATCGCGGTAGAATTGAGCACTTGCACATCTCCATGTTGAAGTTCTAAAGTTTTGTATTTGTGTGCAGGTCTTGCCTCAATCAGTAGGCAACAAGAAAGAAGAGCACAAGGGACTATGCTAGTTCCTCCCTGATTGGAGTAACATCATGCATTAGAAGCCGGCAACCCAAACGGACAACTTCGAATTGAATAGGGTTGATTCGGATGGTGCAAAACGATTGTCAATTTGGAGGTCTTCCCAATGATGATTCGTATGAGCATATTGCAAACTTTTAGAGATTTGTGATACACAACAGTATAGCGGTGTACCAGCAGAGAAGTGAGATTGATAATTTTTCCTTTCTCACTTAGAGATAAAGCAAGGATATGGTTCAAATCTTTACCCAATGAATCAATTGCTACATGGGATGAGATGGCGAACAAGTTCCTCACCAAATACTTTCCACCCAAAAATTAGCAAATCTCGAGGTGATATCACAACCTTTATCCAATTTGATATTGAATCTATTTATGATGCTTGGGAAAGATATAAGGGCTTGATTAGGAAAGTTCCAAATCATGGTCTCCCCCAATTGGTTGGAGATCCATTCTTTTATAATGGGTTACAACTGAAGATAAAGATAATGGTTGATGCGGCGGCCGTGGAGTAATTTTGCGAAAAGATAGAGATGAAGCGTCCGAGCTGTTGGAGGAGATGGCGTCGAATGATTATCAATGGAAAAAAGAAAGAGAGACGCTGGAGAAGGTTGCGGGCACGCATGAACCTAAAAATATCACAACGATTCATGTCCAACTCGCATCATTGACAAATCAACTTGAGGCTATCAATCACCAACACACCCATCGCCACAAGAGAAGAAATCAAACTTGGAGATCATAATGGAGCAACTTGCTACAACTATGCATGCCTTCATGGCAGATATAGAGATAAAGATAGAAAATCAAGAAGCTCTCATTATAAATGAAGCATCATCTTTACACAATTTGAAAGTTCAGGTGGGGCAAATTGCTAGCCTGCTCTCTGCAAGAGCACAAGGATCACTACCAAGCAACACCGACAAAGTTTCAAAAGAGCAAGTACATGCGATTACATTAAGGAGCGGGAAGCAACTAGAGCAGGTACAGAAAGAGTCTTCTGAAATAGTACATCAGAAAGATATTGGAGAAAAAGTAGAAGACAACCAGAGAAGATAGGCCAGAACAGAGAAAAATTTTCAGCTATGTAACCGAAAATTCAGCTGAACAGCCAAACTACATTGGAATCTGAGCTTAATTCAAAGCCTGCAGTGAAGCCCCCAGTGAAACCATTTGTTCCCCCCACTTCTGTTTCCTTAGAGGCTTAGACAAAACAAAATAGATAAAGATTTCTCTAACTTTTTAAATATTTTCAAGAATTTACATATTAATATTCTGTTCATATATGCTCTAGAATAGAATCAAAAGTATATAAAGTTCATGAAGGAGATCTTAGCTAAGAAGAGGAAGTTAAAAGAGCACGAAAATGATAAGCTCAATGAGGAGTGTAGTGTTACCTTGCACAACAAGCTACCCCTTAAACTTAAAGACCCAGGGAGTTTTTCTATACCTTGCAATATTGAAAATTTTAAATTCGATAATGTTTTATGTAATCTTGGTGCAAGTATAAATTTAATGCCTCTCTTTATTTTTAGGGCATTAGGTTTGGAAGAACCGAAGCAGAATATTGTCCTACTATAATTGGAGGATAGATCGATAAATACTCACTTGGTGTTATTGAAGATGTGCTTATTAAAGTCGACAAGTTCTATTTCCCTGCAGATTTTATCGTACTTGACATGGAAGATAATAATATTCTCCTCATATTAGACCGACCTTTCTTAGCTACAGGAAGAACTTTGATTGATGTAGAAAAAAAAACTTATCCTTCAGGTGCAAGATGAGCAAGTTACTTTCAAAGCTTTTAAAGCCACGCCACAACCATTGAATGTCGAGAAGTGCTTCAAAATTGATACCAAGGACAAGCAAGTAGTTAAAGTACCAAAAGAGAAGTCTCAAAAAATTGCTTAGCAAAGAATCCAATCAGCCCAAGTCCACCAACTTCAAGAATGCAAAAATTAAGAAGCAAAGTTCCTACCTGAAAGCTGCATCGCAAAACCAAATATGGAAGAAGGTCCAAAAGATTGTAAAGAACAACTTGAGGCAACACCTTCCATACATGGGCCTTCATGAAGATCAGAGAAAGTCTAGCTAAAACTATAACTTAAAGCGCTTCTTGGGAGGTAACCCAAGTTTTCTAACCTCTATTTTTAGATTTTTGATTTTTTTTACTTTTTTTTATTTTGATCTGTACCAGATACCTCAACCAAACTCAAATTCAAAATAAGATCTAAAGGATGAACCAAGATAATAGAACTAGTGAACCAAAACTCAAAACCAGCAGAATCAAAAGTTCGGCTAGGCATCCGACATTTCAGCTGGACAGCCGAAAAAATTATGGACCTACACTCTGAAATTTTCTTCGGTGATTTCTTTCCAATTAATAATGTTTATGATTTTCTATTATTTTACAGACAGTGGGCAATTTCTGATAGATAATTTTTTCTAAATTGTCTTGAAATTAAAAAAAATGGTCTTTGGGAGTGGTATTTATGTGTGATTTGCATATGTTATTGATTCTCTTGCTTTGCATGAGGATATGCCAAGGTTTAGGTATGGGGGAAAGGTCTAGGATTTTATATTATTTTTTGTTATTTTTAAGTTAGAATTTTTTAATAATTTATTTCTTTTCTTTTTAGGATTTTTACAAGATTTTTCTTTTTCTTTTTTAACTGAAATTTTTTTTAAATTTAGTAAGTTTATCTAGTTTTAAGGAATTTAGTGACCATATAGTTTGAATTAGATAGAGTATTAATTTGATAGATTCCTTAATTCTTTGAGAAGACATGAAAAATCTGAAAATTGATTACCATCTAGAATTTGTCCATGTGAATATGCATTTTATCTACACTTACACATTGTTTAACATTGGGATAATGAGGATTATGGAATACTTGAAAAAAAATATTGATTAGCTAGATACTTTGGCCTCAAGAAGCCTTTGTATTTACGCGAAAGATAGTTAGGTAAGTTGAAAAAAATATAAAAAAATTATATATTAACAAGTCTAATGATCAATTAGTTAGGTATCTGGCCTCAAGAAGCCTTAATATTTACATGAAAGATATTTGGATGAGTTATATGTATGAAAAAAAAAGAAAAAAAAGTGTTGAAAGGACAACAGAGTGGTAATACTTCGAAACTTCTATATTGTAAAAAAAAAAGTTTGAATCAAAATCCCAAGTTAAAAGCCATCACATGTTCACAAAGATGCATAGAATCGAAAAGCTTAGGAAGGATGGTAATAAATAATAGGATTTGAAATCTCTGAGATAAGAATATAGGATTTCTTGATAGGAGATTGAACTTGAAAAAGATTTTTTATGGAAACTATTGAACTTATTTTCTAATGATGCTTATTGATTTAAAAATATTTTTTTTCTTTCTACTTATTTTTCTCTTTCTTTATTTTCAGTTATCCTTATTCCTTAATCACTTCATATTCTTTTCTTCGAATTTTCTGAATTTTGTGGGTATATTCAAGGCAAACCCTCACAAGACAACACTCGTCCACTAGGATAATTTAGGGGTTTAACGGCTTGTTGCACATGCTAAATGCAATTGTGATTCCTACAAAAGTGAATTAGGATTTTTATTTTTATTTTTAAGATTTTTTTCTTTTAGATTAGAATTTTTCTCGATGACTAGCAAAAATTAAGTATGGGGTGTGATAATTGTGATTATCATCTATATTTTGTACCACTTTTACACCTCTTTTGTTATATATTTAATACTTCATGGGTGTTTTGTTTAAGTTTATGCAGAAATTAGGTCAAGAGCACAAATTGGAGAAAAGAGATGAAAAAGCAAAAATTGAGGTTAAAGAGATGATTGCAGCAGTATATTTCAAGATTCAGACATCCAGAGACCTAATAGACTTATCAAAAGAGTCTATAAAATATGAGAAAGCATTTAACAAAAGTTTAAGGTTAAATCAAGACAAAGTTCGGCCAAGTAGCCAAATTTTCAGCTAGCTGGCTATCCGCTGTTTAATAGAGAGTATTAATCTGTTTCAGACTCAGATTCAGACTGAATACTTTTTACTCTTTTGATTATAACTTTCACTACCGGTATTTAATTTTAACAATTAAAGATGTTATGAAAAGAGAATTTAAAGGGATACAATTCGTCTGTTGACACTATTGTCTAATTCAGTCATTTATTAAGCCATATATAGCAATCAACGACAGTGATCTGCAGATCAATTCAAGATGAATTCCCATACCAAACTGAAGTAGGATTATAGTCCTAATGTATTCCTGATTGAATTGGCTCTGAGGTCTATATAAAGGGCTGCAATCTCTGTAATTGAATCAATCTCATGAATATCATAACTCTAATTAGATAAATAATTTTTATATTATTTTAGATTTCAGTTTCTTGGCTTTTGGAGAATAAATTCTTCCTATTGAAGTTGAAGAAGAACAGCGATGAGGCATCATCTAGAGTCCCTAAATTTGTGTTTTCTAATCTCTTTCTCTTTTTATTTTATTAAATCATGAAGTTCATATTATTTATCATGTTTTTCATCTCTTCTAATATGAGCTAATTCTCCATAGCTAGGGCATTAATGTTACCTTAAATATTATGATGATATAATTGTTGCTTTGTGCTATTCTATTATTTTGTTCTTCAACTTTTAATCTTTTTCATGTTAAGTTTTTATTCCCGAATTTCTTGTTATTAATTGGTGGCCAACAATTGTACGGATGATTAGGTTTGAGATTGAGAGAAGATAACCTAGGATAACACCATAGGAAAAAAAACACAACTTGATAAGTTGAGACGTAAAAGTTGTGCAATCATATGAAAGATCTACTGTACTTAATGCTTCTTTTAACTTGTAAATCTACTAAATCGAGAGATTGTAGATTCTTGAATTAGAAGACAGAATTAGTATTGCTCGAGAGAGAATACTAGTTAGGTTAAAAACTTTCGATTGTTAATATGAATAGTTAGAATTCACTAGCACAAGCATAATTTTATATCTGATTACATTTACCGAAGTCAATTGCCATAGCAGTTTTCTTCTATAAAAATCAACTCTTTTAGTTTCTTTTTAGTAGTTTTTTTTAAAATCATCTTCTTAATCAATTATTCAAATAAAATTAGAAAAAATTAGTTTGGTACTCAATAGACATCAATCCTCGTGGGAACGATACTCTACTCACTATTTTTTTACTTGTAAATGATTGGTGCACTTGCCAATTCGCAACATCAGAGTTAGTTATTCAGTAGTTGATAACTGGACTTATTAATGGATGTAGTTGGAGTAAGCTTGACTTGTGGTTGGATAGATCAAACTAGTAAAATAGTAGATCTTAAAGATGTATAGTGTATTACTAGACCGGTATATCATACTGGAGAGATGATTTAGAGATACTATAGATGATGGATTGGGTGTAATTTTGACATTTTAGAAATATAGATTCGATATTCTATCAATGAGGTGTTCGTGTTTTGATCATTTCATGTGAAAATGTTTACCATTTTAACCTGGATCTATTCATTATGATTGCTAGACTGAGTATTGGATTGATCTGAGTTTAATCAACTCGTGATTGTAACTAAAGTTTATATTTTATGTAAATTGATTATTAAACTTAATCTTCTTTGTTAGAGACGAACCAGATGAAAAGTTAATTGATATCGATGATTTATTAAATAGAAATTCTTTATTAAAAGAATGAAATCTTGGACTTGAAACTTGTCAGTAGACTCGACTGGATTGGAGTTGATTTGGAGGTTGAGGAATAGGCGTTGATTGGGTACCTGACCTAATGAATTATATATATATAGACACACACACACACACACACACACACCCACACACACACACACTTGATATTTACTTGAGTTCTAAGATCTTTTGATTGACCTTGACAGAAGTGAGAGTGCGTGATGATCTTGATCGGATTGGAGTGTAGGAATTGATTAGATGTATCAGAATATGTAGTTATTTCACTTTGAGATTCAGATATATCGGTGACTTAAAGGATGGATATATCGATGACTTTGAGGATCAGACTAGATTGATAGGGTGAGAGAACTGATTATTGATTTGTTAATATGGTGGTTTACTGTATCATACTTTGACATGGAGTGATACTTGATGTTCACGATGATTGTATTGAGACTATAAGTTGATGGATCAATAACTATTATACCCTAGTACATATGAAAGAGATGTTAATCAGTTCTAGATGAGATTGTCTATTGAGCAGTATCTAGACTTATTATTGTATTAACTCATGTTACAGAAATTACTAAAAAATTATTGTCAGTCCGTAACACATGCATTGCTCGATTGTTTATACCATTTATACGGTGATATTGTTCTCATTGTTATTGTTAAGATCATTGATATTGTTATTGTCACCATATTGTTCCAGTAATCAAAATAACATGAATATTGATTAAT
>JAVJIF010002915.1:0-93709 GCA_038442645.1 Agave tequilana
AATCCATGGTCATCCCAACAGTAGGTTGTAGGAAGTGTCAGCATCGATGACGTAGCATGTCACTTCTGACTTGAGGCTTCCGATCTGGCATTTGAGCTTGATCTTCCCCATCGGACGGGTTCCATTGGCATTAAACCCGTAAATGTTTGTCTGGGTAGGGCTCAGACGATAGGTGGGGATGCCCAGATGTTGCATGACCCGGCGAGGCATGATGCTCAATGCGGATCCTGGATCTACTTGGATGCGGTTCACCTCAGACGACCCAATATACCCTGTGAAGTACAGGGTCGATCATGCTTCCCTTTAACCTGCATATCATCTGCGTGAAGGTAATGCAGGGAGAATTTGGGGAGGTGTGGAGGCAATCCTCTACATCTTCCTCCTTCGGCACCTGGGTCATGAAGACCTCAGCATTTGCCAGGCTTCTTGTAGAGCTTCTCTGGTCGACTTTGATAGCCTAGGAGCTCATACAAGGTAATGCGTGCCGGGATGTTGGCTAATTGAGCCAGGACATCAAAAGCGGTAAGGTGTCGTGGATCCTTCCGCTGCACCTTTCGAAAGAATTCGAGAAAATCGAGTTTCTTTCTGTTTCTCCACAGGTTGTTTTGTGGAGGGCTTGGTTGGCTCTACAGCCGGTTATGGAGGGGCTACTGCCGTTTCGCCGTACTGTTTCAAGTATGCCTGTCCTGAACGGGTCTCTGCCACCAGTCGACTGGGTTCTGCGGCCAGAACTATTGTCTCCTCCTCTGAATCAGTTAGCGAGGGAACATCAGTCTCTGCTTCTCGAGAGGAGGCACACACACATGGCAGGATTGAAGCCTTTGCCTTGCCTTTGGACTCCTGTTAGTCACAGTAGTCCATTGTTGTTCATTGACAAGGTCAGGGTGAACCCAATGATTTCCCCTTGAGATGTAGGGACGGGTACCAGCCTTTCTCTTGCTACTGATGAGGGTCTGTGTTGACCACTTTAGTTTCTCCTTTCGGCACAGGGACCACTCCTGACGGTGTCGGGGGTTGCTTTCCGAACTGGAGAACCGACGTCATATGGCGGTCACCTTCTTCTGCTCTGGTCGGAGTTTTACACCTCTGCATCAATCAGAGCCTGAGGATGTCCTTGAAGACGTAGCAACTTTTGGTAGGATGTCCCAGCATCCTGTGATATAAGCAGTAATTGGGATTGTCGGTTTTTACTGACTTCCTCAGGGCGTCTGGCTTTAGGGAGCTTCAGTATATTGCTCTTGTTGAGTAACTTGAAGAGCGAGTCGGACATGCTCATCCTTGAAGGAATATTGCTTGTTGGCGCGGGGTTGGCTTGAAGTGCCACTCGCCTTGCCTGGTTGAGGTTTTGGCGGGAGATTTGTGGTCTCGTTGCCAAGTTATCCTTCCACTTTGTTTGGAGGGAAGTATCCGGCGCACGCCTTGTTGACCTTTCCGGCCTTGGGCTTACCTTCTTCCGCTCTGACGCGGGGGCGACAATCTCCTCAGCCTGTTCACCTTGTTGGGACTAATTGCTTCCAGGTGTGGCTTTCAGCAACTCCTATTTGAGCAAGGAGTGAGGTTTGGAGATTGTGGCGACATGTTTCCACCAGGGTGGCTGGGTTATGCCGCTTGGACATCGGAGTGCCACGTTCCGAAATCTTTCCACGAAAGACTTGACGGACTCTCCCTTTCGCTGTTTAGTAGCTAAAAGGGTGGGCATTGTAACTTCCGAATCATCTTCGAAGAAGTGCGTTAAAAATAGCTCTCCAAGTCGCCCCAGTTCTTGATGGAACCTTCTGGGAGCTTCATGAACCATTCAAAGCAAGCCCTTTTCAGGGGTGCCAATGAATAGACGAGCCAGGATAGCATCGTTATCTACTACATTCTCGGTTTGGGATTTAAAGTAGTAGATGTGTTGGTTGGGTGACCCTTTCTCATCGAATGCTTGAAGGGTTGGAGCTTGAACTTGGACGGGTATGGAACCAAGTCCCATTCAGCAGGATAGGGTCGGACCCTCCTGCTTCTTGGAGGTCTTTGCGACTGGCAAGGGCCTCGAGTCGTAACTCCAATTGACTCATTCTTTTAGCATGAGCCTTTTCCTGGTCTGGGTCGCCCTTTACTTGCGACGAAGGCTTAGACGAATCCGAAGTAGATCGTCGTGTCTCCTCGGAAGGTTCGGAGATGAACTTTCTCCCCTTTCTCCCTTGCCCTTCGACTTTTTAGGAGGAGATTTCCTCCTGTCTTCGAGCAACTGCGCAAGCATCAGCTTGAGGGAATCGATGATTCCTGCTGAGAAAGAATCATATCCATTTGTGCCTTCTGAATCTGCCTAAACGTCTAGCGTTTCCTCAGGAGTGCCCACCATGTAGCGGAAGCCTCCCTTCTCAACGGAAGAGTTTGAAGCCCGCGACTCCGCTACAGCGGAGTGAGAATCATTCACTTTAATGCCATAGGCTAAGGCATTATAATCAATTGGGGAATGGTCCCAGTCCGGGTGCGAGTGTGTTGATACACCCCTTTCGGTTCAGAGTCAGACTCATCTGAGCTGACTGCAGGTATTTTCCCTTGCTTCTGCTCGTCATATTCGCAGTAAGCTCCGGGTATTCAACGTCAGAGAAGATTCTCCTTCTGTATGGGAGCGCCTTCTTTTGGCTGACGGGGGAATCAGGGTCAGCTGTCTAACTAAAGACTGCTGGTTCACACCTGATCCGCAACGGCACTCAGAGAGCATATGATGAGCCGTTGGCAGCAACATGATGTGAAGTGACCTGATTGACACTTTTTTTCTTCGTCAAGTAATCCCTCAAATCCACAGGAGGGGGATCAAAGAGATTAGCCTCACAACGTCGAAGACGGGAGGCATCCATGTGCTGTACAGCCTGGACGCAGGCTTCAGGGACGCGGTTCTCGCGGCAGCTGTACAACGCGCGTCTGGCGTCTCTTTTGAGATGAGACGCGATTCTCGCGCTGCTGCTTGGTGCGTCGGGGCAGAGACATAGAGAGAGAGTGGGCTGCTGGGCGCCACGCCTATGGGCGCGTGCTCCTGCGCTTGACGAGGCGCGGAGGCTTCGCCTTGGCGTTTGGTGAGTGGTCCTCAGAGGACCTAACTTGAGGATCTCGCGTTTGGGCCGCCAAACGCGGATCTCACGTACTGGACGTGGCGGGGCAGGCAAGGCGCTAGAATGTAGTCGCGTCCAGCCTCAGTTGGACAACCAGAGGTTCCAACTTGCAGCTGACGCGCACGTCTCCTCTGTCGACGCTCAGCATTTCGGTTGCGTCGTGGAGGATGAGAGAAACCAACGTCATCCTGGTCTGCGAAACCAGGGATTCTGACCACGCGGGTCTCCTGAGAGACGCTGATGCGGGTGTTCTGTGCGACGCGGTTGATTGCAACAGCAGTTGTGCCTGAGACCACGCGGGCCTTCTGAGAGGCGTTTGCGCGTGTATTTGCTTGACACAGTGGGCAGCAGCAGCACCCGGGAGAGCCTTAGATTGGGCTTCGGGGAGCTTTCCTGTCGAGACCCTGCGGCAGACACGGGTCCCTTGGGCTCTTGGAGCCGGAAGAGAGGAACTCTTCGTACTTTCGCCTGGTCGAACTCGACAACGAGCGATTCGACCATCTTCCCCTTACGGACGACATCATCTGCGTCACGATTTGCTCATCAGTGACAAATGTAGTCCCCAGCGGAGTCGCCATTCTCTTGTACGCGCGAAAAAAAGAGGGTTGGAAGTGGTGTAAAATTTCCTTGAATCAGATGAAAAATTACAACAAAAATAACTTTCCTTCCAGTTACAAGGGAGGGAGGATGTTGAGTCTTGAATCCCCCCTTTGTTTAGTGCTGGGTTCTTCAAGTGGCGGTGGAGAGTAAATCTTGTTCTCCGTTGACCGGATGAACGTCTGAATCGTCAGGGATCTTCTCTTTGGCTGGTAGAAGTAGTAACACAGCTCTGTCTACCAAAACTCTCAAAGAGAAGTAGGCAAAGGGCAGCTCGTACACAACGAACTTGTCGAAGAGTTGAGCTCTCTCCTCAGTCTGTCTCTCTGTTTCTGACCGACTGTCCTCTATTCTCCTTGTCTGTCCGTCTCCGTGCCTGAGATCTGACCGACAGTGTCTGTTCTCTCCTCCTTGTCTGTCCGTCTCCGTGCCTGAGATCTGACCGACCGTGTCTGTTCTCTCCCTCATAGCGACTGGGCTATTTATTAGAGGCTCCAGGGGTGAACGTGCCCCCTAAAAACGCTCCACAATGAGGGGTCAACTTCCCCACTTCCCTGCTATATGGGCGGTGAATGGCCCCATAACCAGGGCGGTTATAACCGACGCGCGCGGGTTTCGAGCCCGTGCGCCTTGAGACGCGGGCTTTGGACCCTCGCGCCTTGAGGTTGAGACGCGGGTTTGGACCCTCGCGTCTTGAGTTTGAGACGCGGGCTTTGGACCCTCGCGCCTTGATGTTGAAACGCGAGTGTTGAGCTCACGCGCCTTAATGCTGAGACGCGGCGTTAAGCCCTCGCGTCTTGAACTCCAAAACTCTGTCTTTTTCAATGGCTTGTCTTTCAGTAATTTTTAGACAGCCTACACATGTGTCATGAGACTTAACAATCGAGGAGTTCTTGTCAGGTGGGTGTATCCGTGCATACCCGGGACAACGGCCTTATCAGACCCCTGGCTGCTATACCAGGACCAGCCGCTAGGGCTGTAACATGTAACGGGAACTCAATGAGCTAAAACAATAACGGGAACAGGAGCTCATGAGTAACAGACGGTAGCCAGCACTACCCCCGTCCCCTGCAGTGGGACAAACAATGGATCCAGACATCCACCCGACAAGATCTGTCAACCGTCAAGTCTCCCCCATATCCATGTGTCGGTTATTACAAGAAGGTGAACATAGCCTGATAAGTTCTTATGATTGTTCCCTAGTAGTGTGTGTGAGTATCGTGCAGCTAACAGGATAGTCAATAACAAGAGTAGTTATAATAGGAATATCATGTAACAGGATAGTCAAATAACATGTAACTGAGAAAAGTGACAAGAAGATGCATGTGTCATAAACCATAATCATTATGATTGCCCAATATGGGTAAGCCCAGGCTCAACCTTTAGGAATAGATAATTTCTCAAGAATGTCCACTGTATCGGTAATCGAATATACCAATTAACTAATATGAAGCATCTACATGATTTAATTGGAGAACATGAGAAAATACATGGAAACACTTGCCTTAGGACTGAAGTTCTCGCTGTCCTGATTCCAACGAGACTAAGAACGCGCAATTCCGACGTTAAATGACCGTAGTTTTAGTACCCAAACACGATTCAGGTTACTTATAATGCCTGAAATTATTTAAGGGGTTAAACGTAATTTTTCAGGGGATATAAATGAACCAATCATAGTAATAAGAGCTTTTCTGAAATTTACCTTTTATAGACTAGAGGGTTGCGGGTTTGCGGGTTGTGAATCGGGTCTAAAGAGAAACCCTTATGGGTTTTCTCTCTGCGGTGCGTGCGCGCGCCCAGTGAACAGCAGCAGCGCCAGCAGCGCAGCTGCTGGTCGCGGCGGCGGGGAGGGCCGCGGCGGCGTCTGGCTGCGCGCGCGGCTCTGGCGGCTGCCGGAGCTCCGGCGACGAGTCCGGCGAGGTATTCCGACGTGGGTGGTGTTGACGACGGCAACTAGGTGAAGAGCGGAGGGTTTTTGGGTGGTGCCGGAGATGCGCAGGGTGGCTCCGGTGATGGCGCGATGGCCGAGGTGGAAGGTCTCGGTGGTGGTGTGGGTTTGGTCAATGACAGAGAGGAAGTGAGCGGTGGGGAAATGGTTGGTGGGGTTTCGTTTTGAGTGTGGATGCTAGTGGTGTTGGGCAGCCGGTTGTGGTGGTGTCCGGTGGTGGTGAGTTGGGTGGCCGAGGTGGTGATGTTGGGTGGCCGGCCTTGGGGGTGAGGTGCTGAGATGGCGTTGGGTGTGCTGTGGCGGGCGCTGGAGGTAGTGTAGTGTGAGAGTGAGAGAGAGAGAGAGAGAGAGAGAGAGAGAGAGAGAGAGAGAGAGTTTATTTGTTAAGGTTAAAAATGAAATGGGGTTGGGTTATATAGATATTTATATAGATCCTAATGTCGGTTTAGGAAGAGTGTAGAAAATGAAGAAGGGTAAAAGTCGGTTATTAGGAAATTACTGGAAACTTAGAGAAAGTTGGAAAACGTTTTAGATTAGGATTTATTAATAGATTTTTATATATTTAAATAATTAGGCAAAAATTAACTAATTCCGAACAGTCCCGAAAAATATGAAAAATAAGGCATGTTAGTCTAAGATATATGGTGAAGTCGGATTGTAAAAATTTTACACCGGTTTGTCAATTAAAAATCCCGAAAGGATCCGTGAGACCGGGCGACACCCATTCGGCCCGATTTTGGACTAATTCTGAAAAATTGTTAAAAATACTTGAAAGTAGAAAATAATATTTGAAGGCTTATTATCGAAGTAGATTCTAGAAATTTTACCATTTGCAAATTAAAATCCTTGAGTTAATCATCTGCTTAGGTTGATACCGATATTGGATATTTTCCAAAATAATTCGGAAAAAGGTTAGAAAATTTCAGAAAATCTAAACGTTGAGAAATAAGTTGTGACACTGAGACTAGTATAGTCGGGTTTTCAGGTTGGGTCAATTTCCTACGTATTTTATGTCGTATATGACGGTGACACGTATAATGACAGCGGAGGGTTACATATTGAGACTGATTTATATCAGTCTAATTGGGTTTAACCAAGGAAGGAAATTGAAAGGTGGTTCTTAAATTAAGGAACGTTCATATGAACGGAAAACCTCCCACCTGATGTTTGCGACTTGGCCAATTAGAGAAGAATTCAGGTTCCCGCCTTCCTAATTCAAAGCCAAAATGGGACTAAAGGTAGCTAAAGGCATTTAGTCCCACATTGGCCATGTGATGAAAGTTTGTAGTGTTTATATAGAGAAAATTGAGAACAAAGGGCGTGCCCTTTAGGTACTTAGAGTTTTTCGCACGCGATTGGGAGGGGACCATGCCGGCTCATGCTGCGCGCGCCGCCGCTAGCGGCGGCGGCCGCTGGTTTATTTAAAATAAATAGAAAATAATTACAGAGGTTAAGTAGAAAGGCGTAGAAAATAATTAAACGAAGGTATCAATACATAGTACGACTCTCGTTAACTGTGGGGCCTACTTTATCAATTGTTTATTTACTACTGATGATCGCACTAGTGTTTTAATTCCATGCCCCTTAGAATGGGTGACCATATTTTTAGTAGGGGTACTTATTTTGCGGGAGCGTTAACAATCACCTCTGATATAGAATAAACAAAATATTGATAAAAACAATATTTATCACGCTAGTGTATGGGTAGGTAATAAAAATGTTTAATATCACTAATTATTAATCATAGTGATACGTAAAAAAATATATGTTCGCTATTCCACACTAGCAAGTGACCTCCTAGTATCATTCACTTGCACCCTCATGGGTGACCTACGTTGATCTCTCGCAAAAATAACGGGAAATCCTCGCGAAATTTTACTATATTTTTTGGTATGATCGTCACGCTTGCAAATAATCTTTTCACGAAAGACTTCCCAGGAGGTCACCCATCCTAGTACTATTCTCACCAAGCACGCTTACTGCGGAGTTCTGATGGATCCTGTGCACTAGTGCTGGTATGATCGCACCCGTCCAAAATAAGTAGCCTTTCTACTTAACCTCTGTGACTAAAACAAAGAAAGCTTTCGCAAGGCACGCTATGGGCCATCGGTGGGGCCCGCCTTCCTAATGGCCCTTGATGTTAATTAAAATAATAGAAAATTATAGAAAAACAGAAAAGGAAAAAGAAAAATAAAAAACAAAATGAATAAATAAATAAAACTAGGGAATAGGGGAAAGATCAGTGAATGGATTTAATTAAATAATTAATTATAAATTAGTTATAAATATACTTAACGAAATATAGATAAAAAAAGCAAAATAAAAAAAGTTAATCACTATATTCGAACCTCGTGGAATAGCGAACGTAGAAATTAAAATATAAAGGGAAAAAGTAAGGGGCAACACGAGGACTTCCCATCCTAGTACTACTGTCGCCCCAAGCTCGCTAAACTGTGGAGTTCTGGGATCCGGTGCACTAGTGTTGGTATGATCGCATCCATCCAAGATTACTTTGCCTTTCCTACTTAAACGCTGGGACTAACAAAGAAGGTATCTCACGGGGCCCGCTAGGGGCGTCGCGTGGCCTTCCTGGCTAGTATCCCGAGATGTCAATTAAAAAATAGAAATTATAGAGAAAAATAAGGAAAGAAAAAAAAAAAAACAAAATTAATAAACAAACAAAGAATGAAAAGGAAAGATAGAGCAAAATGATTTAATTAAATAATTAATTAAAAATAATTATAAATATACGTAATGAAATATTGAAAAAAAATAAGCAAAATAAAAAAGTTAAATCACTATATTCGAATCTCGCTTTTGCCATAATTGATGTTGATATATCGAAAGTGGGACTAACAAAGATGGTATCTCGCGGGGCTAGGGCAAAGGTCCCTATTTCGCTCTCTATTTCGTTAAGTTTCTTTTGTTTGTCTAGTCAAACGTCCCACTTTTTATTTCACTCGAATATACTTATTTAATTAATTAAAATTTAATCAAATAAAATTAAAAAAGAAATTACTTCACGAACATATGTCAAAATGAATAACCAGAGGACAACCCAGGAGGTCACCCATCCTACTAACGAAAAAGATAACTTAATTTATTTACTAGGATGGGTGACCTCCTGGGATGTCCTCGGATTGGTTTGCCTTCTAAGGGATTGCTAACAGGGATCTAATGCTAAACAAAATATCCCATCCTAGTACTACTCTCGCCCAACTAGTATCATTCAATTGCACCTTACGAGCCCAAATCCTATATAGTTCACGAGATGTCAATTTACATTAGAACTCCAGCGTTTTTAATTGGGTTAATTCTTTTTCTTTCTTGATGTTAATTATCTCGTGAGAAACTTTTTTATTTTGTATCAATAATTACTAGGATGGGAAGGCACAGATGAAAAGATTTTGGACGGGTGAAAAAGTTAAATCCTGTGCACCCATCACTCTTGGATGGGTGCGATCATACCAACACTAGTGCACCGGATCCCACAGAACTCCACAGTTTAAGCGAGCTTGGGCGAGAGTTAGTACTAGGATGGGAAGTCCTCGTGTTGCACCCTTACTTTTTCCCTTATATTTTAATTTCTACGTTCGCTATTCCACGAGGTTCGAATATAGTGATTTAACTTTTTTTTTTCTCTTTTTTTATCTATATTTCGTTAAGTATATTTATAATTAATTTATAATTAATTATTTAATTAAAATCTTTCACTCGATCTTCCCTGTTCCCTGGTTTTATTTATTTATTCATTTTGTTTTTATTTTTATTTTTACTTTTCTTGTTTTTCTATAATTTCAATTTATTTTAATTAACATCAAGGGCCATTAGGAAGGGATACCAAAAAAACTCATTTGGTACAAATCTTGGATTTTCATGTGCGATCCATCAAAAACTCTCGCAAGGCACTAGTGTAGGGACTGGTTTAATTAATTATTTGTTATTGAGTATTATATCGCAAGGCCATTAAAATTCCTAATTGGCAATGTTTTTCTATAATTTCTATTGATAAATACTAATATATTTTTTATTTATAATTAATAATAAATATATGTAACTAAATATAGATAAATAAATAAATAAAATAAATGAAAATATGTGTTGAAGGAAGGCCTCGTGATGACCACTTTAACTGTAAGCCCTGCGAGATCCCCTGTGACTTATGATTTATATTTCCTAGTGTTACTAGAATGGTTAAAACCTGAGCGTACTTTGCGTATGTTATTATAAAAATATAGATTAAATGAAATTGTTTACTGGATGCATTGGGTAGGCCCGGGGTATAAAATATTGATATACGTAACGTGATGTGAACTTAAGTAGAAAGGCATACCTACTTCGGACGGGTGCGATCATACCAGCACTAGTGCACCGGATCCCATCAGAACTCCGCAAAGGTTCGCGAATAATTATGAATAATTTAAACTTGCTCAAGGTTAAGTATAAAGAAATCACTATGTTACTATCGAGGGTGCAACGCGGATATATTAAGTTATCTCACCGATATATGCTATGGAACTTATTCCCAACGTTTAAGTAGGTCACCCATGAGATGTTAAAGATTATAGAAAAACGTGAAGCTATCCTAGCACCCACAGAAAAAGTACCCATCTTTGAATTAACATCCCATATAGTTACCTTCTCATTGGTGACCTACTTTTTTGAAAAAAAGCGAGGGTGGAATATTTAATCGCTGGGAAAGGTTAAGATGTATATATTCTAGAAGTGATGAATTTCTTTTTTTTCCACAGAGTTAAATAAAGGGACTACATATTACTATTAAAGAGCGGCCCGCCAAGGGCCGTCGGCGAGGCCTTCCTGGCTAGTATCCCGAGATGTCAATTAAAAAATTAGAAATTATAGAAAAACAAGAAAAGAAAAGAAAAATATGTTCATTCTTTGTTTGTTTATTCATTTTGTTTTTTTTTTTTTATTTTCTTATTTTTCTATAATTTCTAATTTTTAATTGACATCTCGGGATACTAGCCAGGAAGGCCTCGCCGACGGCCCTTGGCGGGCCCCGTGAGATACCTTCTTTGTTAGTCCCAGCATTTAAGTAGGAAGGCAAAGCAATCTTGGATGGATGCGATCATACCAACACTAGTGCACCGGATCCCACAGAACTCCATAGTTAAGCGAGCTTGGGCGAGAGTAGTACTAGGATGGGAAGTCCTCGTGTTGCACCCTTACTTTTTCACTTATATTTTAATTTCTACGTTCGCTATACCACGACGTTCCAATATAGTGATTTAACTTTTTTGTTTTGCTTTTCTTTTAATCTATATTTCGTTAAGTATATTTATAAGTAATTTATAATTAATTATTTAATTAAATCTTTTCACTCGATCTTTCCCTGTTCCCTGGTTTGATTTATTTATTCATTTTGTTTTTTATTTTTATTTTTCCTTTTCTTGTTTTTCTATAATTTCTATTTATTTTAATTAACATCAAGGGCTATTAGTAAGGCGGGCCCCGCCGATGACCCATAGCGTGCCTTGTGGGAGCGTTCTTTTGCTTAGTCACAGAGGTTAAGTAGAAAGGCGTACCTACTTCGGACGGGTGCGATCATACCAGCACTAGTGCACCGGATCCCATCAGAACTTCGCAGTTAAGCGAGCTTGGGCGAGAGTCGTACTAGGATGGGAAGTCCTCGTGTTGCACCCTTAACTATTTAATTAAATCTGGGACTAACAAAGAAGGTATCTCAGGGGCCCGCTAGGGCCGTCGGCGTGGCCTTCCTGGCTAGTATCCCGAGATGTCAATAAAAAATTAGAAATTATAGAAAAATAAGAAAAGAAAAAGAAAAAAACAAAATTAATAAAAAATCAAAGAATGAAAAGGGAAAGATAGAGCGAAAAGATTTAATTAAATAATTAATTAAAAAATAATTATAAATATACGTAACGAAATATTGATAAAAAATAAGCAAAATAAAAAAGTTAAATCACTATAATCGAATCTCGCTTTTGCCATAATTGAGGTTGATATATCGAAAGTGGACTAACAAAGATGGTATCTCGCGGGGCTAGAGCAAAAGGTCGCTATTTCGCTCTATATTTCGTTAAGTTTCTTTTGTTTGTCTAGTCAAACGTCCCACTTTTATTTCACTCGAATATACTTATTTAATTAATTAAAATTTAATCAAATAAAATTAAAAAAGAAATTACTTCACGAACATATTGTCAAAATGAATAACCAGAGGACAACCCAGGAGGTCACCCATCCTACTAACGAAAAAGATAACTTAATTTATTTACTAGGATGGGTGACCTCCTGGGAAGTCCTCAGATTGGTTTGCCTTCTAAGGGATTGCTAACAGGGATCTAATGCTAAACAAAATATCCCATCCTAGTACTACTCTCGCCCAAGCTAGTATCATTCACTTGCACCCTTACGACGCCCAAATTCCTATATAGTTCACGAGATGTCAATTTACATCAGAACTCCAGCGTTTTTTAATTCGGGTTAATTCTTTTTCCTTTTCTTGATGTTAATTATCTCGTGAGAAACTTTTTTATTTTGTATCAATAATTACTAGGATAGGGAAGGCACAGATGAAAAGATTTTGGACGGGTGAAAAAAGTTAAATCCTGTGCACCCATCACTCTTGGATGGGTGCGATCATACAAACACTAGTGCACCGGATCCCACAGAACTCCACAGTTAAGCGAGCTTGGGCGAGAGTCGTATTAGGATGGGAAGTCCTCGTGTTGCACCCTTACTTTTTCCCTTTATTTTTTATCAATACGTTCGCTATTCCACGAGGTTCGAATATAGTGATTTAAATTTTTTATTTTGCTTTTTTATCTATATTTCGTTAAGTATATTTATAATTAATTATTTAATTAAATCCTTTCACTCGATCTTTCCCTATTCTCTGGTTTTATTTATTTATTCATTTTGTTTTTAATTTTTATTTTTCCTTTTCTTGTTTTTCTATAATTTCTATTTATTTTAATTAACATCAAGGGCCATTAGGAAGGCGGGCCCCACCGATGGCCATAGCGTGCCTTGCGAAAGCTTTCTTTTGTTTTAGTCACAGAGGTTAAGTAGAAAGGCGTACTTATTTTGGACGGGTGCGATCATACCAGCACTAGTGCACAGGATCCCATCAGAACTCCGCAGTAAAGCGTTCTTGGGTGAGAGTAGTACTAGGATGGGTGACCTCAGGAAGGCCACGCCGATGGCCCCTAGCGGGTCCCGTGAGGTCCCTTTTTTGTTAGTCCCAGCATTTTTTTCATTTATTTTTTTATTTCCTTATTCGCTATTCCACGCGGTGCGAACATAATGATTTAACCTTTTATTTTATTTATTTATCTATATTTAGTTAAATATATTTATTATTAATTTTAATTATTATTTAATTAAATCTTTTCGCTCTATCTTTCCCTGTTCATTCCCAGGTTTTGTTTGTCTATTCATTTTATTTTTTTTTTTTTACTTTTCTTATTTTTCTATAATTTCTATTTTTTTAATTAACATCTCAGGATACTAGCCAGGAAGGCCCCGCAGATGGCCCTAGCGGGCATCGTGAGAGCCCTTCCTATTTTAGTCCCAGCGTTTAAGTGGGAAGGCGAAGCAACCTTGGATTGGTGCGATCATACCAGCACTAGTGCACTGGATCCCATCAGAACTCCGCAGTTAAGCGTGCTTGGGCGAGAGTAGTACTATAGGATGGGTAACCTCCTGGGAAGTCCTCGTGTTGCACCCTCGCTTTTTTTTGTTTATCTTTGTATTTTTTGAATTTCACGTTCGCTATTCCTCGCTGTTCGAACATAGTGATTTAACTTTTTTATTTTGTTTATTTTTTATCAATATTTCGTTACGTATATTTATAATTATTTTTTAATTAATTATTTAATTAAATCGTTTCGCTCTATCTTCCCTTTTCATTCTTTGTTTGTTTATTAATTTTGTTTTTTCTTGCTTCTTTCCTTATTTTTCTATAATTTCTAGTTAAACACCTAAATAAAATTAATTAATCATCCCAGGAGGTCATATGTTTAATTGGATGGGCTTAATTATAAATTTAAAGATTATTAATTATAGAATGAATAAATAGCGGAATTACTATGAATGAAATAGTGATTTAAATAAATGCCTAAAAACAAAATACTTAATTCGGACCCTAGTGCACAGATTAATTTTTCATTCTTTGTTTGTTTATTAATTTTGTTTTTTTCTTTTTTCTTTCTTATTTTTCTATAATTTCTATTTTTTAATTAACATCTCGGGATACTAGCCAGGAAGGCCACGCCGACGGCCTCTAGCGGGCCCCGCGTGATACCTTCTTTGTTAGTCCCAGCGTTTAAGTAGGAAGGCAAAGCAATCTTGGATGGGTGCGATTATACCAACACTAGTGCACCGGATCTTGCTTCTTTCCTTATTTTTCTATAATTTCTAGTTAAACACCTAAATAAAATTAATTAATCATCCCAGGAGGTCATATGTTTAATTGGATGGGCTTAATTATAAATTTTAAAGATTATTAATTATAGAATGAATAAATAGCGGAATTACTATGAATGAAATAGTGATTTAAATAAATGCCTAAAAACAAAATACTTAATTCGGACCCTAGTGCACAGATTAATTTTCATTCTTTGTTTGTTTATAATTTTGTTTTTTTCTTTTTTCTTTCTTATTTTTCTATAATTTCTATTTTTTAATTAACATCTCAGGATACCAGCCAGGAACGCCACGCCGACGGCCTCTAGCGGGCCCCGCGTGATACCTTCTTTTAGTCCCAGCGTTTAAGTAGGAAGGCAAAGCAATCTTGGATGGGTGCGATCATACCAACACTAGTGCACCGGATCTTGCTTCTTTCCTTTTTTTCTATTATTTCTAGTTAAACACCTAAATAAAATTAATTAATCATCCCAGGAGGTCATATGTTTAATTGGATGGGCTTAATTATAAATTTTAAAGATTATTAATTATAGAATGAATAAATAGCAGAATTACTATGAATGAAATAGTGATTTAAATAAATGCCTAAAAACAAAATACTTAATTCGAACCCTAGTGCACAGATTAATTTTTCATTCTTTGTTTGTTTATTAATTTGTTTTTTTCTTTTTTCTTTTCTTATTTTTCTATAATTTCTATTTTTTTAATTAACATCTCGGGATACTAGCCAAGAAGGCCACGCCGACGGCCTCTAGCGGGCCCCGCGTGATACCTTCTTTGTTAATCCCAGCGTTTAAGTAGGAAGGCAAAGCAATCTTGGATGGGTGCGATCATACCAACACTAGTGCACCGGATCCCACAGAACTCCACAATTAAGCGAGCTTGGGCGAGAGGTTAATTCGTTTGGATGTTGATTTAATTACTAGCAATGATATCAAAAGTCCACAGTAGAATTTAAGTAGAAAATAATCCAAGATTGCACTAGTAAAAATAATTTTGATGGATCGCACCCTATTTCGGAACGGATCCTAGTAATAAATATTGATTGTTTTTCTCAATATTAAAAAATAGTATTAAATCTTATGAATTAGTCACCCTCGCTGGGAAGGATTTAATTTAACTTTTTTAATATTAATTAAATAAGTATATTAAATAATAGCCCTTGAATGCACTCCCCGCCGATGTATTTAAGATCGCATCCATCCAAGCTCGCCCTTCCAGCGTTTACACGCTATCTGATACCGAGCTAAATATAATTAATATGATCTTTCTCGATTTGCCTTCCCAGGAGGTCACCCAAATTATGTTCATTCTCTGTTTTTCTACTTAAATCATGTGTTAATCCCTGATAATAAAAAAGTTAAATCACTAAATAAATTAAACCAGGGAACGCCTTTATATTTAAAGACACGATGTGACTAATTATTCATATTAAATCCTATTCGCGTGGCCTTCCTTTCCCTGTTCCTGGTTTTTATTTATTTATTCATTTTTTTAATTTTCTTTTTCCTTTTCTTGTTTTTCTATAATTTCTATTTATTTTAATTAACATCAAGGGCCATTTGGAAGGCGGGCCCCGCTGATGACCCATAGCGTGCCTTGCGGGAGCTTTCTTTTGCTTAGTCACAGAGGTTAAGTAGAAAGGCGTACCTACTTCGGACGGGTGCGATCATACCAGCACTAGTGCACCGGATCCCATCAGAACTCCGCAGTTAAGCTTGCTTGGGCGAGAGTAGTACTAGGATGGGTGACCTCCTGGGAAGTCCTCGTGTTGCACCCTCACTTTTTTTCATTTATTTTTGATTTTCACGTTCGCTATTCCACGCTGTTCGAACATAGTGATTTAACTTTTTTTATTTTGTTTATTTTTTATCAATATTTCGTTACGTATATTTATAATTATTTTTTAATTAATTATTTAATTAAATCGTTTCGCTCTATCTTCCCTTTTTATTCTTTGTTTGTTTATTAATTTTGTTTTTATTTTTTTCTTTCCTTATTTTTCTATAATTTCTATTTTTTAATTGACATCTCGGGATACTAGCCAGGAAGGCCACGCCGACGGCCCCTAGCGGGCCCGTGAGATACCTTCTTTGTTAGTCCCAGCTTTTAAGTAGAAAGGCAAAGCAATCTTGGATGGATGCGATCATACCAACACTAGTGCACCGGATCCCACAGAACTCCACAGTTAAGCGAGCTTGGGCGAGAGTAGTACTAGGATGGGAAGTCCTCGTGTTGCACCCTTACTTTTTCCCTTTATATTTTAATTTCTTCGTTCGCTATTCCACGAGGTTCGAATAAAGTGATTTAACTTTTTTCTCTTATTTTATCTATATTTCGTTAAGTATATTTATAATTAATTTATAATTATTATTTAATTAAATCTTTTCACTTATTTAAGTAGTTTTTAATTAATTTCTCATCTTATAATTTCTATTTTTTAATTGACATCTCGGGATACTAGCCAGGAAGGCCACGCCGACGGCCCCTAGCGGGCCCGTCAGATACCTTCTTTGTTAGTCCCAGATTTAATTAAATATTTAAGGGTGCAACACGAGGACTTCCCATCCTAGTACGACTCTCGCCCAAGCTCGCTTAACTGCGGAGTTCTAATGGGATCCGGTGCACTAGTGCTGGTATGATCGCACCCGTCCGAAGTAGGTACGCCTTTCTACTTAACCTCTGTGACTAAGTAAAAGAACGCTCCCGCAAGGCACGCTATGGGCCATCGGCGGGGCCGCCTTACTAATTGCCCATGATGTTAATTAAAATAAATAGAAATTATAGAAAAACAAGAAAAGGAAAAATAAAAATAAAAAACAAAATGAATAAATAAATAAAACAAGGGAACAGGGAAAGATCGAGTGAAAAGATTTAATTAAATAATTAATTATAAATTAATTATAAGTATACTTAACGAAATATAGATTAAAAGAAAAGCAAAATAAAAAAGTTAAATCACTATATTGGAACCTCGTGGAATAGCGAATGTAGAAATTAAAATATAAAGTGAAAAAGTAAGGGTGCAACACGAGGACTTCCCATCCTAGTACTACTCTCGCCCTAGCTCGCTTAACTGTGGAGTTCTGTGGGATCCGGTGCACTAGTGTTGGTCCACTTTCGATATATCTAGGATAATAGTTTTGCAATTTACATGAAACTATTAAATGAACCTCGTGGAATAGCACTAGTCCAGGGCCAGGAGCGTAGGATTGTTGCACCCTTCCTGCTTTCGTGTTCCCAGGAGGTCATCCATATTTTGGACGGGTGCGATCATACCAGCACTAGTGCACAGGATCCCATCAGAACTCCGCAGTAAAGCGTGCTTGGGTGAGAGTAGTACTAGGATGGGTGACCTCCTGGGAAGTCTTTCGTGTTGCACCCTCGCTTTTTTAAATCGTTTCGTTCTATCCTTCCACTAGAGCACGTTTTACTGCGGATAAACTAATAGTTAAGCGAGCTTGGGTGACCTCCTGGGAAGTCCTCGTTTTGTACCCTCGCTTTTTTCATTTATTTTTTGATTTCCACGTTCGCGTGGATTGGTTCGAACATAGTGATTTAACTTTTTATTTTGTTTATTTTTTTCTACATTTCATTACGTATATTTATTATTAGTTTTTAATTATTTCTTTAATTAAATCGTTTCGCTCTATCTTTCCCTGTTCATTCTTTGTTTGTTTATTCATTTTGTTTTTTGTTTTTTGTTTTCTTATTTTTCTATAATTTCTATTTTTTTAATTAACATCTCGGGATACTAGCCAGGAAGGCCACGCCGATGGCCTCTAGCGGGCCCCGCGAGATACCTTCTTTGTTAGTCCCAGCGTTTATGTAGGAATGCAAAGCAATCTTGGATGGGTGCGATCATACCAACACTAGTGCACTGGTTAAATATGTTAGAAATAATCTCCGCTACCTGATGAATAATTGTTTTTAAAAAGCGTTCACCTGTGCACCGCACTAAGCAAAAATCCAAATTTTCGCCTATTTTGGACGGTGCGATAATACCAGCACTAGTGCACAGGATCCCATCAGAACTAATAAATAAAGTGTGCTTGGGTGAGAGTAGTACTAGGAACGGTGACCTCCTGGGAAGTCCTCGTGTTGCACTCTCGCATTTTTTCCTGCTAGGGGCCGTCGGCGTGGCCTTCCTGGCTAGTATCCCGAGATGTCAATCAAAAAATAGAAATTATAGAAAAATAAGAAAAGAAAAAAGAAAAAACAAAATTAATAAACAAACAAAGAATGAAAAGGGAAAGATAGAGCGAAACGATTTAATTAAATAATTAATTAAAAAATAATTATAAATATACGTAACGAAATATTGATAAAAAATAAGCAAAATAAAAAAGTTAAATCACTATATTCGAACAGCGTGGAATAGCGAACGGGGCCCGCCGATGGCCCATAGCGTGCCTTGCGAGAGCTTTCTTTTGTTTTAGTCACAGAGGTTAAGTAGAAAGGCGTAGCTATTTTGGACGGGTGTACTCGATCTTTCCCTGTTCCCTGATTTTATTTATTTATTCATTTTGTTTTTTATTTTTCTTTTTCCTTTTCTTATTTTTCTATAATTTCTATTTATTTTAATTAACATCAAGGGTTATTAGTAAGGCGGGCCTCGCCGATGGCCATAGCGTGCCTTGCGGGAGCGTTCTTTTGCTTAGTCACAGAGGTTAAGTAGAAAGGCGTACCTACTTCGGACGGGTGCGATCATACCAGCACTAGTGCACCGGATCCCATCAGAACTCCGCAGTTAAGCTTGCTTGGGCGAGAGTAGTACTAGGATGGGTGACCTCCTGGGAAGTCCTCGTGTTGCACACTCACTTTTTTCATTTATTTTTTGATTTTCACGTTCGCTATTCCACGCTGTTCGAACATAGTGATTTAACTTTTTTATTTTGTTTATTTTTTATCAATATTTCGTTACGTATATTTATAATTATTTTTTAATTAATTATTTAATTAAATCGTTTCGCTCTATCTTTCCCTTTTTATTCTTTGTTTGTTTATTAATTTTGTTTTTTTATTTTTTCTTTCCTTATTTTTCTATAATTTCTATTTTTTAATTGACATCTCGGGATACTAGCCAGGAAGGCCACGCCGACGGCCCCTAGCGGGCCCCGTGAGATACCTTCTTTGTTAGTCCCAGCTTTTAAGTAGAAAGGCAAAGCAATCTTGGATGGATGCGATCATACCAACACTAGTGCACCGGATCCCACAGAACTCCATAGTTAAGCGAGCTTAGGCGAGAGTAGTAGTAGGATGGGAAGTCCTCGTGTTGCACCCTTACTTTTTCCCTTTATATTTTAATTTCTTCGTTCGCTATTCCACGAGGTTCGAATATAGTGATTTAACTTTTTTATTTTCTCTTATTTTATCTATATTTCGTTAAGTATATTTATAATTAATTTATAATTAATTATTTAATTAAATCTTTTCACTTATTTAAGTAGTTTTTAATTAATTTCTCATCTTATAATTTCTATTTTTTAATTGACATCTCGGGATACTAGCCAGGAAGGCCACGCCGACGGCCCCTAGCGGGCCCCGTCAGATACCTTCTTTGTTAGTCCCAGATTTAATTAAATATTTAAGGGTGCAACACGAGGACTTCCCATCCTAGTACGACTCTCGCCCAAGCTCGCTTAACTGCGGAGTTCTAATGGGATCCGGTGCACTAGTGCTGGTATGATCGCACCCGTCCGAAGTAGGTACGCCTTTCTACTTAACCTCTGTGACTAAGTAAAAGAACGCTCCCGCAAGGCACGCTATGGGCCATCGGCGGGGCCCGCCTTACTAATTGCCCATGATGTTAATTAAAATAAATAGAAATTATAGAAAAACAAGAAAAGGAAAAATAAAAATAAAAAACAAAATGAATAAATAAATAAAACAAGGGAACAGGGAAAGATCGAGTGAAAAGATTTAATTAAATAATTAATTATAAATTAATTATAAGTATACTTAACGAAATATAGATTAAAAGAAAAGCAAAATAAAAAAGTTAAATCACTATATTGGAACCTCGTGGAATAGCGAACGTAGAAATTAAAATATAAAGTGAAAAAGTAAGGGTGCAACACGAGGACTTCCCATCCTAGTACTACTCTCGCCCTAGCTCGCTTAACTGTGGAGTTCTGTGGGATCCGGTGCACTAGTGTTGGTCCACTTTCGATATATCTAGGATAATAGTTTTGCAATTTACATGAAACTATTAAATGAACCTCGTGGAATAGCACTAGTCCAGGGCCAGGAGCGTAGGATTGTTGCACCCTTCCTGCTTTCGTGTTCCCAGGAGGTCATCCATATTTTGGACGGGTGCGATCATACCAGCACTAGTGCACAGGATCCCATCAGAACTCCGCAGTAAAGCGTGCTTGGGTGAGAGTAGTACTAGGATGGGTGACCTCCTGGGAAGTCTTTCGTGTTGCACCCTCGCTTTTTTTAATCGTTTCGTTCTATCCTTCCACTAGAGCACGTTTTACTGCGGATAAACTAATAGTTAAGCGAGCTTGGGTGACCTCCTGGGAAGTCCTCGTTTTGTACCCTCGCTTTTTTCATTTATTTTTTGATTTCCACGTTCGCGTGGATTGGTTCGAACATAGTGATTTAACTTTTTTATTTGTTTATTTTTTTCTACATTTCATTACGTATATTTATTATTAGTTTTTATTATTTCTTTAATTAAATCGTTTCGCTCTATCTTTCCCTGTTCATTCTTTGTTTGTTTATTCATTTTGTTTTGTTTTTTGTTTTCTTATTTTTCTATAATTTCTATTTTTTTAATTAACATCTCGGGATACTAGCCAGGAAGGCCACGTCGATGGCCTCTAGCGGGCCCCGCGAGATACCTTCTTTGTTAGTCCCAGCGTTTATGTAGGAATGCAAAGCAATCTTGGATGGGTGCGATCATACCAACACTAGTGCACTGGTTAAATATGTTAGAAATAATCTCCGCTACCCGATGAATAATTGTTTTTAAAAAGCGTTCACCTGTGCACCGCACTAAGCAAAAATCCAAATTTTCGCCTATTTTGGACGGTGCGATCATACCAGCACTAGTGCACAGGATCCCATCAGAACTAATAAATAAAGCGTGCTTGGGTGAGAGTAGTACTAGGAACGGTGACCTCCTGGGAAGTCCTCGTGTTGCACTCTCGCATTTTTTCCTGCTAGGGGCCGTCGGCGTGGCCTTCCTGGCTAGTATCCCGAGATGTCAATTAAAAAATAGAAACTATAGAAAAATAAGAAAAGAAAAAAGCAAAAAACAAAATTAATAAACAAACAAAGAATGAAAAGGGAAAGATAGAGCGAAACGATTTAATTAAATAATTAATTAAAAAATAATTATAAATATACGTAATGAAATATTGATAAAAAATAAGCAAAATAAAAAAGTTAAATCACTATATTCGAACAGCGTGGAATAGCGAACGGGGCCCGCCGATGGCCCATAGCGTGCCTTGCGAGAGCTTTCTTTGTTTTAGTCACAGAGGTTAAGTAGAAAGGCGTAGCTATTTTGGACAGGTGTACTCGATCTTTCCCTGTTCCCTGATTTTATTTATTTATTCATTTTGTTTTTTATTTTTCTTTTTCCTTTTCTTATTTTTCTATAATTTCTATTTATTTTAATTAACATCAAGGGCTATTAGTAAGGCGGGCCCCGCCGATGGCCCATAGCGTGCCTTGCGGGAGCGTTCTTTTGCTTAGTCACAGAGGTTAAGTAGAAAGGCGTACCTACTTCGGACGGGTGCGATCATACCAGCACTAGTGCACCGGATCCCATCAGAACTCCGCAGTTAAGCGTGCTTGGACGAGAGTAGTACTAGGAACGGTGACCTCCTGGGAAGTCCTCGTGTTGCACTCTCACATTTTTCATTTATTTTTTGATTTTCATGTTCGCTATTCCACGCTGTTCGAACATAGTGATTTAACTTTTTTATTTTTGTTTATTTTTTATCAATATTTCGTTACGTATATTTATAATTATTTTTTAATTAATTATTTAATTAAATCGTTTCGCTCTATCTTTCCCTTTTCATTCTTTGTTTGTTTATTAATTTGTTTTTTTCTTTTTATTTTCTTATTTTTCTATAATTTCTATTTTTTAATTGACATCTCGGGATACTAGCCAGGAAGGCCACGCCGACGGCCCCTAGCGGGAAAAGGTATATCGCACCCATCTTTCTTCTGCTTTGTCCCAGCGTGGCCTTCCTTGCTAGTCCTTACTATGGGCCATTTGTGTACGACACTCGATATCGCTATTTTAGCACCGGATTAACATTTCCCTTATCATTCTTTTTGTGAACTCCTCGTGTTGCCTTCCTACTATAATTAACATTCGCTAGATTGGTATAGTGAAGTCCCTTGGGTGATGGGAGGGTTGGTAGTGATTTAATAAACACTAGTGAAACGCACTTTTTACAAATTATTTTTTAATTCATACCTCGCAAGGCACGCTATGGATGTAACGAAATATTGATAAAAAATAAACAAATAGAAATTATAGAAAAATAAGAAAAGGAACAAGAAAAACAAAAAACAAAAGAATAAACAAACAAAGAATGAACAGGGAATGATGGAACGAAACGATTAAAAAAAGCGAGGGTTCAACACGAAAGACTTCCCAGGAGGTCACCCATCCTAGTACTATTCTCACCAAGAGGTGTTTTTCAGACAAGGCGGTGTATCCTAGGCCATCTCGGAATGTTAATTGACCTAGTCGCGATGAAGGTCAGCGATGTATGTATGCGAGAAAAATAAGCTTTTTATTCCTTGTCATGAATTTGCTTGCGGTGGACACTTTGGTCCCCGCAGAACTGCCGAAAAGATCCTACAAAGTGGCTTTTATTGGCCAACTTTGTTTAGAGACGCATTTGAATTTTGCAAAATGTGCACAAGATGTCAAATGATAGGAAGGATTTCTAAACAAAATATGATGCCCCTAAATTCAATTCTAGAAGTAGAACTTTTTGATGTTTGGGACATTGATTTTATGGGATCCTTCCCTAACTCGTTTGGGCACCAATACATCTTGTTGGCCGTAGATTACGTATCGAAATGGGTTGAAGCCGTCCCTTGCAAGACAAATGACAACAAAGTTGTTGTCAAATTCTTGAAAGAAAACATCTTCTCGCGCTTTGGAACCCCTCGTGCCATAATTAGTGACAATGGTACACATTTTTGTAATAGAACTTTTGAAGCTCTTATGCGAAAATATGCCATAACTCACAAGTTATCTACGCCATACCATCCTCAAACCAGTGGACAGGTAGAAGTTTCCAATAGGCAAGTCAAGCTTATCTTAGAGAAAACTATGAATCATAATAGGAAGGACTGGTCCACCAAATTGGTGGATGCCCTATGGGCTTATAGGACTGCCTTTAAAACGATTCTAGGAATGTCTCCCTACAGACTAGTCTTTGGAAAGGCTTGCCACCTTCCTATTGAGATAGAGCACCGAGCCTTATGGGCAATTAAGCAGCTGAATTTCGATCTAGATAAGGCCGGTGAGCTTCGAAAATTGCAAATTTCTGAACTGGAGGAATTGAGGAACGAAGCATATGAAAATGCAAAAATTGCGAAGGATAGGGTTAAGGTTTTTCACGATAAGTTCATCACGAGAAAAACTTTTGTCCAAGGACAAAAAGTGTTACTCTATAACTCTAGACTTCATCTCTTTCCCGGCAAGTTAAAATCAAGATGGACAGGGCCCTTCATTGTTAAGATTGTGTTTCCACACGGAACCATAGAGATCTACGACCCAAAAAATGGCAGTACATTCAAGGTAAATGGTCAACGTCTTAAAATCTTTTTGGAATCAATTCCGGAAGTAAATACAGTCATGGGTCTTTTTGACCTAATGTATCGGTAACTCTATCTCTCTTCCAATTCATGCATTCATGTATTTCATTCATACATTGGGACAATGCATGAGACAAGTGTGGGGGAAGGGTAAAATGTAAAAAGAAAAAAATTAAAAAAAAAATAATATAAATTTTTTTATTTCTTTTTCTCTTAATTTGTTCTAACATAACATTAACAAAAAAACAAAAAAAAATTTATAAAAGGACAATATTTTGACTTATTTTTTGAAAGAAATCTAAGTTAGTCTTAAGAATTAGGAAAATCATGATTAGGATTTCTAAAAACTTGGTCAAAATAAATAAATTGTTGAATTTTTAGGTATAGGAGGAGAAATTGAATAAGTAATTAGTCTTGATTTTTACCTTAATGAAATGTGCATACCTAATGCATATCTAGGATTCTAAGACAAAGACTCGTGTGCCTCGTAAAAAAATTAATAATAAAAAAAAACAAAGAAATTCACTAATTAAGCTGGATACATTTGCCTCAAGAAGCATAAGTATTCACGCCTAAAGGTGATTTTATAAAGTAAAGTCCTTGGTTTTGTGGCCTAGTTCACTCGAATTTGAGTCCGTGGGGTGTTTTCTCACCCGGTGCCCTAAAACCAACCAGTTTGGGAGTCACCGACTTTAAGTACGCTACATGGGTGGATTAGAAAGCTTAAGAAAACTAAGAAATATTATATATGTATTAACACATCTAATAGTCAATTAGTTAGGTATGAGGCCTCAAGAAGCCTTGATACTTACACGAAAGAAGATTAGATGAGTTATACATATTAAATAAAAAAGGAAAAAAAGAATATTAAAGAGGCATGAGAGTCCAAGTTAAAGAATTCCTAGTAAGGATTCACAAGGATGCATATGACTTAGGGTAACGAATGAGACTATACAAAAATTCAATTTTGATTCTTACCTAAAATGGATAACAATTTATTATATAAAGACTAAGTTTAAGAATGAATAAAAATGATAATCCTAAAACTTATAGACTACTTAGTCTCTTCAAACATATTTCAAATATTTTCCTTTTTATGGATTTTGTGGGTGTAATCCACTGAAAACCCTCACGAGACAACACTCGTCCTCTAGGGTAACCTAGAGGTTTTACGGCTTGTTGCACATGCTAAGTGCAACCGTGATTCCTACGAAAGTGAGTTAGGTAGATTAGTTTTTCTTTTTCTTTTTGATTTTTACTCGAGGACGAGCAAAAAGATAAGTGTGGGGGTGTGATAGGTAGTAAAAATTGCATATTTATCACTACATTTACTATTATGTTTCCTATTTATTCTTTTAATTATGCACTATTACTAAAGTTTTGTTATTTAATGTGTGCAGGCCTTGAGTAATTATTTAAATAAAGAATAAAAGCCTAAATGAAGCCCAAAAGCCCATGTCCAAGCCCAAGTACAAAAGTTGCAATTACCAAGTGCAAAAGTTGCAATTACCAAGTGCAAAAGTTGCAATTACTAAAAGAAGAGGAAAGGGATAGACTTCTATTCAACCCTAAATGCTTGCAGGATGAGGATAAAGATAAAAGGAGGAGAGTGCAAAGATAAAATTCGTTTTGAAGAGATTTGGATTTAGGGTAACTTGCTTCCCAAGTTATCCCGAATTTTCAAAATAAAGAGTTAGGATGCCAGATCTAAAAAGATATACCCAGATGGACGGACCAGAGGAGGCCATGCGCGAAAGCACGTGGCCAGGGACAAGGCTGAGGCCGCGGAAACGCGCCAAAGCCGCGTTTCCGCGGCCATATGGATGAGATGGACTACCTGTTTTCATAGGAGAGTTGTACCGGGACTATACATCTTCCAGCTCCTATAAATACCCCTGCAGAGCAACCGAGAGGGGGCATCCAGAGACGGGAACTTAGGGTTTTCTTTAGTTTTTCTATTTTCAAATTTCTGTAATCTTCATTTCGCTTTTCGCATATTTTGGAGAAGAAGGAGCATTGTAATTGGACGTGATTTCAAATAAAGGTTAACGTGGAATAGCGACGTGATGGGCGAGAGTGCGATCTTTGTTTGTTTATTCATTAATTTTACTTGATTTTAGGAATCTTATCATACAATTTTAGAAATAACACGAGGGAACAGCGTGCCCTAGCGAATATTTATAAGTATCGGTTTCCCAGATTTTTAATATATTCAATTCCTTCTTTGTTATAACTTGATACAATCTATGCCTTCCTAATTATTTATCATATAAATTTCCCCTTGCTAGTGCAAATAAAAAAGTTAATAGAAGGTACCCACTCCCAACACTAGTGCACCGGATGAACTAGTGCACGGTAGTACTAACACTATGATTTATCTACAGATGGGAAGTCCTCGTGGAATAATAGAGTTAGGTGGGAGAACGGGAAGACTAGTCCCACCTAAAAGAAATATTAACGGATGGGCGGCACTAGTACATATTAATTAAATCAAAAAATAAATGAAAAAAAGCGAGGGTGCAAAACGAGGACTTCCCAGGAGGTCACCCATCCTAGTGCTACTCTCGCCCAAACACGCTTAACTGCGGAGTTCTGATGGGATCCGGTGCACTAGTGCTGGTATGATCGCACCCGATCGAAGTAGGTACGCCTTATAATACTAGTGTTGGGTCCTTGTTTTTTAACAATATGGGGATTATAAATAAACACTAACCGAATTGTTGGTTGGAGTGAAAAAAGTAACAGGGCTACAAATCTGGGACCTCAGGAATGAAATAACAGGATTGGTGCGAGAGTATCGTTTTCTCTTTTTTTATTATAATCCAAGGTAAAAATAAAAATGATATGCCTACTAGTTTATTTCACGCACTAGTGTAGGGACTATTGCGTAAAAATGGCACTAGTGAACCTCGTGTATTTATTCATTTCTTTTTCCTTTTCTTGTTTTTCTATAATTTCTATTTATTTTAATTAACATCAAGGGCCATTTGGAAGGCGGGCCCCGCCGATGGCCCATAGCGTGCCTTGCGGGAGCGTTCTTTTGCTTAGTCACAGAGGTTAAGTAGAAAGGCGTACCTACTTCGGACGGGTGCGATCATACCAGCACTAGTGCTCCGGATCCCATCAGAACTCTGCAGTTAAGCGTGTTTGGGCGAGAGTAGCACTAGGATGGGTGACCTCCTGGGAAGTCCTTGTTTTGCACCCTCGCTTTTTTTCATTTATTTTTTGATTTCCACGTTCGCGTGGATTGGTTCGAACATAGTGATTTAAATTTTTTATTTTGTTTATTTTTTTCTATATTTCATTACGTATATTTATTATTAGTTTTTAATTATTTCTTTAATTAAATCGTTTCGCTCTATCTTTCCCTGTTCATTCTTTGTTTGTTTATTCTTTGTTTGTTTATTGATTTTGTTTTTTTTGTTTTTTGTTTTCTTATTTTTCTATAATTTCTATTTTTTTAATTAACATCTCGGGATACTAGCCAGGAAGGCCACGCCGACAGCCTCTAGCGGGCCTCTCGAGATACCTTCTTTGTTAGTCCCAGCGTTTAAGTAGGAAGGCAAAGCAATCTTATTTAAATAATTATTTTGCCTTCTATGGATCTTAATTAATTTAGCTAAACCCTCGCCTTTCTACTTAACCTCGATTTTTCAATTAATTATTCACTCTATCTTACCCTTTGCACTCTTTGTTTGTTTATTAATTTTGTTTTTTTCTTTTTTATTTCCTTATTTTTCTATAATTTCTATTTTTTAATTGACATCTCGGGATACTAGCCAGGAAGGCCACGCCGACGGCCCCTAGCGGGCCCTGTGATACCTTCTTTGTTAGTCCCAGCGTTTAAGTACCGCGAGATACCATCTTTGTTAGTCCACTTTCGATATATCAACCTCAATTATGGCAAAAGCGAGATTCGAATATAGTGATTTAACTTTTTATTTTGCTTATTTTTTATCAATATTTCGTTACGTATATTTATAATTATTTTTTATTTAATTATTTAATTAAATCGTTTCGCTCTATCTTTCCCTTTTCATTCTTTGTTTGTTTATTAATTTTGTTTTTTTATTTTTTCTTTTCTTATTTTTCTATAATTTCTAATTTTTTAATTGACATCTCGGGATACTAGCCAGGAAGGCCACGCCGACGGCCCCTAGCAGGCCCCGTGAGATACCTTCTTTGTTAGTCCCAGCGTTTAAGTAGGAAGGCAAAGCAATCTTGGATGGATGCGATCATACCAACACTAGTGCACCGGATTTTAAATGAACTCCTTGATGTTAATTAAAATAAATAGAAATTATAGATTGCACTAGCCCCGCTGCTTCCTTGTTTATTTTTTAATGCAGTTACCGATAGTGTATATACCAAACTATTTTACGAAGGAAGTATCACCTTCTTTGTTAGTCCCAGCGTTTAAAATTGCCCGACTAAGTTCCATAGCATATATCGGTGAGAGTAGTACTAGGATGGGAAGTTAATATATAATCGAACGTGAAAAATCAGAAAATAATTAATTTATACCAGATTATCACTGTTAAAGGTCACCGGAATCTCGCGATTTTGGGCGAGAGTAGCACTAAAGTGGAAAGATAGAACAAAACGATTTAATTAAATAATTAATTAATATTTGGTGGGAGTGCAACACGTTCGCTATTCCCAAGATTACATTAAAATTAAGTAGAAGAATGAAATATTAACTAGTGTTGGTATGATCGCTTAACTGTAGAGTTCTGTGGGATCTGTGGCACTAGTGCTGGTATGATCGCACTAGTCTTAATTAAACGTCCATGTGAAAAGATTAGAATAGTAGGAAGGCAAAGGTAAAAATAAAGTTATAATCAAAAGCGAAAAGAAAAAAACAAAAGTTAAATAATAAACAACACGAGGACTTCCCATCCTAATCTTGGATGGGTGCGATCATACCAACACTAGTGCCCGGATCCCACAGAACTCCACATTGCACTCTTGCTTTTTTTTTTTTTGATTTTCACGTTCGCTATTCCACGCGAATTCGAACATAGTGATTTAACTTTTTTATTTTGTTTATTTTTTATCAATATTTTGTTACGTATATTTATAATTATTTTTTAATTAATTATTTAATTAAATCGTTTCGCTCTATCTTTCCCTTTTCATTCTTTGTTGTTTATTAATTTTGTTTTTTTCTTTTTTCTTTCCTTATTTTTCTATAATTTCTATTTTTTAATTGACATCTCGGGATACTAGCCAGGAAGGCCACGCCGACGGCCCCTAGCGGGCCCCGTGAGATACCTTCTTTGTTAGTCCCAGCGTTTAAGTAGGAAGGCAAAGCAATCTTGGATGGGTGCGATCATACCAACACTAGTGCACCGGATCCCACAGAACTCCACAGTTAAGCGAGCTTGGGCGAGAGTAGTACTAGGATGGGAAGTCCTCGTGTTGCACCCTTACTTTTTTCCTTTATATTTTAATTTCTACGTTCGCTATTCCACGAGGTTCGAATATAATGATCATACCAGCACGCTCAGGATATAATTTTAACTGTGGGATCCGGTGCACTAGTTCTGGTATGATCGCACCCGATCGAGAAAGGCCTAATGATGTTAATTAAAATATAATTATCCTGTTCGAACAAGGCACTCTCGTCCCAGCCCTAATAAATCAACACGACTTTATAAATGATCGCACCCATACACGAGGATCTTACTATAAATTCTTTCGACTCTTTGGCCCATAGCGTGCCTTCCAATCATTTTTAACTTTTGTTTATTTTTTTATCAATATTTTGTTTATTTTTGTTTAGTTAATATTGATAAAGTGAAAAATTCTACTTAACCTCTATAATTAAAGAGTGATGAGTGCACAAAGAAGGCCTTCTAAGGGATTGCTAACAGGTCCATGTTTATTTTTTGATTTTTTTAATTGACATCTCGGAATACTAGCCAGAATATATACATCTTAACCTTTCCCAGCGATTAAATATCCCATCCTCGCTTTTTTTCAAAAAAGTAGGTCACCCATGAGAAGGTAACTATATGGGATGTTAATTCAAAGATGGGTACTTTTTCTGTGGGTGCTAGGATAGCTTCACTTTTTCTATAATCTTTAACATCTCATGGGTGACCTACTTAAACGCTGGGACTAAGTTCCATAGCATATATCGGTGAGATAACTTAATATATCCGCGTTGCACCCTCGCTAGTAACATAGTGATTTCTTTATACTTAACCCTTGAGCAAGTTTAAATTATTCAGAATTATTCGCAAACCTTTGCGGAGTTCTGATGGGATCCAGTGCTCTAGTGCTGGTATGATCGCACATGTCCGAAGTAGGTACTCCTTTCTACTTAAGTTCACATAACGTTACGTATATCAATATTTTATACCCCGGGCCTACCCGATGCATCCAGTATACAATTTCTTTTAATCTATATTTTTATAATAACATACGATTTTCACGTTCGCTATCTATATAATGGGACTTCCCAGGAGGTAACCCATCCTATAGTACTACTCTCGCCCAAGCTTGCTTAATTGTGGAGTTCTGTGGGATCCGGTGCACTAGTGTTGGTATGATCGCATCCATCCAAGATTGCTTTGCCTTCCTACTTAAACGCTGGGACTAACAAAGAAGGTATCTCACAGGGCCCGCTAGGGGCCGTCGGCGTGACCTTCCTGGCTAGTATCTCGAGATGTCAATTAAAAAATAGAAATTATAGAAAAATAAGGAAAGAAAAAAGAAATAAACAAAATTAATAAACAAACAAAGAATGAAAAGGGAAAGATAGAGCGAAACGATTTAATTAAATAATTAATTAAAAAATAATTATAAATATACGTAACGAAATATTGATAAAAAATAAACAAAATAAAAAAGTTAAATCACTATGTTCGAACAGCGTGGAATAGCGAACGTGAAAAATCAAAAAATAAATGAAAAAATGCGAGAGTGCAACACGAGGACTTCCCAGGAGGTCACCGTTCCTAGTACTACTCTCGCCCAAGCACGCTTAACTGCGGAGTTCTGATGGGATCCGGTGCACTAGTGTTGGTATGATCGCACCCGTCCGGAGTAGGTACGCCTTTCTACTTAACCTCTGTGACTAAGCAAAAGAAAGCTCCCGCAAGACACGCTATGAGCCATCGGCGGGGCCCGCCTTACTAATAGCCCTTGATGTTAATTAAAATAAATAGAAATATGTACGCTTTACTAGTTCGCTATCTCATATGAAAAAGTAATAAATAATCCCATCCTAGTACTACCTAGCCATGATGTCAATTAATATATGTGCACCGGATATAGTGATTTAACAGCGTGGAATAAATGCTGGGACTCCGATGGCTTCCCGGGGACATTCGTGGGCCAAAAATAATTATAAATATACGTAACGAAATATTTATAAAAAATAAACAAAATAAAAAAGTTAAATCACTATGTTCGAACATACCGAGATATTATTATTAATTAACCGGACTAGTGTTGGTCGAGCACCCTTAATCTAGGATGGGAAGTCCTCGTGTTATTTAATATTGATAGAGAACGTAAAATTGGACAATGGAACCACTAGCCAGGAATCTCGCTTTTATAGTAAGATCCTAAAAGCCAATGTAGGACTAATTGTTGCGAATAAATCGTTTCGCTCTATTGTTTACCGCCTTCCTAATGGCCCTTGATAGCACTAGTGTTGGTATGATCGCACCCATCCAAGATTGCTTTGCCTTCCTACTTAACGTTGGGACTAACAAAGAAGGTATCTTGCGGGGCCCGCCAAGGGCCGTCGGCGAGGCCTTCCTAGCTAGTATCCCGAGATGTCAATTAAAAATTAGAAATTATAGAAAAATAAGAAAAGAAATTATATCACAAAGAAGGTATCTTTTTCTATAATTTCTATTGATAAATACTAATATATTAAATCTAATTTTTAATTAAGAATTGCTTTTTGATTTAATATGAATAAACAATCTTGGATGGATGCGATCATACCAACACTAGTGCACCGGTTTGTGATATAATTCGTTTAGTATCCGGATATAATTATCCGGTGCACTACAACTATATTGGTATCTATATTTTTTGATTTTACACTATTATACCATCTCGGGATACTAGCAAGGAAGGCCACGCCGATGGCCCCTAGCGGGCCCCGCGAGATACCATCTTTGTTAGTCCCAGCGTTTAAGTAGAAAGGCAAAGCAATCTTGGATGGGTGCGATCATACCAACACTAGTGCCCCGGATCCCACAGAACTCCACAGTTAAGCTAGCTTGGGCGAGAGTTTTATTAGGATGGGAAGTCCTCGTGTTGCACCCTTACTTTTTTCCCTTTATATTTTAATTTCTACGTTCGCTATTCCACGAGATTCGAATATTGTGATTTAACTTTTTTATTTTGCTTATTTTTTATCTATATTTCGTTAAGTATATTTATAATTAATTTATAATTAATTATTTAATTAAATCTTTTCACTCGATCTTTTCCTGTTCCCTGGTTTTATTTATTTATTCACTTTGTTTTTTTTTTTTTTTTCCTTTTCTTTTTTTTCTTTAATTTCTATTTATTTTAATTAACATCAAGGGCTATTAGGAAGGCGGGCCCCACCGATGGCCCATAGTGTGCCCTGCGAGAGCTTTTTTTGTTTAGTCACAGAGGTTAAGTAGAAATGCGTACCAAATTTAGATTGTTGCGATCATACCAGCACTAGTGAACTGGATCCCCTCAGAACTCTGTAGTTAAGCGTGCTTGGGCGAGAGTAGTACAAGATGGGTGACCTCCTGGGAAGTCCTCCTAGTACTATGTGAATTGTAGAGGATATGTGCCTTTGATTGCAAAGTACTTTTTACTTATTATAGAAAAACAAGAAAAGGAAAAATAAAAATAAAAAACAAAATGAATAAATAAATAAGGGAAAAAGTAAGGGTGCAACACGAGGACTTCCCAATTTTCACTAGCGATCGCCCACCGGGACCCGAAAAAAAATAGTGTTCAGCCTATTTCATAGTACCCAATCTTAATTGCTAGAACTAATAAGATTAAACACTATTTTTGATATTTCAATCACCGGATCTTGTTTAGTCACACTAATCGAATAAGTAACCTAATAAGCCAGGATATCACCAGCACCGAAAAAAACAGATTAAATATACTAGTAAAATTTAACTAGCCCAAAAATTTTTATCGTGGAATGAATCCTTTTTCTTTTTAGTGTGCTTGGGCGCCTTAAGAACATAATTTCTATTTATTTTAATTAACATCAAGGGCTATTAGTAAGGCGGGCCCCGCTGATGGCCCATAGCGTGCCTTGCGGGAGCATTCTTTTGCTTAGTCACAGAGGTTAAGTAGAAAGGCGTACCTACTTCGGACGGGTGCGATCATAATTTTTCTTGTTGTTAAATCGTTTCGCTCTATCTTTCCCGGGATAGGGACTGGTTTAATACCTTATTGCGAGGCCATCCTATAGTACGAGGTTGGAACCTCTGTGACTAAATTGTTAGGATGATATAATCGCTAGTTCTACTTAACCTTTGTGACTAAACAAAAGAAAGTTCCCAGATAGCGGATTTTGTTTTATATTTAAATAATTAATTGACATTTTCAAGGGCTATTTCGTCATAAGCAATACCTATTTTGAACTAGCCAGGAGGTAACGAATTAACCTCTGCTCAAATTAAAAATAAATAATACCCATAGCGTGCCTTCCTGGCTAGTATACCGAATGTCAATTAAAAAAATAGAAATTATAGAAAAATAAGAAAAGAAAAAAGAAAACAACAAAATGAATAAACAAAAAAAGAATGAACAGGGAAAGAAAGAGCGAAACGATTTAATTAAATAATTAATTAAAAAATAATAATATATATACGTAACAAAATATTGATAAAAAATAAACAATAAAAAAGTTAAATCACTATGTTCGAACAGCATGGAATAGCGAACGTGAAAATCAAAAAATAAATGAAAAAAAGCGAGGGTACAACACGAGGACTTCCCAGGAGGTCACCCATCCTAGTACTTTTCTCGCCCAAGCACGCTTAACTGCGGAGTTCTGATGGGATCCAGTGCACCAGTGATGGTATGATCGCACCCGATCGAAGTAGGTACGTACGCCTTTCTACTTAACCTCTGTGACTAAGCAAAAGAAAGCTCCCGCAAGGCACGCTATGGGCCATCGGCGGGGCCCGCCTTCCTAATAGCCCTTGATGTTAATTAAAATAAATAGAAATTATAGAAAAACAAGAAAAAGAAAAATAAAAATAAAAAACGAAATGAATAAATAAATAAAATAGGGAACAGGGAAAGATCGAGTGAAAAGATTTAATTAAATAATTAATTATAAATTAATTATAAATATACTTAACGAAATATAGATAAAAAAAGAGAAAAATAAAAAAAGTTAAATTACTATATTCGAACCTCGTGGAATAGCGAACGTAGAAATTAAAATATAAAGGGAAAAAGTAAGGGTGCAACACGAGGACTTCCCATCCTAGTACTACTCTCGCCCAAGCTCGCTTAACTGTGGAGTTCTGTGGGATCCGGTGCACTAGTGTTGGTATGATCGCACCCATCCAAGATTGCTTTGCCTTCCTACTTAAACACTGGGACTAACAAAGAAGGTATAAAGAGGGGCCCGCCAAGGGCCGTCGGCGAGGCCTTCCTGGCTAGTATCCCGAGATGTCAATTAAAAAATTAGAAATTATAGAAAAATAAGAAAAGAAAAAAGAAAAAAACAAAATGAATAAACAAACAAAGAATGAACATATTTTTCTTTTTCCTTTTCTTGTTTTTCTATAATCTCTAATTTTTTAATTGACATCTCGGGATACTAGCCAGGAAGGCCTCGCCGATGGCCCTTGGCGGGCCGCTCTTTAATAGTGATATGTAGTCCCTTTATTTAACTCTGTTGGAAAAAAAAAAGAAATTCATCACTTCCAGAATATATACATCTTAACCTTTCCCAGCGATTAAATATTCCACCCTCGCTTTTTTTCAAAAAAGTAGGTCACCCATGAGAAGGTAACTATATGGGATGTTAATTCAAAGATGGGTACTTTTCCTGTGGGTGCTAGGATAGCTTCACGTTTTTCTATAATCTTTAACATCTCATGGGTGACCTACTTAAACGCTGGGACTAAGTTCCATAGCATATATCGGTAAGATAACTTAATATATCCGTGTTGCACCCTCGCTAGTAACATAGTGATTTCTTTATACTTAACCCTTGAGCAAGTTTAAATTATTCAGAATTATTCGCGAACCTTTGCGGAGTTCTGATGGGATCCGGTGCACTAGTGCTGGTATGATCGCACCCGTTCGAAGTAGGTACGCCTTTCTACTTAAGTTCACATCACGTTACGTATATCAATATTTTATACCCCAGGCCTACCCAATGCATCCAGTAAACAATTTCTTTTAATCTATATTTTTATAATAACATACGCAAAGTACGCTCGGGTTTTAACCATTCTAGTAACACTAGGAAATATAAATCATAAGTCACAGGGGATCTCGCAGGGCCCGCAGTTAAAGTGGTCATCACGAGGCCTTCCTTCAACACATATTTTCATTTATTTTATTTATTTTTTATCTATATTTTGTTACATATATTTATTATTAATTATAAATAAAAAATATATTAGTATTTATCAATAGAAATTATAGAAAAACATTGCCAATTAGGAATTGTAATGGCCTTGCGATATAATACTCAATAACAAATAATTAATTAAACTAGTCCCTACACTAGTGCCTTGCGAGTGTTTTTGATGGATTAATATAATTCTAACGCTGGGACTAACAAAGAAGGTATCTCACGGGGTTAGACAAAGAAGGTGCACTTGTGAAAGCCCTATTAAAAACTTGCGGGGACTGGTTTAACGCTGTTATTTGGGTTATAAAACAATATTAACCTATGTAACACGAAAGACTTGGGTGATATACGAATATATTTTGTTTATTTTTTATCAATATTTCGAACAGCGTATACCTCTGGTATCCCTTATCTGCTATACTTATTTGTTATTAATAACTCTCCATTTTTTAATTGGTTTGCAACACGAAAGACCATCTCGGGATATTACTAAATAGTTAAAGATAGTTAAGGATTAACGGCCCAATGTTTTTCTACTTCCGAAGTACTAGGATGGCTTAAACTAGGATTACTGTAATAACGCGATTAATAACACCATCCAAGATTTTATACAGTGCATATTAATATCATAAAATGGTACTTTTCACCAACACTTTCTACTTAACCTCTGTGACTAAGCAAAAGAACGCGAAAATATACTATGCTAGAAAAGTAGGTTAAAATTTTCTATAAATCGCTTTTTCCTTACTAATATTGACTTAACGATGTTATAATTAAGGGCATATTTTAGTGCGTTATCTTAGTTAGATAAAGTAGGAAGGGCACGTTATAATTAAGATTACGTAAGGAAATATTCCTTTTAATAAACATACCAGCATCAAGGGTTAATTATATGGTATTATGTGATTTCTATTTAATACTAGTATGATCATTCCGGAATCCTACTGGGAATGAACAGGGAATGAACAGGGAAATTATGGGAGGACTTTAATGAATATAAAGGGAAAAAGTAACATCAGAATATTTGTTAGTCCCACGAGATATTCCCTTTAATGAATATAAAGGTCCCGCGAGAGTAACATCAGACTTCCCATAATTTCTACGTTCGCTATTCCCTTTAATGAATAAAGTGGACGGCGTGACCTTCCTTTATAAGTTAAACGCTGATTTGAAAGTGCCTTTGTTTAAACATCTCGGGATACTACGCTAATCACAAAATTATATCTAGGATGGGAAGTCCCCGTGTTAGTGTGCCCATATTGTTAATTCATCAAGGGCATAAATTATCCGTTATACTAGGGCCCAATTATAACCCATTAAATCGCTATTCCACTGCGGAGTTCAACACTAGTAGTTAAAAATAATCGTTTATAACAAAGTATACATTGCATATCAAAATTAATAAGGTAGAAATTATAGAAAAATTGATTTACTAGTTTATTTGATCAATTAACTAGTAAAATATTAAAAATATTATAATAAAGTAGGAAAATTAATCAGATCACTAGAAATTAAGGGTGTTGAATATCTAATTTGCCTTTATTAACTTTATATTCAATATAAAGTTAATTGTTGCACTAGAATGTCCTAAAATAGCACGATGCCATAAGATTGTTTTGAATATAATCAGTTTATTTTGGCCTATAGGACTAGCGTTACTCAACCTATAGGCCAAAAAGCGAATATTTATAAAATATTGTTGATGAATTTCGCACTGATTAAATACAAGAAAAGGAATTTCAACCTATAAAAATATCTTATGACTTACTAGCGGGAGGTTTTATCAACCTATAAAAATATCTTAATACTTTATAGAATATTTATAATATGGAATCAATACTAGTGTATTAAGGACTAGCGTTACTCATAAGATATTTATAGGTAGAATAACTTTGCTTATTCACAGACAATGTACTGCTTTCCATTGATAAATACTCTTTATTCAAAACAAGAAAAGGAATAAATTAATTTTAGTTATAGGCTAAGGATATTTCAAGTGTTTATAAACACTGGCCCATCCATGGTTTGCTATTTTCTTTCCAAGAAGGTTTTATATTTCACGGGGTTCTGTTTTCCTATATTTTATAGTTTTTTTTTACATAATATTCTTTTAATTTTTTTTATTGCAAAGAAAAGGAAAAAGCGATTTATATATAAAGTTAAATCAATACTTTCAATTTTCGAGGGTGCACAGAGGATGGGTACGGGATTGCAAAGAAGGTATCCCACGGCCTAAATAAATTATAATAGAAATGCCACGCCAAGGGCTATTAGTAAGGCGGGCCCCGGTGGGCGATCCGGATCCATCCAAGATTGCGTAGGGTTCCTTCACAAAAAGAACTTCACTTTTTCTAACTAGGGATGTTAATTCAAAGATTGCTTTGCCTTATATAAAAACATTTCACGAGAATAACAAAGCGTGATGGTGGGCGATTAATTGCTAATTAGGTGCGAATAATAACACTAGGACTAGCATATTGTGATTGATCCTTTTGAAATTAATATACTTATTTAATTATATTGGGCACTAGTGCTGGTATGATCACTATGATTCAACACGAGGGCCATTGTACGCCGTGTTCTCGTGTTAGTGTTGGTATTTATTCCTAACTGTTAAAGGAAATTATATTCTATTACAATTACTAATAACTATAAACAATCGGTACCCTAGCATAAAATATTTAAAAATAAACTAGTCCTCGTTTAAAGTATCAACACTCCGCAGTGGGAGATATTTTATACCCCGGGTCTGATTTCCTAGCCAGTGGATCAAACTAGTGTTACATTAATAGGCCCAATTATTTTTAAGAACATTATTTGTTTTCCCTCGATCAGAAAAGATAATGTGCCCAACTTAATAAATCCTATTTGGGTAATTAAAAAATACCAACACTGTGCGTATGTTAATTAAAGAATAATTGGGCACATATTTGATTCTTATTTAATCACATGTAAGCAAAAGGCCTTACATGTGCACGCGTCATGTAAGTACCCTAGATAAGTATTTATAACCCAAGCTTCGTGTTGCACCAGCTCGAGGATGAACAGAAATTAAAATATCTTGGAAGGCACACTATGGGCTCGCTAGAACGGAAAAGTAAAATTTCATTTTGTTTATTAACTGGGTGGATGGGATACTATTAGGCCTTACTAGGATGGTATAATCATAAAAAATAGCTCATCATAAGACATGTCACACACACACACACATGAATTTCATGTCACCACCAACTTTTGATATTATTAACATCCAAACTTGAAAGATTAAGATGTCAATGTACCTCAAAGGACAATGTATTCATGTTTATTTTGTCTCTATTAAAGATTCATATTTTTTTAAATGGCAAACACCTTGAGGCTGATGCAAAAGCCACCCATGCTTTAAAGTCAACTCTAAATGATGAATATTTATCTAGGGTTTCTAACTTTGATTCGGCTTTTCTAGTATGGAACACTTTAGTCTCCTTTGGCGAACAAAAGAAATATTATGCGGGGAGTGACTCGGATGATGGAAGTGATGCTTCCAACTTATGCTACATGGTACAAGGGGATAACCCCCTTGAGGTAAACTCTGAATCCGAGCTAGAAGAGAATATTGACATGTCTTATGATGAGCTTGAATCTTTTTTTCAACAACTTGTTGAAAAATATGAGTTACTTAAAAAGGATAATAAGAAAATGAAAAATAAATTTGATTCATTGTTAAAAGAAAAAGAGTGCAAAATAAAATCTGGGACACTAGCATATGTTAAGCTTGCGTAGGTTATTAATATGCTAAGACAGGGAACAGGGAAACAGGAGGACCATATTTCCCTAGTGTGATAACAAAGAACGCTAGTAATTTGTTATATGAGAAGTAATAGCAATTGTCGTAGCTATAATTTGATCTTTCCCTGTTCCCTGTTTCTTTAGTGAAGATTGGGTATTACTAATTGGGAAGCATAGTGTTGCTTCGATTAGTGGGATTTCTATTTGGGAAAATCAAAAAATACCAACATTGTGCGTATGTTAATTAAAGAATAACCTCCACTGTCATAATATCAATTTATTTAATCGCTAGAATAACTATATTACTAAGCGAGCTTGTGCAATAGTGTTGGTATGATCGCTTTGTTTATGTTGCACCCTCTTTTTTAATCATATCATAAGTTATTCTTACGCGAGATACCTTTTTATGTATTATTAAAAACTTAACCTCGATAATAATTTATTTTGTTAAATCCACAGGTATCTAGCGTTGCTGTTCGGGATACCACCTCTAATCCGAGGATCATACTTGAAAAGTTAATCAATCGCTACCCTAAAAATTATTCGCTATTAGAAATCCGGTGCACTAGTGTGCCTTGCGGGAGCCCATCCTAGAAGGGAAATAATTTTGCATATCTCTTATTTTTAGGGTAGCGATTAATCCTAAGAACAGCGTGGAATAGCGAACTTACAAAATTGGGAACCATTATATCACGATTGTACTAGATTTATACTGAAGGCCTACCTGATATATCAATTACGAAATCTTGAAAATCGTATACCAGGTTTGTTAGTAGTTCCCAATTTTGTAAGTTCGCTATTCCACGGGGCCCGTTAGTTATACTAATCTAGATGGTTAAATAAACACTAGTTCCTACTAATTGGGCGAGAGTATGGGTAGGTTAAACACGAGGTTCCCACCCATTTTTTCATATAAATATTTTAATGTAATCTTGAAAGTTCAAGTTAATATATCTTATTTACTCGGAGTAGTCCCAGCGTTGGACTTCCCATAACTATGTTTCAATAGTGCACTAGAAAATCAACACTTCCTTAGCGAGAGTCACCCATTAATATAGGGATTTACATCGTATTAATTAAATCCCCATGAGATATACCTTTATTATTACCTTATAGAAGGCCTCGTGAACCTCGTGAATATCCCTAGTGTTGACTAGACTAAATTGCTAGTGCTATGGAATAACGATGTTAATTCTTAATTAAAATCCCTAGTCCAGCAAACATTGAAACCAAAGCTAGGATCGTTACGTCCGAATGTTTTAAATGTAATAATCGGAGTTATAGTAGGTTACTTTTGATAGTTTGGACCCGCGAGAGTAGTAACTGCGGATGTGAACTTAAGAAGAAAGGCGGTGTTACATAGGTTAATATTGTTTGAGTAGTAACAAATTACTAGCCTATAGTAGGTTACTTAACACTACTAGTTTAAGTACTACTAGTTATAACTGTGCGGAAGTAGTAATCCTACGGAACAAATACCAACACTATGGATAAAGTGAAAAATTAGTGCCTTTCTAAGTTAAATTATATTTTTCCCTTTAAATAATATGTTCCGTAAGAATAACTGAGATGTTCGAGGATGGGCCCAAGCTATTTTAATTAATTAAATAAGTATTATAAGCAAAATTTCTACGTTGGGATAATTTCTGATATTAACCAACTTAATTAAAAGTAAGGGTGCAACACGATTCTTATAGTAATTAGTAACCTACTATAAGTTAAACCTACTATAAGTTAAATAAGCAAAATAGAAACGATCCCATACAATAATAAAGTTATATATTTGCTTATTCCGATGGCCCATAGCGTGCTATTACTAAACCTCTGTGATATATACGTAACTATTAAATGATCATTAACGATCCTAGATATATCGTGATGGCCACATATAGGAACCAACACCCGTCGCGTTATAATATAAAGAATGATCCCGAAAACATAATAATAGAAAAACGACTTTATTAATATACCTAGGTTCAAATAATCCTTTTCTTATTTTTAGATACATAGAATATAAACGCTGGGACTAACAATGGAAATGATATAAACCTGTGTACCGGTATAAATCGTAAGATAGCTTAAATTAGTCAAAGCGTTCTATTCTGATTGGAATCCTCGTATATCCTCTTCTGTTCCGCTATATAGTGACTAGATAATTAATATGATCTTCCACTAGTGCACCGGACTAGTCCGGTAAAATTGCCAGGGAACTATGGATCTTGAAGGGACTTCCCACAGAAGGTATCTTCGTGTTCCATTTAGTGCCATGTTGTTAATTAAATCCTAGCCTGTGCAATCCCTTAGAAGGCAAACCAATCCTGTTACTACCTATCAAAATCATTTTAATAAGTAAAAGGGACGGATTTTACTACAAGAATGAAATAATAAAATAGAAATACTAGTGAAGCGTTTAAGTGGGCATCGTGAAAAGATTTATAATAATTCGTAAGGGACACCTCGTGTTTACATATTTTGTTTTAATTAATCGAAAGTGGACTTCCTATCCTAGTACAACTCTCGCCCGCTAGAGGCCGTCGGCGTGGCCTTCCTGGCCTATCAGACTGGCGTCATACGATAGCGTGGCTTGGGAAGTCCTCGTGTTGCACCCTTATATCTACTGATAGTGCACTATAATAAAGAAATAATTAAAAACTAATAATAAATATACGTAATGAAATATAGAAAAAAATAAACAAAATAAAAAAGTTAAATCACTATGTTCGAAAAAAGAAGATATTGTAGCACTAGTGGGTACTTGGATCCCACATGTCCTATATTTATAGCGTGCCTTACTATAACCTCGGTGGTAAAATTTTATTGTTTAGTCACAGAGGACTAGAAGCATTTAATTAACGTTCACAATAAAAGCAAACACCTAGTACTATTAACTTATGGGCGAGAGTATACCGTCCAAGGTAGCTGCGGATAATCATTAACAATAAGGGTTAATGATCTAAAAGGGAGTTAGTCCCTGATTGGCATATGTTAAGCTTGCGTAGGTCACCCATCACAAATATGGTTATAAAATAACCAATTGCACAAATATATTAAGTACTAGGAACGGTGACCTCCTGGGTGTGACAGGATTGGTTAGCGTTCGATTATATATTAACTTTATTCGCTAAACCTGCCCATCTCTGGATACACCGACTTTAAGTTAATAGCAATGATTTATTCATTCCGGGCTAATCCGTCCCTTTTCATTTATTGCACTAGTGTTGGTATCTGTTCGTTAAGGCTCGCTAGGAGGACTAATAGCCCTTGTACGACTAATTAATACGTATTTTTAATAATTGCAAAGAAGGAATAGTGAAAATGGAGTTCTGATGGGATCCTAGTTGTAAAATAGCGATCAAATAAAAAGTTGGAATAGGGTACGGTTAAAAATAATAAGGATGGAAGTCCTCGAGACATTCCTTGTGAATAAGCAAAAGAAAGCTCCTAGCGAGCACAAAAAAATTAATCTCTTCACTAGCGTGACATAATTAATCAAAATCCTCAATAAAGGCTCACTAAATAATTAATTAAAAAATAATATAAATATACGTAACGAAATATTGATAAAAAATAAACAAAATAAAAAAGTTAAATCATTATGTTTGAACAGCGTGGAATAGCGAACGTGAAAATCAAAAAATAAATGAAAAAAAGCAAGAGTGCAACACGAGGACTTCCCAGGAGGTCACCCATCCTAGTACGACTCTCCCGCAAGTTACCTCTGTGATTTTAATTAATTTCCCATAACGATTTAATTAAATAAGATGACCCTCCTAGTATCATTCACTTGCACCCTCATGGCTACACCGGATCCCATCAGAACTCCGTAGTTAAGCGTGTTTGGGCGAGAGTAGCACTAGGATGGGTGAAGTCCTGGGAAGTCCTCGTTTAAATAATAAATATAGATAAAAAATAAATAAAATAAAAAAGTTAAATCATTATGTTCACACCGCGTGGAATAGTGAATAAGGAAATAAAAGTACTAATCCCGTTAAGCAACACATATTTTCATTTTCAATGGCCTTAGAAGTCAGAAAAAGTACGTTGGGCGAGAGTAGCACTAAGTTTATATTTTTGTAAACATAAACATAAATATTTAATAACCATTAAATATCCTACTTAAACGCTGGAAATATATGGCCCCGTGAGATACGTTTCGCTCTATCATTAAATATCCTGGGTTGCCCTCTGGTATTTTTTATCAATATAGCGTGCCTTGCGGGAGCGCTCTTTTGCTTAGTCACAGAGGTTAAGTAGAAAGGCGTACCTACTTCGGACGGGTGCGATCATACCAGCACTAGTGCACCGGATCCCATCAGAACTCCGCAGTTAAGCGTGTTTGGACGAGAGTAGCACTAGGATGGGTGACCTCCTGGGAAGTCCTCGTTTTGCACCCTCGCTTTTTTTCATTTATTTTTTGATTTCCACGTTCGCGTGGATTGGTTCGAACATAGTGATTTAACTTTTTTATTTTATTTATTTTTTCTATATTTCATTACGCATATTTATTATTAGTTTTTAATTATTTCTTTAATTAAATCGTTTCGCTCTATCTTTCCCTGTTCATTCTTTGTTTGTTTATTCATTTTATTTTTTGTTTTTTTTCTTTTCTTATTTTTCTATAATTTCTATTTTTTAATTAACATCTCGGGATACTAGCCAGGAAGGCCACGCCGACTGCCTCTAGCGGGCCCCGCGAGATACCTTCTTTGTTAGTCCCAGCGTTTAAGTAGGAAGGCAAAGCAATCTTGGATGGGTGCGATCATACCAACACTAGTGCACCGGATCCCACAAGAGGACTTTTTTATTAAATATCTAGTCACAGATTAATCACTCATATATTTATTAGGGATACCATCTATTTTAATGTTTATTATTGTTAGTATTTTTTGTGCTGGTATAATCATAAAATAAGAAAAATAAACAAGTGAAATCACTATATTCGAACCTCGTGGAATAGCGAACGTAAAAATTAAAATATAAAGGAAAAAAGTAAGGGTGCAACACGAGGACTTCTCATCCAAGTACTACTCTCGCCCAAGCTCGCTTAACTGTGGAGTTATGTGGGATCGGGTGCACTAGTGTTGGTATGATCGCACCCATCCAAGATTGCTTTGCCTTTCTACTTAAACGCTGGGACTAACAAAGAAGGTATCTCACGGGGCCCGCTAGGGGCCGTCGGCGTGGCCTTCCTGGCTAGTATCCCGAGATGTCAATTAAAAAATAGAAATTATAGAAAAATAAGGAAAGAAAAAAGAAAAAAAACAAAATTAATAAACAAACTAAGAATGATAAGGGAAAGATAGAGCGAAACGATTTAATTAAATAATTAATTAAAAATTAATTATAAATATACGTAACGAAATATTGATAAAAAATAAACAAAATAAAAAAGTTAAATCACTATGTTCGAACAGCGTGGAATAGCGAACGTGAAAATCAAAAAATAAATGAAAAAAAGCGAGGGTGCAACACGAGGACTTCCCAGGAGGTCACCCATCCTAGTACTACTCTCGCCCAAGCAAGCTTAACTGCGGAGTTCTAATGGGATCCGGTGCACTAGTGCTGGTATGATCGCACCCGTTCGAAGTGGGTACGCCTTTCTACTTCCCATCCTAGTACTACACGAGGGCCCAATGAACATATTATTAATTAGCCAGTACCTGTGTGATAAAAAATAAACAAAATAAAAAAGTTAAACCACTATGTTTGTTTATTTTACTAGTGCACTGGATCCCATCAGAAGGGCCCAATTAAGCGTGCTTGGGCGAGAGTAGTACTATAGGATTGGTGACCTCCTGGGAAGTCCTCGTGTTGCACCCTCGCTTTTTTCGGGCCCCGTGAGATACCTTCTTTGTTAGTCCCAGCGTTTAAGTAGGAAGGCAAAGCAATCTTGGATGGATGCGATCATACCAACACTAGTGCACCGGATCCCATAGAACTCCACAGTTAAGCAAGCTTGGGCGAGAGTAGTACTAGGATGGGAAGTCCTCGTGTTGCACCCTTACTTTTTCACTTTATATTTTAATTTCTACGTTCGCTATTCCACGATGTTCTAATATAGTGATTTAACTTTTTTATTTTGCTTTTCTTTTAATCTATATTTCGTTAAGTAGATTTAAAATTAATTTTTAATTAATTATTTAATTAAATCTTTTCACTCGATCTTTCCCTGTTCCCTGGTTTTATTTATTTATTCATTTTGTTTTTTATTTTTATTTTTTCTTTTCTTATTTTTCTATAATTTCTATTTATTTTAATTAACATCAAGGGCTATTGGAAGGCGGGCCCCGCCGATGGCCCACAGCGTGCCTTGCGGGAACTTTCTTTTGTTTAGTCACAGAGGTTAAGTAGAAATGCGTACCAATTTTAGATTGTTGCGATCATACCAGCACTAGTGCACCAGATCCCCTTAAAACTCCGCAATTAAGCGTGCTTGGGCAAGAGTAGTACTAGGATGGGTGACCTCCTGGGAAGTCCTCGTGTTGCACCCTCGCTTTTTTCATTTATTTTTTGATTTTCACGTTCGCTTTTCCACGCTGTTCGAACATAGTGATTTAACTTTTTTATTTTGTTTATTTTTTATCAATATTTCGTTACGTATATTTATAATTATTTTTAATTAATTATTTAATTAAATCGTTTCGCTCTATCTTTCCCTTTTCATTCTTTGTTTGTTTATTGATTTTGTTGTTTTGTTTTTTGTTTTTCTTATTTTTCTATAATTTCTATTTTTTTAATTAACATCTCGGGATACTAGCCAGGAAGGCTGCGCTGACGGCCTCTATAGGCCCCGTGAGATACCTTCTTAAATCGTTTTTATTAGAATATGTATATATGCTTTCCCTCGTGTTGGTATGTCCGTCATAGAGCAAAATATAAATGCCTTGTGTTGCACCCTTACTTTTTCACTTCCCACGAGATACCATCTTTGTTAGTCCACTTTCGATATATCAACCTCAATTATGGCAAAAGCGAGATTCGAATATAGTGATTTAACTTTTTTATTTTGCTTATTTTTTATCAATATTTCGTTACGTATATTTATAATTATTTATAATTAATTATTTAATTAAATCGTTTCGCTCTATCTTTCCCTTTTCATTCTTTGTTTGTTTATTAATTTTGTTTTTTTTCTTTTTTCTTTCCTTATTTTTCTATAATTTCTATTTTTTATTAGACATCTCGGGATACAAGCCAGGAAGGCCACGCCGACGGCCCCTAGCGGGCCCCGTGAGAACCTTCATTGTTAGTCCCAGCGTTTAAGTAGGAAGGCAAAGCAATCTTGGATGGATGCGATCATACCAACACTAGTGCACCGGATCCCACAGAACTCCACAGTTAAGCTAGTATCCCGAGATGTCAATTAAAAAATTAGAAATTATAGAAAAACAAGAAAAGGAAAAAGAAAAATATGTTCATTCTTTGTTTGTTTATTCATTTTGTTAAATCACTCTTGGAGTTCTGATGTAAATTGACATCTCGTGAACTATATAGGAATTTGGGCGTCTTAAGGGTGCAAGTTAAGCGATACTAGCTTGGGCGAGAGTAGTACTAGGATGGGATATTTTGTTTAGCATTAGATCCCTGTTAGCAATCCCTTAGAAGGCAAACCAATCCGAGGACATCCCAGGAGGTCACCCATCCTAGTAAATAAATTAAGTTATCTTTTTCGTTAGTAGGATGGGTGACCTCCTGGGTTGTCCTCTGGTTATTCATTTTGACAATATGTTCGTGAAGTAATTTCTTTTTTAATTTTATTTGATTAAATTTTAATTAATTAAATAAGTATATTCGAGTGAAATAAAAAGTGGGACGTTTGACTAGACAAACAAAAGAAACTTAACGAAATATAGAGCGAAATAGGGACCTTTTGCTCTAGCCCCGCGAGATACCATCTTTGTTAGTCCACTTTCGATATATCAACCTCAATTATGGCAAAAGCGAGATTCGAATATAGTGATTTAACTTTTTTATTTTGTTTATTTTTAATCAATATTTCGTTACGTATATTTATAATTATTTTTTAATTAATTATTAATTAAATCGTTTCGCTCTATCTTTCCCTTTTCATTCTTTGTTTGTTTATTAATTTTGTTTTTTTCTTTTTTCTTTCCTTATTTTTCTATAATTTTTATTTTTTAATTGACATCTCGGGATACTAGCCAGGAAGGCCACGCTGACGGCCCCTAGCGGGCCCCGTGAGATACCTTCTTTATTAGTCCCAGCGTTTAAGTAGGAAGGCAAAGCAATCTTGGATGGATGCGATCATACCAACACTAGTGCACCGGAACCCACAGAACTCCACAGTTAAGCGAGCTTGGGCGAGAGCAGTACTAGGATGGGAAGTCCTCGTGTTGCACCCTTACGTTTTCCCTTTATATTTTAATTTCTACGTTCGCTATTCCACGAGGTTCGAATATAGTGATTTAACTTTTTTATTTTGCTTTTTTTATCTATATCTCATTAAGTATATTTATAATTAATTTATAATTAATTATTTAATTAAATCCATTCACTCGATCTTTCCCTATTCCCTGGTTTTATTTATTTATTCATTTTGTTTTTTATTTTTCTTTTTCCTTTTCTTGTTTTTCTATAATTTCTATTTATTTAATTAACATCAAGGGCCATTAGGAAGGCGGGCCTCACCGATGGCCCATAGCGTGCCTTGCGAGAGCTTTCTTTTGTTTTAGTCACAGAGGTTAAGTAGAAAGGCGTACTTATTTTGGACGGGTGCGATCATACCAGCACTAGTGCACAGGATCCCATCAGAACTCCGCAGTAAAGCGTGCTTGGGTGAGAGTAGTACTAGGATGGGTAACCTCTTGGGAAGTCTTTCGTGTTGCACCCTCGCTTTTTTTAATCGTTTCGTTCTATCATTCCCTGTTCATTCTTTATTTGTTTATTCTTTTTGTTTTTCTTGTTCCTTTTCTTATTTTTCTATAATTTCTATTTTTAATTGACATCTCGGAATACTAGCCAGAAAGGCCACGCCGATGGCCCCTAGTGATTTACCTTATCCGCCCAAGCAAGGTTTAAAAAAATAGCGAATAAAGTGGGTACACAAGGACTATCTTCGTTAAGTATATTTATAATTAGGATTTATATTTTAATTTATAAATAACTCCGTTATATTACGTGCCTTGCGGGAACTTAAACTCTGTGAAGGGAACAGGGAACGAGGATTTCCTTATTCGCTATTCCATCCGGTGCACTAATTAACAAAAATAACATGAGGACTAATCTTAGAATTTATTTATAAAGGATCGTGGTATCTCACGGGGATGATCATACCAGCACTAGCAAATAAAAAAAGATTGTAATTATAATGCAAGTGAGATTTACATGAGCAAAAAAATAACTTTCCAAGGGAACTTCCACGAGGACATCCTGAATTAAAAAATAAATATAAAACAAGTGGCCTTAAATTTAGTTACTTAATTTAACAAGATTATTTCTTTTGCTTAGTCACAGAGGTTAAGTAGAAAGGCGTACCTACTTCGATCGGGTGCGATCATACCAGCACTAGTGCACCGGATCCCATCAGAACTCCGCAATTAAGCGTGCTTGGGCGAGAAAAGTACTAGGATGGGTGACCACCTGGGAAGTCCTCGTGTTGCACCCTCGTTTTTTTTCATTTATTTTTTGATTTTCACGTTCGCTATTCCATGCTGTTAATTAAAATTTATTAGCCAGGAACGCACGCTATGGGTATTATTTATTTTTAATTTGAGCAGAGGTTAATTCGTTACCTCCTGGCTAGTTCAAAATAGGTATTGCTTATGACGAAATAGCCCTTGAAAATGTCAATTAATTATTTAAATATAAAACAAAATCCGCTATCAGGGAACTTTCTTTGTTTAGTCACAGATGTTAAGTAGCGATTATATCATCCTAAAATTTAGTCACAGAGGTTCCAACCTCATACTATAGGATGCCCTCGCAATAAGGTATTAAACCAGTCCCTATCCCAGGAAAGATAGAGCGAAACGATTTAACAACAAGAAAAATTATGATCGCACCCGTCCGAAGTAGGTACGCCTTTCTACTTAACCTCTGTGACTAAGCAAAAGAACGCTCCCGCAAGGCACGCTATGGGCCATCGGCGGGGCCCGCCTTCCTAATAGCCCTTGATGTTAATTAAAATAAATAGAAATTATAGAAAAACAAGAAAAAATAAAAATAAAAAACAAAAAGAATAAATAAATAAAATCAGGGAACAGGGAAAGATCGAGTGAAAAGATTTAATTAAATAATTAATTATAAATTAATTATAAATATACTTAACGAAATATAGATAAAAAAGAGAAAAATAAAAAAGTTAAATCACTATATTCGAACCTCGTGGAATAGCGAACGTAGAAATTAAAATATAAAGGGAAAACTAAAGGTGCAACACGAGGACTTCCCATCCTAGTTCTACTCTTGCCCAAGCTCGCTTAACTGTGGAGTTATGTGGGATCCGGTGCACTAGTGTTGGTATGATCGCATCCATCCAAGATTGCTTTGCCTTCCTACTTAAACGCTGAGACTAACAAAGAAGGTATCTCACGGGGCCCGCTAGGGGCCGTCGGCGTGGCCTTCCTGGCTAGTATCCCGAGATGGCAATTAAAAAATAGAAATTATAGAAAAAAAAGGAAAGAAAAAAAAAAAAAAACAAAATTAATAAACAAACAAAGAATGAAAAGGGAAAGATAGAGCGAAACGATTTAATTAAATAATTAATTAAAAAATAATTATAAATATACGTAACAAAATATTGATAAAAAATAAACAAAATAAAAAGTTAAATCACTATGTTCGAACAGCGTAGAATAGCGAACGTGAAAATAAAAAAATAAATGAAAAAAAGCAAGGGTGCAACACGAGGACTTCCCAGGAGGTCACCCATCCTAGTACTACTCTCGCCCAAGCACGCTTAACTACAGAGTTCAGATGGGATCCGGTGCACTAGTGATAGAATGATGCAACCCGTCTAAAGTAGATACGCCTTTCTACTTAACCTCTGTGACTAAGCAAAAGAAAGCTCCCGCAAGACACGCTATGGGCCATCGGCGGGGCCCGCCTTACTAATAGCCCTTGATGTTAATTAAAATAAATAGAAATTATAGAAAAACAAGAAAAGGAAAAAATAAAAATAAAAAAACAAAATGAATAAATAAATAAAACTAGGGAACAGGGAAAGATCGAGTGAAAAGATTTAATTAAATAATTAATTATAAATTAATTATAAATATACTTAACGAAATATATATTAAAAGAAAAGTAAAATAAAAAAGTTAAATCACTATATTGGAACCTCGTGGAATAGCGAACGTAGAAATTAAAATATAAAGTGAAAAAGTAAGGGTGCAACACGAGGACTTCCCATCCTAGTACTACTCTCGCCCAAGCTCGCTTAACTGTGGAGTTCTGTGGGATCTGGTGCACTAGTGTTGGTATGATCGCATCCATCCAAGATTGCTTTGCCTTCCTAGTGCACCGATTAGGATTAAATAAATATATGTAACTAAATATAGATAAAAAAATAAATAAAATAAATGAAAATATGTGTTGAAGGAAGGCCTCGTGATGACCACTTTAACTGCGGGCCCTGCGAGATCCCCTGTGACTTATGATTTATATTTCCTAGTGTTACTAGAATGGTTTAAACCCGAGCGTACTTTGCGTATGTTATTATAAAAATATAGATTAAAAGAAATTGTTTACTAGATGCATTGGGTAGGCCCGGGGTATAAAATATTGATATACGTAACGTGATGTGAACTTAAGTAGGATATGTCACGCTAAACACTAGTTGCACTCTCGTATTCTTTTAATGTTTAATAAGCAATTTTACACCTATCGTAATATATTATGGTGCACCGGATCCCCGATATCTATTTTGACTAGTGACAATGCCAATAAAATTAATTTGATGCAACACGAGGACTTCCCATCCTAGTACTACTCTCGCCCAAGCTCGCTTAACTGTGGAGTTCTGTGGGATCCTGTGCAACATTACGGGCTATTTTGTTTTAGTCACAGAGGTTAAGAAGGTTCCATCCTACTGATCGGTGTATTCCACGCTGCAAATACGAGCCCATAGTAGTATAAGTCGGTGTATTCTTGTTTATGTGAACGTGTTGCACGCCCAGTCTGATGGGATAACTTTCTTAGATTGTATATACCTATTAAAAAACCCATCCTTACTTAAGTTCACAAGTGCACCTTCTTTGTCTAACCCCGTGAGATACCTTCTTTGTTAGTCCCAGCGTTAGAATTATATTAATCCATCAAAAACTCTCGCAAGGCACTAGTGTAGGGACTGGTTTATTAATTATTTGTTATTGAGTATTATATTGCAAGGCCATTAAAATTCCTAATTGGCAATGTTTTTCTATAATTTCTATTGATAAATACTAATATATATTTTATTTATAATTAATAATAAATATATGTAACTAAATATAGATTAAAAAAGTAAATAAAATAAATGAAAATACCACTAATAAAATATTGATAGGGCTATATAGCTAATATATTACCAAGTTTAACCTTTTGCTTAATTCATAGTAAGATCCGAGCATCCTAGTACTACTCTCGCCCAAGCACGCTTTATTTTCACTATTCCATCAAGGGCCAGCTTTATAATGCGAGAGTGCAACATTTTTTCTTTTCTTATTTTTCTATAATTTCTAATTTTTTAAATAGTTAAGGGATACTAGCGTTCTTCCTACGTACTTAATTATTTTCACGTTCGCTAGTACATGGAAGTTTGGCACGAATAGTACATGGAAGTTTTATCTATATTTCGTTAAGTATATTTATAATTAATTTATAATTAATTATTTAATTAAATCTTTTCACTCGATCTTTCCCTGTTCCCTGATTTTATTTATTTATTCATTTTGTTTTTTATTTTTATTTTTATTTTTCTTGTTTTTCTATAAGTTTTATTTATTTTAATTAACATCAAAGGCTATTAGTAAGGCGGGCCCCGCCGATGGCCCATAGCGTGCCTTGCGGGAGCGTTCTTTTGCTTAGTCACAGAGGTTAAGTAGAAAGGCGTACCTACTTCGGACGGGTGCGATCATACCAGCACTAGTGCACCGGATCCCATCAGAACTCCGCAGTTAATCGAGCTTGGGCGAGAGTCGTACTAGGATGGGAAGTCCTCGTGTTGCACCCTTAACTATTTAATTAAATCTAGGACTAACAAAGAAGGTATCTCACGGGGCCCGCTAGGGGCCGTCGGCGTGGCCTTCTTGGCTAGTATCCCGAGATGTCAATTAAAAAATTAGAAATTATAGAACAATAAGGAAAGAAAAAAGAAAACAAAATTAATAAACAAACAAAGAATGAAAAGGGAAAGATAGAGCAAAACGATTTAATTAAATAATTAATTAAAAAATAATTATAAATATACGTAACAAAATATTGATAAAAAATAAGCAAAATAAAAAAGTTAAATCACTATATTCGAATCTCGTTTTTGTCATAATTGAGGTTGATATATCGAAAGTGGACTAACAAAGATGGTATCTCGCGGGCTAGAGCAAAAGGTCCCTATTTCTCTCTATATTTCGTTAAGTTTCTTTTGTTTGTCTAGTCAAACGTCCCATTTTTTATTTCACTTGAATATACTTATTTTTGAAATAAAAAATAAACGGGTTCGTGATTAACTTCTCATCCTAGTACTTATTTTTATAGTACTTAATACAAACCCATCGAGGTGATTAAGCGTAATTAATAAATTTCTACGTTCGCTTGGAGCGATTCTCATGGTGGGATCCACGTTCCTGAAGGTAGGGTAATTGTTTTTTCTATAATTTCTTGTGTAAGGGTGCAAAACATGTATTTTAATTAACAAAGAATGACCTTTTCACGTTACGTATCCCGATGTAGCAGTTAAGGGATACCAGCATTGGATAAATTTCAGCGTGTACGCCCAATATTTTCATCCTAGTTATTACTATTATAGTTAAATATTATAGCTTGGGCGAGGGTATCTCACTACAATTAGTAGGTAAAGTAGAACCAGCGATTATGCCTTTGTTAGTCCCAGCAAGTTTATGGCTAGTATCCAAGAAGTCAATATATGTTATACCATACAATTTTAGTGAGATGGTCCGCTTGGAAAGAAGGTTAGAACTCCACAGTTATAACACCACATATTTGTTATAGCCCTTGAGTTTAAGAATATTTTTTTTTTTAGTACACGAGAACTAGATATGATCGCATCCATCCAAGACAGCGTGGCCTTCCTACTTAAACGCTGGGACTAACAAAGAAGGTATCTCGCGGGGCCCGCTTGAGGCCGTCGGCGTGGCCTTCCTGGCTAGTATCCCGAGATGTTAATTAAAAAAATAGAAATTATAGAAAAATAAGAAAAGGAAAAAGAAAAAAAAACAATGAATAGACAAACAAAACCTGGGAATGAACAGGGAAAGGTAGAGTGAAACGATTTAATTAAATAATTAATTAAAATTAATAATAAATATATGTAACTAAATATAGATAAAAATAAATAAAATAAAAAGTTAAATCATTATGTTTGAACAGCGTGGAATAGCGAACGTGAAAATCAAAAAATAAATGAAAAAAGCAAGAGACACAAGGACTTCCCAGGAGGTCACCCATCCTTGTACTACTCACGCCCGAGCTCGCTTAACTGTGGAGTTCTGTGGGATCCGATGCACTAGTGTTGGTATTGTTAGCCCAAAGGCTTTCCACTCTAGTTTTGATGATGATTAACTCATGTAGTTATGTGTACTAATAATCTTGTGTTTTAGTCTCAGATCTTTAATCAAGATATTAGTTGGTGTTTAGCTTCAACAAGATGATTTGGAAGCTTGCACATGTTGATTCAAGAGCCTAAGCATCAAAGATGATATATTGCACTTGCTCGGTGAATCAAGGAGTTTTGGATCAAGCCGACTTGGAGATTGCGCTCTACAAGAAGACTTGGAGATTGCGCTCTACAAGAAGACTTAGGTATCCATAAGTTTGGATTTAAGTCTTAATTGTAAAGATTAGTATAGTATGATAAGCTCAAGTTCACAACACACTTGTTTCACGTTTTGGTTTTCGGTTTTTGGTTTAACCAATCTTGGTTTTCATGAATAGATTCTATATCAAAACAAGTTTACATGGTTTAGTGTATATATGATTTGTTCTATATACATGCATGCTTCTATTGCTTAAACAAACTTAGTTTGATAGTCTACTTCATGAGTTTTATGTTTTGGTATTTTTATCAAAACATTATTTTGGACTTAATGACAAAAATCATGATATATATTTGTTTCTTGTATATTGAATTTCTATTCATATACAACTTACTTCAAAGTGTTTAAATATCATATTTTTGTATTTGGATGAGTTTTAGACAAAGTGTATTTTCTATTCAAAATCTTAGTTTTAGAAAATACATGTTTTGGTTTTTGGCAAAATGTCTTTGACACAAAAATAGTCATATATGTTTGAAATTTGTGTTGAGATTTTTAACACAAGTTCATATTTCAATATAAAATGACAAAACTATTTTTGTGGATTTTTAGAGATTTTATGGGATTTATTAAAATATTGTTTACTTGGTTTTCTGACCTGACCGGTCGACCGGCTGCTACCGACAGTCGACCGAGTCTGTGTCAGGCTGGACCGGTCGACCGGACCAGTCGACCGAAGTCCTGGCACATGCACGTATCTGTTGTGCATGTCTGCCGGTCGACCGGGCGGTCGACCGAGATAGAGTTTTTTGCTCTCTGTATCTTTTCAGTCGACCGGATCGGTCGACCGATAGTATTGTTTTGCTCTCAGTCAGGATCAGTCGACCGGGTCGGTCGACCGATAGCCTGTAACGGTCGGATGTTTTGTACTACCGGTCGACCGGCCGGTCGACCGATCTAGCCGTTTGAACAGTAACGGGCAGATTTTTAATAGCTGTTTTGTTTTGATTTTTGAAATAAAAAATCCGTTAAGGGTATATTTGGAACTAATTACATCCTAAACTTCAGTAATTATTTCCTAACCCTAAACCCTAGCCCTCTCCTATAAATAGGGGTGTTTGGGGAGAGTTTCATTAACTAGAAAATTATTGTTTGCAAGAAAATTAAAAGGCTTTATTTCTTAGTTTTTCTTCAAGAGTTTTGGGCTTTAATTCTACATCTCTCTGAAGTTTGTGTTGCAATCAAATTTGGTTTTTGGATTCAAAGAGAACAATCTTTTGTGTTTTTGATTAGGGTTTGAAAAACCAAAGAAAGGGATTTTGGGAAAAGCTTTTGCATTGAACTTCTCTATCTTGATTTGATTTATTTCCCAAAGATTTTTCTTTGTGTTGCTGGTTTCAAAGCCCTTGGTTTTCTCCACACTTGAGCTAAATTCTACTATCTTTTCTATAGGATTTGTGTGGGAGAGAAAGAGATTGTTTTGTGGTTATTGTTGTAAGCCACTTGTTGTAACCCAATCTTTTCTTAGCTTTGTGCTTTGAGTTGTATCCCTCTTGTTGAGAGGTGATCCTTGTATTGGTTGGTGATTGGGAATTTGTTGTATTGGTTTGGAGTTTGCCTCAAGAGGAGGTTGTGTTTGTAAAGGGAGGAGTTGGGTACTCCTTGTAATTGTGATTGCCCCAAATCCTCATTAGAGGTTCCCTTCGTGGGAGTCCTTTGTGGACAAGCTAGTGGATTAGAAATCCTTCTGGGGAAGGCGGGGACGTAGAGCTGGGTGCTCGAACCTCGGAACATATCTTGTTGTTTGCGCTTGATCCATTGGCTCTCTCTAACTCTCTCTTTACTTTGTGTCTTGCATTATTCATATTGCTCATTCATATTTGCTTGGCTTGGTTGTGTGTGCATCATTTGTTGATCACACTTGAGGTGTATTGCAATTTAGATTTTTAATTCCGCATTTAGTTCCATAGATTAGCATCATCACCTATTCACCCCCCCTCTAGGTGACTTTCAATTGGTATCAGAGCTAGTGCTCCTGATATTTTTGGTTTAACAACCTAGGAGTAATAGATCTTGGTTTGCTAATCATCATTTGTATCTCATTTGCACTCACTACACTCATGGCTAGCCCTCCTATGTTTGACCATTTTAGACTTGACTCTTGGAAGGTAGACATGATTAAATACCTAAAAAGATTAGGACATCTAGTTTATCAAGCTATCACCATAGAAGACCTCCCTAATAGTAGCAAGCATAAGAAGGCAAATGCACTTGCACTTAGGACACTTCTATCATCTTTAAATGAACATCTTTTTCCTATCTTTGCTAAATATGATTCGGCTTTTGCAGTTTGGAGTATTCTAACTTCTCCGGAGCTACCCGTGATCATCACAAGTTGAGGAGATCCAAGAGAGAAGCTTCCGAAGAGCGTGGCTTTATGGCATACGGGAATAACTCTCATGAGGTACTTTCGGATTCCCCTCTTAATGAAAGCTCTAGTTCTTTTTGCAATGGTTGTTTTGAAGTTCAAATTTGAATGTTGAACTTGCTTCTAAACTTGAAAGTTTTATGGAAAAACATAACTCTTTGAAAAAGAAACATTTTGATTTAAAAGGAGAATTAAAGGATTTATGTTCAACTTTTGAATCGGTTTTGCAAGAGAAGGAAGAGATTACTAGTGAACGTGACTCACTACAATCTCAACTAGACATTGCTTTAAAGAGATTGAAGTTTTGAAAAACAAAAATGATCTTGATGATTGTGATGATTTTGTTGAGCACAATGAGGTTTTGTCTTCTAGATTGGATATTGTTTTCAAAGAAAATCTCACTTTGAAAAATAAAATTGATTTAATTTCAAAAGATTGGATTTGTTTTGATTAAAAATAAGTCTTTGCAAAATGATATTGATTTGCATGTTTGCCATGATAGTGTTGCTTCTTGTTCTAGCACACCTATTGCATGCTCCACTTTATCTTCTAGCATTGAATGATATAAATAATTTGAAGAAAAGTGTTGATTGTTTAGGCTCCACTTTGAGCCAATGTGCTTTGAACCACACTCATTTGGAATCCTTGGTTCACAAGAAACAAGTTCCTACTATGCATGCACACTCATCTATGCATACACATGCTTCTCATGATCACCATCATCATATGTATGCTCACGTGTACACATGTACACATTGTGGTCGAAAAGGCCACCTTGCTAGATTTTGTTATGATAGACTTCATTTTGAAAATTTAGCAACTAATCTTGTTTGGGTTAGGAAAGATGCTAACCCCCGTGGACCCACAAGAAAATGGGTACCAAGATCCACCACTTGATGTTTGATGTAGGTGGAGGCTCTCGCATCACGTGAGAGATTTGGTGCCTTGAGGTGGATGCGTTCCAAGCTTGAATGAGAACCTTTTGGATGCTACACTCTCAAGGAAATTTGGTGGAAGGACCACCGCGGTTTGGAGATATAGAGATGAACCTTCATCGGTTTTGGTATCATTCTCTAACTCTCATTTATGTGTATATGCTTTCATGTTCATTCATTTATAGCATGTTTATTGTTTCATGATTAGTATGATAATCACCATGTTAATTAGAATTATGCTTCACATGATTAGTTCTTGAGACACCCATGTTTAATGGACCCATATTTTGTGTTCTCTTTTTGTTTTAGCTATCATGTTAATCATAGATCTAATGCACATGTCTTTATCATATTGGTCATGTGGATTTTTGTGATTATTTTTGATATTCCATGTTTTTGATTATCATGATTATTTTATCATGTTGATTCTTGATTCATTCTTGTGATTCATATGTTGACTACATGCTTGAATGATTGTTTTTCATTAAGACTAGAATTTATGCTTGTGCAACTAATGAGCAACAAATAAACCTTTATATATGTTTGTGCTTGAATGCTCATTTGTATTCATTTGATGTACTAGTATAGTCTAGTTTTGATGATTCATGCATTCTAACTTGTATTGAATTATGTGAATGACCCATTTTGATATGTTTTATGATCTTGAGTTTTGACTTCATGTATATGTCCATTATGTCCAAACTATCATTTATGCATATACATCCTTGAGCCACGTGCGTTCATGCATATTATTTTGTGGACTCTTTATGTTTGGGATATGTATGTATACTTTAGTTTGTACATGACATACATATGCCTTGAAGTTTGAATCATTGTAATGATTTCCATGTTTGATTGTAATTCTCATGATTTATGATGATTTCAATTAATTTCATGATTCACTTATGCTTCATGTTTTCATGATTTCTATATTGAGCTTAATTGTTAATTTCATGATGATATGTCTTTCACAACACTTGTATACTCATCTTACTTGATGTTTCCCATGATTTATTTTCAAATTGGTATCATGATTTAGTTTTCATGAGTACTTATATTATTTGGGATTATTTGCTAACACATGTATTCAACCAAGAGAGCCATCGCGGCACCTCACCCTTTTTTTTACGGGAATCTAGAGGGGTTAGTCCAGAGCCCTTCACGGGAATTCGGCTACACTTTGGTATCATACATAGTGTTTAGTGTAATAGCCATTTGGATGGTTTTTGAGTGTTTAGTGATTTTGTGATTTTCATGTTTTATGAAAATCTAATTATTTTATCTTGAAGGATTTCGTACTAGTTGACTCATATAACTAGTTGTGATATTCTTCATAAGGTAGTGATTTTCAAACATACTCTATTTTCAAATCTATTTTTTGAAAACCCCTACCATCGATGGGCGGTTGGATGGGAGACCATGATCAAGTATGCTTCATCTTGAAAATCTTTAAACACTTATCTTGTGGGTGGTAGTTTGATATGAGTTATACACTTGACCTTACTTTTGTTATTTCAATTGGTATCATTGAATTCTTTCAATTGGTATCATATGACTTCTTTTTGTATACTCATATGTTTTTGTTTCTTATATGTATGCTTGCACTTCATATAGTATCAATTTCAATTGGTATCTATCTCTAACATACATATATAGATGATTTATTTGTGCTTAATTATATCCCTATATCTTAAAGCACAAATGTTGGTTATGGTAAGCTTGTGTCTTTTTCATTGGTATCCATATACAGTTTTATCATAATTTTAAGATTGCTAAGCTTGAATTTTTATGTATATCATGTTTCAATTGATTTAATCTTCAATTGGTATCTTGTTTCAAGCCTATGCATAATTTCTTTTGGTATTTCATAAAGGGGGAGAAAACTCGTACTTTACTTTTCAATTGGTATTTTACCTTTCAATTGATTTCATATTTCAATTGGTAGTTAGTTTACCATTGTTTTGTTTCCCACTCCCTAACTTTATGATTGGAATATTATTGTAATTGGTATCAATGTGTTTTATTTTGCAATATGCTTTAATTTCAATTGATATCAAGATGATGATTTGTTTTCAATGCCTAGTTTTGGGCATCCCTTTTCAATTGGTCTTAGTTTATTATTTTCAATTGGTATCCTAATGCTCTTCATTGCTACATGTTTTTAAATTGGTATCATATTAATTTTGATTTCACCCTTTGAAGTTTATTGATAAAGACTATTGTTTTTGAAAAAGGGCGAGAAGAATTTATAATGTGTTTCTTAAAAGTTTGTTTTTATTTACCCCTTTGTTGATGATTGACAAAAAGGGGAGAAGAATTTGAGTTTATATGCATGATGATTTGAATGCATAAGTTTGGTATCAACAAGTTTTAGTTTTATGTTTATTTTCGGTATCAAGTGATTATAAGTTTCATTGGTATCAAGAGTAGTTTTTATTGGAAATAGTTTAATTGGTATCAAGAGCATGTTTTAGTTTGGTATCAAGTACATGTTTTGATAATGTTCGTTTTATTTAATTGATATTGTTTTATTGGTATCAAAAGCATGTTTTCATTGTTTTATGCATATTGATGCATACATAATTATGAGCTTCATGTCATATATTATTATTTGTGTTTATGCATGAGTTAAGGGGGAGCTTCTTTGAAGCTTAACTTAATCCATGCATATATAACTCCATGAGTTTTGTCATCATCAAAAAGGGGGAGATTGTTAGCCCAAAGGCTTTTCCACTCTAGTTTTGATGATGATTAACTCATGTAGTTATGTGTACTAATAATCTTGTGTTTTAGTCTCAGATCTTTAATCAAGATATTAGTTGGTGTTTAGCTTCAACAAGATGATTTGGAAGCTTGCACATGTTGATTCAAGAGCCTAAGCATCAAAGATGATATATTGCACTTGCTCGGTGAATCAAGGAGTTTTGGATCAAGCCGACTTGGAGATTGCGCTCTACAAGAAGACTTGGAGATTGCGCTCTATAAGAAGACTTAGGTATCCATAAGTTTGGGTTTAAGTCTTAATTGTAAAGATTAGTATAGTATGATAAGCTCAAGTTCACAACACACTTGTTTCACGTTTTGGTTTTCGGTTTTTGGTTTTAACCAATCTTGGTTTTCATGAATAGATTCTATATCAAAACAAGTTTACATGGTTTAGTGTATATATGATTTGTTCTATATACATGCATGCTTCTATTGCTTAAACAAACTTAGTTTGATAGTCTACTTCATGAGTTTTATGTTTTGGTATTTTTATCAAAACATATTTTTTGGACTTAATGACAAAAATCATGATATATATTTGTTTCTTGTATATTGAATTTCTATTCATATACAACTTACTTCAAAGTGTTTAAATATCATATTTTTTTATTTGGATGAGTTTTAGACAAAGTGTATTTTCTATTCAAATCTTAGTTTTAGAAAATACATGTTTTGGTTTTTGCAAAATGTCTTTGACACAAAAATAGTCATATATGTTTAAATTTGTGTTGAGATTTTTAACACAAGTTCATATTTCAATATAAAATGACAAAACTATTTTTGTGGATTTTTAGGATTTTATGGGATTTATTAAAATATGTTTACTTGGTTTTTCTACCTGACCGGTCGACCGGCTGCTACCGCAGTCGACGAATCTGTGTCAGGCTGGACCGGTCGACCGACCAGTCGACCGACGTCCTGGCACATGCACGTATCTGTTGTGCATGTCTGCCGTCGCCCGGGCGGTCGACCGAGATAGAGTTTTTGCTCTCTGTATCTTTTCAGTCGACCGGATCGGTCGACCGATAGTATTGTTTTTGCTCTCAGTCAGGATCAGTCGCCCGGGTCGGTCGACCGATAGCCTGTAACGGTCGGATGTTTTGTACTACCGGTCGACCGGACCGGTCGACCGATCTAGCCGTTTGAACAGTAACGGGCAGATTTTTAATAGCTGTTTTGTTTTGATTTTTGAAATTAAAAATCCGTTTAAGGGTATATTTGAACTAATTACATCCTAAACTTCAGTAATTATTTCCTAACCCTAAACCTAGCCCTCTCCTATAAATAGGGGTGTTTTTGGGAGAGTTTCATTAACTAGAAATTATTGTTTGCAAGAAAAATTAAAAGGCTTTATTTCTTAGTTTTTCTTCAAGAGTTTTGGGCTTTAATTCTACATCTCTCTGAAGTTTGTGTTGCAATCAAATTTGGTTTTGGATCAAAGAGAACAATCTTTTGTGTTTTTGATTAGGGTTTGAAAAACCAAGAAAGGGATTTTAGGAAAAGCTTTTGCATTGACTTCTCTATCTTGATTTGATTTATTTCCCAAGATTTTTCTTTGTGTTGCTGTTTCAAAGCCCTTGGTTTTCTCCACACTTGAGCTAAATTCTACTATCTTTTCTATAGGATTTTGTGGGAGAGAAAGAGATTGTTTTGTGGTATTGTTGTAAGCCACTTTGTTGTAACCCAATCTTTTCTTAGCTTTGTGCTTTGAGTTGTATCCCTCTTGTTGAGAGTTGATCCTTGTATTGGTTGGTGATTGGGAATTTGTTGTATTGGTTTGAGTTTGCCTCAAGAGGAGTGTTGTGTTTGTAAAGGGAGGAGTTTGGGTACTCCTTGTAATTGTGATTGCCCCCAAATCCTCATTAGAGGTTCCCTTTGTGGGAGTCCTTTGTGGACAAGCTAGTGGATTAGAAATCCTTCTGGGGAAGGCGGGGACGTAGAGCTGGGTGCTCGAACCTCGGAACATATCTTGTTGTTTGCGCTTGATCCATTGGCTCTCTCTAACTCTCTCTTTACTTTGTGCCTTGCATTATTCATATTGCTCATTCATATTTGCTTGGCTTGGTTGTGTGTGCATCATTGTTGATCACACTTGAGTGTATTGCCATTTAGATTTTTATTTCCGCATTTAGTTCCATAGATTAGCATCATCACCTATTCACCCCCCCCCTCTAGGTGACTTTCAGGTATGATCGCATCCATCCAGTTGCTTTGCCTTCCCTACTTAATGCTGGGACTAACGAAGAAGGTATCTCACGGGCCCGCTAGGGCCCTTCGGCGTGGCCTTCCTGGCTAGTATCCCGAGATGTCAATTAAAAAATTAGAAATTATAGAAAAACAAGAGGAAAAGAAAAATATGTTCATTCTTTGTTTGTTTTATTCATTTTGTTTTTTCTTTTAATCTGGAGGTATCCGGTATACAAAGAGCGAAACGAAATATTAAGCAAAAGAAAGCTAGTAACAAGGGAAGGGCTCGTATTTGCACTACTAGTTTCGTACTACTAGTTATAACTGTTTTTCTACGTTTAACTTAGTAAGCCTCCATCTTTCCCTGGGGCACGTACTTACTATTGCAATAGCGTCCATAATTAAATGTTCCACGCTAGGGGCCCAGTCTGATACGAAATAACTAAATATAGATTTATATCCGTATCCGCTAGGGTTTAATTAAATACTTTTTTATTTTTTTTTATTTTTTATCAATATTTTATTACGTATATTTATTATTATTTTTTAATTACCTGGTATTATTTATATTAAAATTCTTTGGCCCATATATCAAAATATAATCTAAACGATCAAAATAACTAGGATGTTAAAAATTAACGAAACAATATTAATTTCATCTAGTTTGTTAATAGTGATAAATACCAACACTAGTACTTACCTTTCTATATCTCACCCAACCCTATATATTATCTTGTTAGTCCTTCCTAGCGTTTGGTGAGATATCTTTTCGCGTTTTTCAATCTTTTTGTCCAAATAGAAAGCTCGCTTTAATCGTTTCATTCTTTGTTTTAATTAATTTTTCTTTTTGTTGCACCCAATGTAAACACCGCTATTACTAATCTTCCCATACTACCGTGCACTAGTGTTCTGATGGGATTTAAATGACACTCCCTAGTATGGGAAGTCTAGGTATTAATTAAAAACCGCAAAAACATCTCGGGATAATAGCCAGGAAGGCCACGCCGACGGCCCCTAGCGGGCCCCGTGAGATACCTTCTTTGTTAGTCCCAGCGTTTAAGTAGGAAGGCAAAGCAATCTTGGATGGATGCGATCATACCAACACTAGTGCACCGGATCCCACAGAACTCCACAGTTAAGCGAGCTTGGGCGAGAGTAGTACTAGGATAGGAAGTCCTCGTGTTCCACCCTTACTTTTTCACTTATATAATTTCTATTTCACGTTCACTATTCCACGAGGTTCCAATATAGTGATTTAACTATTTTATTTTTCTTTTCTTTTAATCTATATTTCGTTAAGTATATTTATAATTAATTTATAATTAATTATTTAATTAAATCCTTTCACTCGATCTTTCCCTATTCCCTAGTTTTATTTATTTATTCATTTTGTTTTTTATTTTTCTTTTTTCCTTTTCTTGTTTTTCTATAATTTCTATTTATTTTAATTAACATCAAGGGCTATTAGGAAGGCGGGCCCCAACGATGGCCCATAGCGTGCTTGCGAGAGCTTTCTTTTGCTTAGTCACAGAGGTTAAGTAGAAAGGCGTACACATTTCAGACGAGTGTGATCATTCCAGCACTAGTGCACCGGATCCCATTAGAACTCCGCATTTAAGCGTGCTTGGGCGAGAGTAGTCCTAGGATGGGTGACCTCCTTTGAAGTCCTCGTGTTGCACTCTCGCATTTTTCATTTATTTTTTGATTTTCACGTTCGCTATTCCACGCTATTCGAACATAGTGATTTAACTTTTTTATTTTGTTTATTTTTTATCAATATTTCGTTACGTATATTTATTATTATTTTAATTATTTATTTAATTAAAAAATTTCGCTCTATCTTTCCCTTATCATTCTTTGTTTGTTCATTAATTTTGTTTTTTTCTTTTTTCTTTCCTTATTTTTTTATAATTTCTAATTTTTTAATTGACATCTCGGATATGCCAGGAAGGCCTCGGGATACTAGCCAGGAAGGCCACGCCGACGGCCTCTAGCGTGCACCCTTACTTTTTCACTTTATATTTTAATTTCTACGTTCGCTATTCCACGAGGTTCCAATATAGTGATTTAACTTTTTTATTTTGCTTTTCTTTTAATCTATATTTCGTTAAGTATATTTATAATTAATTATTTAATTAAATCTTTTCACTCGATCTTTCCCTGTTCCCTGCTTTTATTTATTTATTCATTGTTTTTTTATTTTTCCTTTTCTTGTTTTTCTATAATTTCTATTTATTTAATTAACATCAAGGGCTATTAGTAAGGCGGGCCCCGTCGATGGCCCATTGTGTGTCTTGCGGGAGCTTTCTTTTGCTTAGTCACAGAGGTTAAGTAGAAAGGCGTACCTACTTCGAATTGGTGCGATCATACCAGCACTAGTGCACTGGATCCCATTAGAACTCCGCAGTTAAGCGTGATTGGGCGAGAGTAGTACTAGGATGGGTGACCTCCTGGGAAGTCCTCGTGTTGCACCCTCGCTTTTTTTCATTTATTTTTTGATTTTCACGTTCGCTATTCCACGCTGTTCGAACATAGTGATTTAACTTTTTTATTTTGTTTATTTTTTATCAATATTTCGTTACATATATTTAATTAAATAATAGGATGCAAATCGTTTCGCTCTATCTTTATTCAAGGCAAAATAATTAAGTCAAAACGAGGACGGATTGTTTAATTAAATAAAAAACAAAATGAATAAATAAATAAAACTAGGGAACAAGAGTTCTGTTGAATAACATTTTTTCTTTCCTTATTTTTCTATAATTTCTATTTTTTAATTGACATCTCGGGATACTAGCCAGGAAGGCCACGCCGAATATAATTTTACATAACTCCATATCATACCAGCACTAGGATTAAAATAAATAGAAAAAGTCAAATAGGCACGCTTTACCATGTTCAGGTTACATGTATATTTAAAAAGGATCGCCCAAGCTCTCGCAAGGCACGCTATCTCACGGGATCCGGTGCACTAGTGTTGGTATGATCGCACCCATCCAAGAGTGATGGGTGCACAGGATTTAACTTTTTTCACCCGTCCAAAATCTTTCATCTGTACAAACAAAAGAAACTTAACGAAATATAGAGCGAAATAGGGACCTTTTGCTCTAGCCCCGCGAGATACCATCTTTGTTAGTCCACTTTCGATATATCAACCTCAATTATGGCAAAAGTGAGATTCGAATATAGTGATTTAACTTTTTTATTTTGCTTATTTTTATCAATATTTCGTTACGTATATTTATAATTTTTTTAATTAATTATTTAATTAAATCGTTTCGCTCTATCTTTTCCTTTTCATTCTTTGTTTGTTTATTAATTTTGTTTTTTCTTTTTTCTTTCCTTATTTTTCTATAATTTCTATTTTTTATTAGACATCTCGGGATACTAGCCAAGAAGGCCACGCCGACGGCCCCTAGCGGGCCCCGTGAGATACCTTCTTTGTTAGTCCCAGCGTTTAAGTAGGAAGGCAAAGCAATCTTGGATGGATGCGATCATACTAACACTAGTGCACCGGATCCCACAGAACTCCACAGTTAAGCGAGCTTGGGCGAGAGTAGTACTAGGATGGGAAGTCCTCGTGTTGCACCCTTACTTTTTCACTTTATATTTTAATTTCTACGTTCGCTATTCCACGAGGTTCCAATATAGTGATTTAACTTTTTTATTTTGTTTTTCTTTTAATCTATATTTCGTTAAGTATATTTAAAATTAATTTATAATTAATTATTTAATTAAATCTTTTCACTCGATCTTTCCCTGTTCCCTAGTTTTATTTATTTATTCATTTTGTTTTTTATTTTTATTTTTCCTTTTCTTGTTTTCCTATAATTTCTATTTTTAATTAACATCAAGGGCTATTAGTAAGGCGGGCCCCGCCGATGGCCCATAGCGTGCCTCGCGGGAGCGTTTTGCTTAATCACAGAGGTTAAGTAGAAAGGCGTACCTACTTCGGACGGGTGCGATCATACCAGCAGGTTTATCCTCATCCACCAAGATTTAGGATTGGATAGAATTCTATCCTTTCCTTCTTTGTAGTATTTGCAATATTTACATCTTGTATTTGCACTTTGACTTCTTGTAATTGCATTTTTGCACCTGGGCTTGGACTTGGGCTTGGATATGGGCTTTTGGGCTTCTTTAAGCTTTAATTCTTTATTTAATTCAACACTCAAGGCCTGCACACATTAAATAACAAAATATTAATAAATGTGCATCATTATATGAATAAATGTGAAAATGTGATAGTAATATGATGATAAGAATGCATTTTTCACTACCAATCAGCAGGCCCCGCCGATGGCCTATAGCGTGCCTTGCGGAGCTTTCTTTTGCTTAATCACAGAGGTTAAGTAGAAAGGCGTACCCACTTCGGACGGGTGCGATCATACCAGCACTAGTGCACCGGATCCCATTAGAACTCCGCAGTTAAGCGTGCTTGGGAGAGGTAGTACTAGGATGGGTGACCTCCTGGGAAGTCCTCGTGTTGCACTCTTGCTTTTTTTTCATTCATTTTTTGATTTATCAGTGCCAATCCTAGTCCCAAGCCTTCCACCAGTGCTGTAAACTATTAAAAAAGTACTAAACAATATTTTTGACTCGATCTTTCTTATTTCGTATAATGGATTTCACTAGAACGGGGTACGCCTTTCGGATGTTTATAAATAAATTCTAAGATTAGTCCACGCTCGTATTGATTTGCTTTGCCTTCCTACTTAAACACTGGGACTAACAAAGAAGGTATCTCGCGGGGCCCGCTAGACCCCGTCGACGTGGCCTTCCTGGAATGGTTAAAACGAGGGTTCCTTCATAAAAAGAACTTCGTCGGAATACTAGCAACCCATTCTAAGGCGTTTTCTTACTCCGCTAGGGGTCGTCGGCGTGGCAGTTAAGCGGAGTCTTGAAGAAAGGCGTACCTATAAATTAATTCGCTTATAATTAGATATTGGGGTTTATCTCGCGGGGCCCGCCTTCCTAATAGACCTTGATGTTAATTAAAATAAATAGAAATTATAGAAAAACAAGAAAAAGAAAAATAAATTAATTAATTACAGTGGGTGCTCCTCCAAAGTAAAGGCAAATATTCTCCCGAAATTTGTCCTTGTCCCGCTGCTTCAACAATCCTGTTCGTGAGAGCCCACAAAATTAATAGGCACGAGAGCAACACTAGGATGGATGAGTGAACGGACTAAAACAAGTACACGAGGTTTATATTTCGTTAAGTATATTTATTTTAAAAATCCTAATAAACTGGTGATGTTCATTAATTCGGATTGAGTGGGCTAAATATTCGTCACAGGCATATTTGTTAGTCCCAGCGTATGATTGTTAGCAATCCCTAACGCGAGGTTAAAGAAACAACCTCGCTCGAGCCTACCCATACCATATATAAGGTATGGGTGAAAGTAGTGTTGATTAAGTTTTTGCCAATAATTAACATCTCGGGATACCCATAAACAAAGAAGGTTCATAATATTACCTGGGATAAATTATCCTAGTTGAACCCATGTGGCGAGAGTAGTACTAGGATGGGTGACCTCCTGGGAAGTCTTTCGTGTTGCACCTCGCTTTTTTAATCGTTTCGCTCTTTGTATACCAGATTAACTGTGGAATTATTATGTTTTAAAGATCATACCTCTTATATATCTAGTAACACGAGAATGAAAAGTAGTATTGCACCCTATTTACATCAGAACTCCAGCGTTTTTTAATTCGGGTTATAAATCAAAAATTAATTTCCCTAGTTATAACTTATAGACTGGGCGTGGCCTTCCTATACTAATTAATTAAAAAAACCCATCCGGTGCACTAGTGCTTACCTTTCTATATCTACTAGGAAGGCGTACCTACTTCGGACGGGTGCGATCATACCAGCACTAGTGCACCGGATCCCATCAGAACTCCGCAGTAAGCGTGCTTGGGCGAGAGTAGTACTAGGAACGGTGACCTCCTGGGTAGCGAACGTGAAAATTAAAAAATAAATGAAAAAAGCGAGGGTGCAACACGAGGACTTCCCAGGAGGTCACCCATATGATCGCAACAATCTAAATTTGGTACGCATTTCTACTTAACCTCTGTGACTAAGCAAAAGAAAGTTCCCGCAAGGCACGCTATGGGCCATCTATAATTTCTATTTTTTAATTGCCATCTCGGGATACTAGCCAGAAAGGCCACGCCGACGGCCCCTATAATTCAAATATCATTTAATGCAAGTACTTCTTTAGTAATTAATTATTTAATTAAATCTTTTCACTCGATCTTTCCCTGTTCTCTAGTTTTATTTATTTATTCATTTTGTTTATAGCTAACCAATCTATGGGTGGGTGACCTCCTTACGTTCACCAAACCTTCAGAAGGTAAACAATGATTATTAATTCGGGTGGAGTAGTACTATTCTAGTTATAGATACTAAACCTCTGTGATATATACGTAACTATTCACTAATCCAGTGCACTAGTGTTGGTTTCAATAATAAATAAAATGTTAATAGTACTATATTGATTACTATAGAACCTCGTTTAAGTAGGATTATACTTCTTTGTTAGTCCCAATGTCCCTATTTTAATTAAGGAATTCCATAGTTAAGCAAGCGTAATCTTTTCTATTTTTAACATCTTGTTTTAATAGCCCTTGGTATGATCTCACCCATCCAAGATTGCTTTGCCTTCCTACTTAAACGCTGGGACTAACAAAGAAGGTATCTCGCGGGGGCCTGCTAGAGGCCGTCGGCGTGGCCTTCCTGGCTAGTATCCCGAGATGTTAATTAAAAAATAGAAATTATAGAAAAATAAGAAAAGGAAAAAGAAAAAAATTAAAATGAATAGACAAACAAAACCTGGGAATGAACAGGGAAAGATAGAGCGAAACGATTTAAATAAATAATTAATTAAAATTAATAATAAATATATGTAACTAAATATAGATAAACATAAATAAAATAAAAAAGTTAAATCATTATGTTTGAACAGCGTGGAATAGCGAACGTGAAAATAAAAAAACAAAATAAAAAATTATAGAAAAAGTAGTGATGGGTGCACAGAAATTATAATTAGGAAGGCGGGCCCCACCGATGGCCCATAGCGTGCCTTGCGAAAGCTTTCTTTTGTTTTAGTCACAGAGGTTAAGTAGAAAGGCGTACTTATTTTGGACGGGTGCGATCATACCAGCACTAGTGCACCGGATCCCACTAATTATTCCATGTTGCACCCATATATTTTGTTTACGTTCTGATGGGATCCTGTGCACTAGTGCTGGTATGATCGCACCCGTCCAAAATTTGAGAACGTGATGTGAACTTAAAAAAAGCTTTGCCAAGGCACCCTTAATTAACTAGTTGACTTCAAGTTGCATTACCAGCGAGTAAAATATTTTCACGTGAGTCCTATATGGGATCCCACTAGTCAGAAATAAGTGATTTATACCCCGTGGTATTTAATTAACACGAATATTGTGTCCCATCGGTGCAAAATATGTGCGATAATTGATCTTTCCCTGTTCCCTGTTTCTTTGGTGACTTCACGAGGATAAACAAAAAAATGTCCTTACTAGTAGCAATCCAGTGGGATTGTTATAGCGGTGTACTAATAGCCATCAGAACAACCATCTTGGAAAGAAAATAGCGAACATATTTTGCAAAATATACTTATTTAATTAATTAAAAAGGTAATAACTAGGCACCAATATCACCTAAGCACGCTAAGTTAACGCTATTAATAATCCCTAGAAAATATAATCTATCCCGGCTAGGGCGAGAGTAGCACTAGGATCGGTGAGATAACTTAATAACAAAGAATGAACATATCTTAGGATTATTAATAGCGTTGGGATCTGATGCTATTATATGGGTACTCCTAGTAGTTCGGTTAGTATAGGCTCCTCGGACTTCCCAGGACTTCACCCATCCTAGTGCTACTCTCGCCCAAACACGCTTAACTGCGGAGTTCTGATGGGATCCGGTGTAGCCATGAGGGTGCAAGTGAATGATACTAGGAGGGTCATCTTATTTAATTAAATCGTTATGGGAAATTAATTAAAATCACAGAGGTAACTTGCGGGAGAGTCGTACTAGGATGGGTGACCTCCTGGGAAGTCCTCGTGTTGCACTCTTGCTTTTTTTCATTTATTTTTTGATTTTCACGTTCGCTATTCCACGCTGTTCAAACATAATGATTTAACTTTTTTATTTTGTTTATTTTTATCTATATTTAGTTACATATATTTATTATTAATTTTAATTAATTATTTAATTAAATTGTTTCGCTCTATCTTTCCCTGTTCATTCCCAGGTTTTGTTTGTCTATTCATTTTGTTTTTTTCTTTTTCCTTTTCTTATTTTTCTATAATTCCTATTTTTTTTAATTAACATCTCGGGATACTAGCAGGAAGGCCACGCCGACGGCCCCTAGCGGGCCCCGTGAGATACCTTCTTTGTTAGTCCCAGATTTAATTAAATAGTTAAGGGTGCAACACGAGGACTTCCCATCCTAGTACGACTCTCGCCCAAGCTCGCTTAACTGCGGAGTTCTGATGGGATCCTGTGCACTAGTGCTGGTATGATCGCACCCGTCCAAAATAGGTACGCCTTTCTACTTAACCTCTGTGACAAAAACAAAAGAAAGCTCTCGCAAGGCACGCTATGGGCCATCGGCGGGGCCCGCCTTCCTAATGGCCCTTGATGTTAATTAAAATAAATAGAAATTATAGAAAAACAAGAAAAGGAAAAAGAATTCTGCTCCCGCAAGACACGCTATGGGCCATCGGCGGGGCCCGCCTTACTAATAGCCCTTGATGTTAATTAAAATAAATAGAAATTATAGAAAAACAAGAAAAGGAAAAATAAAACTAAAAAACAAAATGAATAAATAAATAAAACCAGGGAACAGGGAAAGATCGAGTGTAAAGATTTAATTAAATAATTAATTATAAATTAATTATAAATTTCTTTAAACGAAATATAGATTAAAAGAAAAGCAAAATAAAAAAGTTAAATCACTATATTGGAACCTCGTGGAATAGCGAACATAGAAATTAAAATATAAAGTGAAAAAGTAAGGGTGCAACACGAGGACTTCCCATCCTAGTACTACTCCAAGAATGAACATATGTTAATTAATCCTATTCCAAGGCACGCTATGATATTAATTAAATCGTCGGAGGGACGTTCGCATTTAATTAACTTTTTTAAGAAAGCCTCCTGGTATGATTAAATGTACCCATCAATATTTGAAGAAAGTGTTGCACCGTGGGACATCGTGTTACATTTAAGTGTGCCATGAGGTGAGTAAAATAAGGAAGGGCACTTTCATTAACATCAAGGCAAACCAATCCTAGAGCGAAACTTATATAACATCATTCGCTATTAAAAAATAAAGGCAAAGCAAGGTATCTTTTGCACTAGTAGAAAGGCGTACCTAGTAGAAAGGCGTACTTATTTTTCTCCAGGATGTTCGAAAATGACTTTTTAATTTCTACGTTCGTGTTGCCGCCTTGTCTAAATATACTTATTAATTAAAAAAATAAACAAGATTAAGGTTCCCGCCTTGTCTATATTTCTAATTGAATAAAGATAGAGCGAAACGAGAAAGGTCACCCATTGTTTGGATGGGTACGATCATACCAACACTAGTGCACCAGATCCCACAGAACTCTACAGTTAAGCGAGCTTGGGCGAGAGTAGTACTTGGATGAGAAGTTCTCGTGTTGCACAAAAAAATATTTAGAATTACCAGTGCACTATCAAGTACTTACATGACGCTTCTCTGTGACTAAGCATTTTATCTTAGAAAAAAGAAAACAACAAAATGAATAAACAAACAAAGAATGAAACAGGGAAAGATAGAGCGAAACGATTTAATTAAATAATTAATAAAAAATAATAATAAATATACGTAACGAAATATTGATAAAAAATAAAAAAAATAAAAAAGTTAAATCACTATGTTCGAACAGCATGGAATAGCGAACGTGAAAATCAAAAAATAATGAAAAAAGCGAGGGTGCAATACATCAAGGGCTATTAGTAAGGCGGGCCCCGCCGATGGCCCATAGCGTGTCATGCGGGAGCTTTCTTTTGCTTAGTCACAGAGGTTAAGTAGAAAGGCGTACCTGCTTCGGACGGGTGCGATCATACCAGCACTAGTGCACCGGATCCCATCAGAACTCCGCAATTAAGCGTGCTTGGGCGAGAGTAGTACTAGGATGGGTGACCTCCTGGGAAGTCCTCGTGTTGCACCCTCGCTTTTTTCATTTATTTTTTGATTTTTCACGTTCGCTATTCCACGCTGTTCGAACATAGTGATTTAACTTTTTTATTTTGTTTATTTTTTATTAATATTTTGTTACGTATATTTATAATTATTTTTAATTAATTATTTAATTAAATCGTTTCGCTCTATCTTTCCTTTTCATTCTTTGTTTGTTTATTAATTTTGTTTTTTTCTGTTTTCTTTCCTTATTTTTCTATAATTTTTATTTTTTAATTGACATCTCGGGATACTAGCCAGGAAGGCCACGCCGACAGCCCTAGCGGGCCCCGTGAGATACCTTCTTTGTTAGTCCCAGCGTTTAAGTAGGAAGGCAAAGCAATCTTGGATGGATGCGATCATACCAACACTAGTGCACCGGATCCCACAGAACTCCACAGTTAAGTGAGCTTGGGCGAGAGTAGTACTAGGATGGGAAGTCCTCGTGTTGCACCCTTACTTTTTCACTTTATATTTTAATTTCTACGTTCTCTACTCCACGAGGTTCCAATATAGTGATTTAACTTTTTTATTTTGCTTTTCTTTTAATCTATATTTCGTTAAGTATATTTATAATTAATTTATAATTAATTATTTAATTAAATCTTTTCACTCGATCTTTCCCTGTTCCCTGGTTTTATTTATTTATTCATTTTGTTTATTTTTATTTTTCCTTTTCTTGTTTTTCTATAATTTCTATTTATTTTAATTAACATCAAGGGCTATTAGTAAGGCGGGCCCCGCCGATGGCCCATAGCGTGCCTTGCGGGAGCGTTCTTTTGCTTAGTCACAGAGGTTAAGTAGAAAGGCGTACCTACTTCGGACGGGTGCGATCATACCAGTACTAGTGCACCAGATCCCATCAGAACTCCGCAGTTAAGCGTGCTTGGGCGAGAGTAGTACTAGGAACGGTGACCTCCTGGGAAGTCCTCGTGTTGCACTCTCGCATTTTTCATTTATTTTTGATTTTCACGTTCGCTATTCCACGCTGTTCGAATATAGCGATTTAACTTTTTTATTTTGTTTATTTTTATCAACATTTCGTTACGTATATTTATAATTATTTTTAATTAATTATTTAATTAAATCGTTTCGCTCTATCTTTCCCTTATCATTCTTTGTTTGTTTATTAATTTGTTTTTTTCTTTTTTCTTTCCTTATTTTTCTATAATTTCTATTTTTTAATTGACATCTCGGGATACTAGCCAGGAAGGCCACGCCGATGGCTCCTAGCGGGCCCCGTGAGATACCTTCTTTGTTAGTCCCAGCGTTTAAGTAGAAAGGCAAAGCAATCTTGGATGGATGCTTAGTCACAGATGTGGTTCTTGTGGGGATGTCAATTAAAAAATTAGATTTAATTAAGAATGATCGAAGTCCTCGTTTAAGTATCCAGATAGAGTTTCACTGGTATACTAGCCAGGAAGGTATAGTGATTTAAATTTTTTATTTTGCTTTTTTTTTATCTATATTCGTTAAGTATATTTATAATTAATTTATAATTAAATTATTTAATTAAATCCTTTCACTCGATCTTTCCCTATTCCCTGGTTTTATTTATATTTATTTTGATTTTGATTTTTCTTTTCCTTTTCTTGTTTTTATATAATTTCTATTTATTTTAATTAACATCAAGGGCCATTAGGAAGGCGGGCCCCACCGATGGCCCATAGCGTGCCTTGTGAAAGCTTTCTTTTGTTTTATTCACAGAGGTTAAGTAGAAAGGCATACTATATTTGGACGGGTGCGATCATACCAGCACTAGTGCACAGGATCCCATCAGAACTCCGCAGTAAAGCGTGCTTGGGTGAGAGTAGTACTAGGATGGGTGACCTCCTGGGAAGTCTTTCGTGTTGCACCCTCGCTTTTTTTAATCGTTTCGTTCTATCATTCCCTGTTCATTCTTGTTTGTTTATTCTTTTTGTTTTTGTTTTTTCTTGTTCCTTTTCTTATTTTTCTATAATTTCTATTTTTTAATTGACATCTCGGAATACTAGTCAGAAAGGCCACGCCGATGGCCCCTAGTGATTTACCTTATCCGCCCGAGCAAGGTATTAAAAAATAGCGAATAAAGTGGGTACACAAGGACTATCTTCGTTAAGTATATTTATAATTAGGATTATATTTTAATTTTAATTTATAAAAACTCCGTTATATTACGTTGTTGACACTTAAAAAAGACAAGACAAGTTCTCATTGGTCCGAACAATGTCTAGTGACAGACGAGCTGAAGACCAGTTTTCACCCATCTCCAAGGGACAAGGAAGCAGCTTGGACTCCACTGATCCAGCAAGCAGACAGTGAACCCGGATTGCTTCTAAACAGACCTCAGCAGGTCTACGATGCTAGCGTTTAGCATTACATGAGCCCAAGGAGATAGCCTCGCTTGAGAGGCTAGCATCATCCAACTCCGCCTTTGAAGCCATTCAAAGCATCGCCAGAAAGCTAACTGACAGCTTCGCCGTAGAAGACTTCTAGCTTCGCCGAAAAGCCCTTTTTTGGGCTTCGCCAGAAATTGCCTCTAGCTCCGCTATGAGCTCAAAGCGGGCAGCTCCGCTATTGGTCCGCTATGGTCAACCTTTGACCAATCAAATCTCCGGATGAGTTCGGATCCAATTAGATCAAATCCAATTAAAGACCAAATATGGCAGGTAATTGCCGCTATCCCTTGACTCTCTTAAAACGAGTAAGAAGATCAAGGGAAATCTTCCAACAATATGGAAAGGATCAAAACAGATCAACCGACTTGCCATTTTCTAGCTCCGCAGAAGCTATCTTAGCCTCGCAGCAAGGCTACTTTCCAAATTAAAACAGATTCGGTTCAATCTGTTTCCATATCTTCAAGGGGGCGATTATACCCTTTTCTTCCCTATAAATAGCCCGCCAGGGGCGCAAGGGAAGGGGGCTCTCGATCATCTTCTCGAAGGAGGCTTCTTCTAGATCATCTTCCTTCCAAGGACTTTCTTTCCTAGAGAAGACGACGCACCGCGCATTCTCGAATTCAGAGACCTTCAAGAGAAATACTTCTCTATTCAGGGTGCTGATACCCTAATAATCCCTTCCTCTTAAGGAATCTCCGGAACCAGGCGAGAAGGAATTCCTCACAGAAGGCGGTTTTGAGAAGTAGCAAGAGGGTTCTGCAAACCCTCTATTCTCTGATTCCCGGAACCAGGCGAGAAAGGAATCTCATCGCTCGCATCGTCAAAGGGACAAAGTGGTCGCGCGCTGACCAGACTCCTATCGGCACATTTCCCCAGAATCTCTGAGGAGATCTACTTGTAATCTTTTTAAGAATACTTGTAATTTAGCTCCTCAAACTTTTTATTGTAAGTTTTCCCCTTTGCAAATATCATGGAAAACAAGATGGCGACTCCGCTGGGGATTGTATTCTCCACTGTTGAGAATCAAGTGTCGCAATGCGACGATCAGACCTTCGGGTCTATCTCTGAATTCAGAAAAGCCGGTGCAGCCATATCCTCTCTGGCTAAATCTTCAAGGAAAGTCTCTGTGGAGACAGAAAGGTTCTTTGCGAACCTGTTGCGGTTTTCTGGCGCAACAATGAAGCATGCCCGCAGCCCAAGTCCCGCACTCTCGAGAACCTGATCATTCAGTTCGATCAAGGAAGATTTGAAGAAGTCCTCTTTGGGGGTGGCCTGATGCTTCGAGCACGGAAGCACAGGAAGGTCTCCATGACCAAGGTTTCAAATCAGAAACCAGAAGCAGAATTCTGCCAACATCCCATAGCCTCTCATGTGGCTAGTCAGCTTCCTTGCGAACCTAAGCATCCTCTGCCAAAGCGGATATGGAAGCCTAAACAGAAATCTTCTGCCGAAGCTTCAGGCGTAGCTACGCCAAAACCGCGTCTCTCTTATGAAGAAAAAGGCAAGATGTCTGCCTGCTCCAACAATGCTGCCGACCATAAAGTCAAGACGTCAATCATACCGTTGCCAAATCTAAGAGCAGCAATGCCTTGTGTCAGCCTTGTTTTCACAAGCGAAGCTACTGTACCTCAGCGTACTCATAGGGTTCACGGCCGCGAGGCTAGAACCAAAGCACTATTCAGTGCTAATCCCCTCTGCAAGGATAAGAAGAACGGCACGTCGTCCTATGTGCATTCCGAGAGAGTCTCCACGCGAGATTGTTCAGGCCCTGATAGGTCCGACCTGCGAGAATTCTTGGCGGACAAGCGAAAATTGAAGCCTTTCCGAACCACTTCCTCCTGTTGTCAACGAAGTGGATGCCAGTTGGTGACGGTCCATTCAACTCAGTGTCGGTTAGGACCGATCCTCGCCACTCCTCCATGCCGGCGATCAGTCTTTAATCGACTGTCTGCACGCGTCCCGATAAAGCATCATAAAAGGAGCATCTCGCGAGATCTAGCCTCTGCATCCGTCAACATGACTGGGAGAGGACGAGAACTACGCAGAGGAAGTCGAACCTCTGATGACACCCCCTGCAGCTCCCCAGATCCAGATTACAGTCCAGGCTTAGGCGAAGTCTTGGTGCGCGAAGAAGGTGTTTTTCGAAACACCAGGTCCAGGGTAGCGATACCCTATAATTATGAGCAGCCGTCCTCATCAAAAAACCATACCCTCGCCGCAGCCCAGGAGATCACCCCAACCATCTGATGAAGAAGATGAAGACATCGGGTATGCCTCTTCAGCGACGGTCAGTTCGGTGCGAACAGACAAAGCATCAGTCAACATGGCTGATAACTGATTGCTAAAATTAATGAAACAACCAATGAGTTTAAGAATGTACCGTGTAGCTTGTGGCTAACGGGTCGCGTCCACAAGGAGGGATGTGATGGAAGCTTTTCGATGAGTTGCTTGAAAACAAGGAATTAGTGTTCGTTTTTAGGAAAAAGAGAATGGAAGGAAAAGAGATGAAAAAAGAGAAATTTAAACTTTCAGAAAAGGATTTAGAGAAGGTGATTTTTAAAAAACTTTAAAAGTTGTGATGTTGTTTTATAATAGAAATCAAGTCTGGGCTTACTATCTTCCTACTCAATTGTTCATTCTTCTCTTTAAAGTATTAAGTCCCTCAAGTTATCATTTGCAAATCTTAAAGTTGTTTTTTTATAGAAAGCTTTAAGTAAAGCACATAAGATGCAGAAGGGTTGAGTCTTTTTTCTTCAAGAAAGAGTGGAATCGGATATTAAAACATAAAGCGCGAAGAAGCAAGAATGAATTAAAAACGATTCACAAGAAGTTCAAGAAAGAATGGTAAATTCAACTATCCATACCATCCTCATGTGCCTTCAAGAACACTTTCAAAGAGAAAGGCTTTAAGGAGGACGCATATGAGGTCATGGACATATGATTCATCGGGACTATTTCTTTTAAAAATAGAAGAGAAGAAAACAAAAGAGAGTTCGATAGCAAGCCCAGAAAAAGCGTTTAGTTACTCATGGAAAGCGAAGAAAACAAAGACATAGAATGAAAAGCATACCGTATTGCAAGTGAAAGAGAAATCGGCTCGACTTTTGTATTGCTGTCACTTCAACCTTCAAGTAAAAGCTCTCTGTCCTCTCTCTCACAAGTTTTTGAAACTGGACTACAACTTAAAAAGCAAGATTACAACTTTCTTTCTAGCTAACAAAGACCTAGATCCTAAGAAAATAAAAGCAAAATTTAATCCTAGTCTTCGCCCTTTTCTCTTTGCTCAAACCAGTATTTATAGGCAAAAACCTAAAGGAGAAAATCCCAGGAAGATTGGGGGAATCTCTTGGTCTGATGTATTTCCCGTATCTTCTTCTGATTTTCTTATTTTTGCTTCAAAAGTTGACAAAACAGCCTTTGATTTTGCTTGATTCAGGGAGGATTCTTCTCAACCTTCCTTATATACCAAGATTTTGCACTGATTTCTTCATCTTGATTCAGGGAGGATTCTTCTCAACCTTCCTTTTATGCCAAGATTTTGCCCTGATTTCTTCAGTTTGATTCAGGGAGGATTCTTCTCAACCTCCCTTATATATCAAGATTTTTCCCTGATTTCTTCATTTCAATTTATTCTGAACTAATCAGAATTTAGTGGGCTTTTGGGCTTGTTCTCCTTTCTTCCTTTAAGCACTTGGGCCTACATTTAGCAAAGAAAAAGACAACTTATTAATAGAATTTATTAGCTAACAAGTGTGGTAAAGTGACAATATAAATGCAATGTATGTGACAAATCACACCCCCACACTTGTCTTTTGTTCGCCCTCGAGCAAAACATCATACTAACTCGAATCAATTATTAGACCACTTTCGCAGGTCACTCGATTGCACTGAGCATGTGCAACAAGCCGTTAAACCTCTAGGTCACCCCTAGAGGACGAGTTTTGTCTCGTGAGGGTTTTCAGCGGATTACACCCACAAAATCCAAAAAAGGAAGAGAAAAGGTTAGTATTTTCGAAAAGCATTTTTTTTATATATATTTTGAAGGAGAAAATATTTGAAGTATATTTGTGAGATCTTAAGTAATCTATAAGTTATAGGAATATCAAATTTTTCATTCCTAAACTTAGTCTCCATTCAAAAACATGTCATCAATTAAAGTAAGGAGTCAAATTGTACTTCTCATCTAGTCTATTAATTTACCCTGATTCGTATGCACCATCGTGACTGTGAAGTTTACGAAGGGTTTTTCAACATTAACTCCTATGCCTCATATTATTTATTTATTTATTTATTTTTATTTTTTTGTGAACTTTTATTCCTCAATTTCATTAGGCTTTCTAATCTGCCCATGTAACGAGCTTTCAGTCGGTGACACCCAAACCAGACGGTTTTAGGGCACCAGGTGAGAAACACCCCTAAGGACATAAACACCCGAGCAGATAAGGCCACGAAACCAAGGTTTTTATTTATACTATGTAACCCTTTTAGGCGTGAATACTTATGCTTCATGAGGCATAAATACCCAGCTTAATCAGAGAATACTCTTTTTTTTCAATCTTGTCTAATTATCTTTTGCATAAATACTAAGGCTTGCTTAGGCCAAAGCACCTAGCTACTCGATAATTAGACTTGTTTTTTTTTATTTTTATAAGGCATAAGAGTCTCTGTTTTCAAACCCTAAGTGTGTAAGTGTATTTTGTGTGCATATGTCATCAAGGTAAATATCAAGATTAAATTACTTTCCCAAATTTCTTCCTGACCCTAAAATCAAACAAGTTATTTTATTTCGACCAAGTATAAGAAATCCTAATTATGATTCTCCTATTCCTTAAAATTGACTTAAATTCTTACAAAAAATATATCAAAATATTGTCTACCCTTTTCAAAATTTTTTTTATATATATCCTTTTTTTTATATCAGTCATGTTAGAACCCTCCCCCACACTTATCTCATGCATTGTCCCCAATGTATGAAAGAAATGTATACATGCATGAAATGAAATGTAAAAGAGGTGCATATATTATACAGAAATATGTACAACATCAAGTTTCACCCATACCTAGAGCTTTTTCGGTCTGATCCCTCTAGCTCTCTTCCCATCATTCCAATGGGTCCTCTTTATAGGGCACAGTGGGGAGGCCAAGTGTTTTGTCATTTTAGCTTCCTGCCTCCCCAATCTCACCTTTTTTAGGTGTTTCTCCCTCATATTGCTACAATCTTTATTCAAAAATTTACCACCACCCCCCTTCTCAGATGAAACTTTCTCATTATGAATGCCTAGGAATTCTAACTCAGTTCCATAGATCTCCTCAAAGCTTAAATCAACACTTTCACCTGGAAATGTATAATTAACCAAATGATCTCTAGTTGGTTCATCCAAACACATGAGTTCTTCTTCGAAAAGGTTTTCAAAGAGTATGTCAATCGGAGGTTCTTGAATGATATTCTCATGCGATACATTATTGGTTGGCTCATCGAAAGTGAAGATATTCAAATCAAATTTCCCCTTTTCAAAGGGTACTTTAACATTAGGATCTCCGACATATACCTTCTCATCAAGATAATCGCCTTCATTGAATAATTCACTAAGAAACAGCGACTCATCTTCTATATCTTCACCTTCTTCATCACAATTATTTTCAACAAAATTTACCTCAAATGATTGATCCCTTATCTTACGAGGTGTTTTTCAAGGTTGAAGACATTGACTTCTCTAGTCATGTCTCCGAAAGTTAACCTCATGGACCCATTCATACAATTGATGATGGCATTGGCAGTAGCAAGGAATGGTCGCCCTAGGATAACAGGAGTTTGAGCCCTATGATTGGAGTTGGACACAGGTTGTGTCTCTAGAACTATGAAATCGACAGGGTAAATAAACTCCCCTACCCGGATAAGGACATCATTAATCTCCCCTTTTGGAACTTTCACTGAACGGTCAGCCAGTTGGATAGTGACTCGAGCTGGACTAAGATTGCCCAACCCGAGTTGTTGATAAACTGAGAATGGAAGCAAGTTGATACTTGCCCCCAAGTCAAGAAGTGCACGACTAATCTCGGCTTGTCCTATTGTGCAGGCAATGGTTGGACTACCTGGATCCTTGTACTTGACAGGGATCGGACCCGATAGTAGCTCACTAATGTTAGTGGCTAAGAAGACCTTTTTAGGTACATTAGTCTTTCTCTTCTTGGTGCACATGTCCTTAAGAAACTTAGCATAAGATGGGACTTGTTGGATGGCATCAAGAAGTGGCACATTTATCTTCACTTGATTAAAAATCTCAATTATCTTATCCATGTGCGGATTTTGCTTGTTTTTCAGCCTATTAGGAAATGGTGCTATAGGCTGGTGCACATGACTGGTTGACTTATCTTTTTCAGATTCATCAACTTTAGGAGGGGTGGGATTAGATGAGGTGGATGCTGAAGTGTGATTGTGCTGACTAGGATTAGGTGGTGTTGATACCTTGTTATCAACTTTCTTTCCGACCTCAATGTATGAACAGCATTACATTGATTCAGTGATTGATCCTCAACCAAATGAGCTTGTTGTGAATTCCTAGGATTCATAATTAGTTGACTAGGCAAGGTACCCTTTTGCCTCTCATGTTGTGGGTTGGCTAACTGGCTCATTCGACCCTCGAGCCTCTGTATTGTTTGCATGAGAGAATCTTGGTTCTTCATGTACCTTTCCATTTTTATCTCAAAATCAGTCATTCTCCTTTCGAGTTGAGGATTCTGGAAGGAAGATGGTGGAGCTTGGTTGGGAAAACTTTGTTGATAATTCGAAAAATTGTTGGGAGAATTGTGAGGGTGATTGGAAAAGTTTGGTTGATGATTGGAAGAATTGGAATGATAGAAGTGGTTTGACCGGGGTGGTCATTATTTTGTTGGCTCCATGAGAAATTGGGGTGATTTTTCCAGCCAGGATTATACGTTGGAGAGTAAGGATCATTGTTCGGCCTTGAAAGGCCGCATTCATCGGTTCAGGAAAATGTTGGTGAGCTTGAAATACAGGACACTCCTCAAACACATGATTCATGGCCTGACAGTAAGTACAACCCGGAGTTGGAACTTGGTTCGGGCTGACTTGATTGACTGGACTTGGTTCTTTCGTTTCTAGAGCTTCCAGTCTTCTAGCCAGGTTAGCTAACTTAGCCTCATTAGCGATGGATGATTCGATAGAATGGAGACCTCCTTTTGAAGAGATGGAGTTAGGATTCCTAGAGGTCTCGCTAGCAGATTCCCATTGGATGGTCTTCTCAGCTAGAGTTTCATACAAATCTCATCCTTCATTTTCATCTTTTTGCAAGAAATCCCCTTGGCACATACTTTATAAGAGGGTTTTGGTGGAATAGTCTAAACCGTCATAGAGAGTCGCCATTTCTCTATTCCATGATGTGGACATTGGACAAGGAGGTCTTTAAAGCGTTCAAAGTACCTCTAGAACGGTTCACTGGGTTCTTACTTGAATTGCATGATCGTCTTCCTAATGAGAGCGGTTTTATGGATTGGATAGAACTTCTTCAAGAAGACCTTGATGAAACCATCCCAAGATGTGATAGAGCTGGCCGCTAAGCTATAGAGCCATTTCTTGGCTAGGTCCTTAAGAGCAAATGGGACAAATCTCAACCTAATAGCATCATCTGTAAGGTGTGAGATTTTCATCATTAAGCATACTTCCTCAAATTCTCTTATGAAGAAATAAGCGTCTTCAGACTCTAAGCCATGAAATTTAGGGAGTGTGTTGATGAACTGTGGCTTAAGCTCAAAGTTGTGTTCACCAACCGATGGAAGTTGGATGCAGGATGGAAGTGATGTTCTAATGGGATAAAACCTATCCTGCAAAGATGTCGATCGATCCATAACCAAATCTGGTCTAGGTTCAAACTCGGGTGGTGATGTGTGTCTAGTCAACCTAGATGAATTAGGGTCTCTCGACCACACTTGCATACACAATCACGATCACAACAAGTTCAAACAGCAGTCAACAATAAAAATCAACCAAGCCTAGTCTAAGGTATCCTTGACCTAGACAACTCCTAACTGGTTGATTTTCCACAAGAGGTAGAATGTAGACTTTGACCACAAGCTAATCAGCCAGGTCGGGGCAAGATTGGTGGGAGGTTTCCGTCAAAAGACGTTCCTTAATTAAATAACCACCACTCTTCGGGCTTTCGGCCCTCAATCCCTTTCCTTGACACTGATTTTACAGGAGTCAATTTCCAACACTTTTCCTCTTTAGGATAATCTCCTATTGAGTTCGAGATATCCCTAAGGCCAACGTCTATCAAATTTTAATTAGGCTTAGGTTGTGCGTGCTTGGAGATGGTTTGTGGGCTAAGGAAGGGTAATGACTTCCCCACCTTATCTTGATTTGGGTTTGCCCTTAGAATTGATTCGTGCAAGTGTGCAAGATATAGGAAAGTAGCATTCAAAAGCAAAATCACCCAAGAATGTTTCCTAAACTATATGCCTTGTCTCCAGCTCTCTTCAACAGTAATTGTAAAGTAAACGTAATTAGACAAATGCCTAGAATGCAAGTCTAAACGTTTTTAAGCAATTCACAATCACTCAAATTACTGTTGGATTAAAACAGGGATGGTGATAACAAAACTAGCACAAATATGACATAAAAAACTGAAATTTTTGCAAGCAATATGTCCTGCAAAACAAAGTTTTTAGTAGTCCAAAAAAATTTCAGATTTGCAAAGCAATTTCTTGAAATTCTTTTTCCTACTTTCGAGAGTCACAGAATTTTCAAGTCTTCGGCAAGCTTGAATGCTAGATCTTGATCTTCAATTCCCTGAAACAAACACACAAGAATTGTTAAAACAACTACACCGTTCCCTCCCCGGCAACGGCGCCAAAAATTGATTGCTAAAATAATGAAACAACCAATGAGTTTAAGAATGTACCGTGTAGCTTGTGGCTAACGGGTCGTGTCCACAATGAGGGATGCGATGGAAGCTTTTCGATGAGTTGCTTGAAAACAAGGAATTAGTGTTCGTTTTTAGGAAAAAGAGAATGGAAGGAAAAGAGATGAAAAAAGAGAAATTTAAACTTTCAGAAAAGGATTTGGAGAAGGTGATTTTTAAAAAACTTTAAAAGTTGTGATGTTGTTTTATAATAGAAATCAAGTCTGGGCTTACTATCTTCCTACTCAATTGTTCATTCTTCTCTTTAAAGTATTAAGTCCCTCAAGTTATCATTTGCAAATCTTAAAGTTGTTTTTTTTATAGAAAGCTTTAAGTAAAGCACATAAGATGCAGAAGGGTTGAGTCCTTTTCTTCAAGAAAGAGTTGGAATCGGATATTAAAACATAAAGCGCGAAGAAGCAAGAATGAATTAAAAACGATTCACAAGAAGTTCAAGAAAGAATGGTAAATTCAACTATCCATACCCATCCTCATGTGCCTTCAAGAACACTTTCAAAGAGAAAGGCTTTTAAGGGAGGCATGCATATGAGTCATCGGGACTATTTCTTTTAAAAATAGAAGAGAAGAAAACAAAAGAGAGTTCGATAGCAAGCCAGAAAAAGCGTTTAGTTACTCATGGAAAGCAAAGAAAACAAAGACATAATGAAAAGCATACCGTACTGCAAGTGAAAGAGAAATCGGCTCGACTTTGTATTGCTGTCACTTCAACCTTCAAGTACAAGCTCTCTGTCCTCTCTCTCACAAGTTTTTGAAACTGGACTACAACTTAAAAAGCAAGATTACAACTTTCTTTCTAGCTAACAAAGAACCTAGATCCTAAGAAAATAAAAGCAAAATTTAATCCTAGTCTTCGCCCTTTTCTCTTTGCTCAAACCAGTATTTATAGGCAAAAACCTAAAGGAGAAAATCCCAGGAAGATTGGGGGAATCTCTTGGTCTGATGTATTTCCTGTATCTTCTTCTGATTCTCTTATTTTTGCTTCAAAAGTTGACAAAACAGCCTTTGATTTTGCTTGATTCAGGGAGGATTCTTCTCAACCTTCCTTATATACCAAGATTTTGCCCTGATTTCTTCATCTTGATTCAGGGAGGATTCTTCTCAACCTTCCTTTTATGCCAAGATTTTGCCCTGATTTCTTCAGCTTGATTCAGGGAGGATTCTTCTCAACTTTCCTTATATGTCAAGATTTTTCCCTGATTTCTTCATTTCAAATTTATTCTGAACTAATCAGAATTTAGTGGGCTTTTGGGCTTGTTTCTCCTTTCTTCCTTTAAGCACTTGGGCCTACATTTAGCAAAGAAAAAGACAACTTATTAATAGAATTTATTAGCTAACAAGTGTGGTAAAGTGACAATATAAATGCAATGTATGTGACAAATCAATAACACTAACGACGACCTCCGTCGGCGTTTGGAAGCTCAGGAGCAAACCTCCAGAACTCAGCAAGAGACCCTGGACAATATTCAACAAATGCTTGCTCGACTCCTCAGCAACCAGAATGATGATGATACCGGGAGTAATCACGATGAGGAAGAACACTTCAGCAATGCTCCGCCCAAGACGGAGAAACCCAAGGAAGGCTCTTCCCTAGACGCCGAAGTTCTTAAGGGCCTTCAAGCTCAAATTCCATCCCTAGCTCAGAGGGATAAATTGAAGAAAGTAGGGGCAGTCCGCCCTTACCCACTGGAATGGGATTCGGTGCCATATCCACCGAAGTTCAAACCACCGACGTTGCATACATATGATGGTAAGAGCTCAACCAATCATCACATCTACTACTTCTGGTCCCAGACTGGTAATGTCCTAAGCAACGACGCCATCATGGCTAGGCTGTTTATTGGCACCTTGAAAGGAGTAGCCTTCGACTGGTTCCGACGTCTCCCTCCGGGCTCTATCAATTCCTAGATCGACCTAGAAACTCGGGTCCTCTCTCGTTTCTATGAGGATGACACCGAAGTGACTATGGACAAGCTCCTCTCCACCGTGCAGAAGAAGGGCGAATCTGTCCGTGAATACATTGAGCGGTTCAGAAATTTGTCCCTAATGTGCCCAGCAGGGATGCCATTACCCATGCCCTTACAGACATGCAGACACAACTTCTTGGATCAAGTGAAAGTTCGCATGGGGGCTGTCAAGGCCCACACTTGGAAGGAATTGGTCGAACAAGCAGAAATAGCCGAGAAGTCAGCTAAAAAGTTTGAACCTTCCGCCCCTAGAGGCAAATGGGGAATGAACAACAAAGGGCGTAGCGACCTCCCGCAGTCCTCTCAGGCTAAAGGCAAAGAGACTATGTCTGTCGAGTTATCCGGAGACACGCAGACAAAGGCCAAGAAGAGCGGCTTCAACAATCAGGAGCCCAAGTTCCTTCCTAAACAGTACTCCTTCAAAGACGATCAGGTGGTCACGATATTCCATCTGCTCCACAAAGGGAATAAGATGAAGCTGCCAGATGCTCGACATCCCAATGAGATAGGGCGTACAAACGACCCTAAATACTGTCTTTATCACAGGATGGTTCACCATCCTATCGACAAATGCTATGTCCTCAAAGACAGGATACAAGCCTTAATCGACGCCGGAGTTCTGACATTGAAAACTGAGCAGAAGAAAGTCACTGCCAATATGGTGACTCTGGAGTTCGGCAGCACCCAAAAGGTCACAGTTCCTGATGGGACCTATCCAACCCCTGCGCCACGGTTGGAAGTAAAGCATCCTTTAGCCATGACCAGGACGATAAAGGCCTCGTCCCCTTGACATTGGAGACAGGGGAAGTCATGTGGATACACCCGGATCTCGTCCAAGACATACAACAGGGTTCAAAGTAGCTCAACCTAAGAGGCAAATCTTGCAACGTCATCTCCGTCCTACCAGATGATGGTGACCTTACATCAGCTTCTCTCAGTGATTCGGAAGGAGAAAAGCATGCCTGCATAGCACAGGCAGATGCACCTCAACAGACGGGCACCCGATCCGGGAAATCATACCTGAGGCAGTATGAGGATCCTGCTGACGAGATACAACAGCAAACGATGTCAGCACCAATACCAGCGTCCACTCCAATTCCAACCAAAGGAAAGGAGAAGCCTAAGGAGGTACGATTCGACCATGTGTTGAAGAAACCGTCAGGCCAAGGGCTTGATACACCCTTCCGTTTTGATATATTAGCTCAGTTAGCTAATATCCAGCTCGTATCACAATACATGAGCTCCTTCGTCTCTCTAAAGAGACAAGAGAGGCACTCAGAGATGCGCTAGCCAACTCAGAGTCCTTTCTGACATGCATGCCCGAGGTCCCTGACGATGAGATGCGACCTCCCTACTCAGAGTGTCTCACGCACAATCAAAGGTGCCCGCTATTACATTCACGACGGAAGACATGCTTCTCAAGGATAACAAGCATGATCGACCTCTGTACTACACCGGATATATCGGTTCAACCTGCATTGAAAGAATACAAGTCGATCCGGGGTCCGCGCTCAGCATCATCCCCAAAAGACTTCTCTATTTCCTCGGCATACCGCTGTACAGGTTGTCCGCAACCATTACTAAAATATACGGTTTCAACGCCGGGAGCAGCCATCCACTTGGGAAGATTCGGCTCCGTTGCAGAATCAGAAGCCTGAAGTCAGAAGTCACATGTTATGTCATTGACGCTGACACATCATATAACTTGCTGCTGGGACGACCATGGATCCACGCCAACTGGATCGTTCCCTCTACTCTCCACCAGTGCTTCAAATATGTGGAAGATGATGCGACAGTACGAACTGTCTTCGCTGAAAAGCAACCCTTCAAAGGTGTGGAAAATTACTACACTGACGCTCTCCTGTATCAAGAGGCGGTGTGAAGCGCCTAAAGAACCATTGCCAGATGATGATGAAAGTGGCAATGAGGCAGATTCAGAATCCGAAGCAGGCATGCCAGCCATCCTAATCGGCGAACCAATCATAGCATGTCTTAATAATCCCCAATGTAATATTCCTTCTGAAGACGAAGGTGAATGGGTAATTAATGAGAATATTTCTTTTGATTATCCCGTGGGTATTGGGTCGATTAAATCCATTGCAGAGGGATCTTTGCATATGCCTTTGCATAAGGCGAGTGCGGCTAGCATACCTGTGGAAGCTATAGAAGGGGCCACGCTGGTAGTCCCTCCATCCAAGCAAGGTCAGTCACTGATAATCTTCGGAAGAACCCGGCCACGGGGGCCCGCAACTGCAGACTCAAGCTCAGAGTCAGAGGCTCCACAGTTCTTTCACTATGCGTCGTCAGCACGCCATATTATGAAGAAAATGGGTTACAACTTGAAGCAGGGAGCGGGCCTGAACTTCGGAAAAGGAAGACGCAGCGTGATGCGCAACTTTGTCCCAAAAGGGAAACCTACAAATTACTATGATAGTACACGCAGGGGGTTGGGGTATGTTACACCCACCTCATCAACGACAGTTCAAGTCGAAAACGACGGATCGATTCTGTCACAGTCGGCCTCATCCTCCGAATGGGACTCAGATGTCAGTATAGGAGGAATGTTCGAAGACCTCACTGTTAATATGACTTCAAGCAGTCAATTGGAACCCGCAGAGGATGCCGATGAGGAACCATGGGCCCAGCAATTAAGCCTTCAGTGGGAAAAGCGATTTGAGCTGCGCGAACCACCTACTAAAGACAAGATAATACAAGTCAACCTGGGGAGTCAAGATCATCCCAAACCCATCTTTATAAGTGAGAGCCTATCACTTATAGAAAAGGAAGAATTGACAATGCTCATAAAAGAGTATATAGATGTCTTCGCGTGGAGCTACGAAGACATGCCCGGACTTGATCCACAGGTCGCTATGCACCGTCTAAACATCAAGCCCGACGTCAAGCCAGTTAAGCAGCAACAACGTCGGTTCCGCCCGAACGTCATGGAAGCTATTGAAGCCGAGGTTCACAAGCTCATTGCCTGTGGCTTCATTCGGGAGGAACAACATCCAGATTGGGTGGCTAATATAGTCCCCGTCCTCAAGAAGAATGGGAAAAATACGAATTTGCATTGACTACCGTGATCTCAATACGGCCTGTCCTAAAGATGAATTCCCACTGCCCATCACCGACGTAATGATTGACAACACATGCGGGTTCCAAAGGATGTCTTTCATGGACGGCTTCTCAGGGTACAACCAGATTAAGATGTATCCCGACGACGAGAAGCATACTTCTTTCTGAACACCATTAGGGGTATACTGCTACACTGTAATGCCCTTCGGACTGAAGAATGCCGGAGCAACCTATCAGCGGGCGATGAGTATGATCTTCCGCGATCATCTCCGAAAGACGGTGGAATGCTACGTCGACGATATTGCCGTCAAAAGCCGCAACAAAGATGAACATCTTCGTGACCTGAGAACGATGTTCGACATAATGCGGGCTCATCAATTGAAAATGAACCCGACAAAATCCTTCTTGGGAGTGTCAAGTGGCAAGTTCCTCGGATTCATTGTCACATCAAAGGGGATTCATCTTGACCCAGACAAAGTCAAAGCCATCCAGAGTATGCATCCACCAAGGAACCTCAAAGAGCTCAGAGGTTTGCAAGGCAGGCTGGCGTATACCAGGAGATTCATAGCAAATCTCTCAGGCCGCTATCAACCGTTCACTCGACTCATGAAAAAGGGTACTGCCTTCGTATGGGATCAAGCTTGTCAAGAAGCTTATGAAGACATCAAGAGGTATCTCACGAAACCTCCGGTCTTGGTGGCCCCTACATCAGGGAAGCCATTCTTGCTTTATGTAAAAGCTCTAGACTATTCCCTCGGTGCCCTCCTCGCTCAAAAGGACGACAATGGCCATGAGCAAGCCATTTATTACCTGAGCAGGACCCTCATAGGAGCAGAATCTCGCTACAATCCTATCGAGAAAGAGTGTTTAGCTCTCGTCTTCGCTGTCCAGAAGACACGACATTATTTGGTCGGCCAAACCATACACGTCATCTCCAGGGTGAACCCTTTGCGTCTCCTCATGACAAAGCCAGGATCGCTTAACTCAAGATTGGCTAAGTGGGCGCTTTTGTTGTCTCAATATGACATGACCTTACCCCTCAGAAGGTGGTCAAAGGCCAAGCCCTCGCAGAGTTCTTGGCCGCTCATCCAGTGCCGGAACAGTCAAAACTTCACGAAGATATCCCTGATGAAGTCTTCGAGTCTAATGCAACCTCAGGAGAGGAAGTATGGCAGATGTTCTTCGATGGAGCATCCCGAATGGGCCCTAAAGGCAAGATCATTGCCGGAGTGGGGGTTGTGTTTATCCCCCCGCAGAACCATATTCTTCCTAGAGCATTTTCCTTAACGGAATCATGCTCCAACAATGTAGCAGAATATAATGCTCTGCTCATCGGCCTTCAACTCGCCCACGGAATGGGGGTACGCTACCTCGAAGCTTATGGCGATTCAAAGCTGATCATCAATCAGGTAAAAGGCGAATATGAAGTCCGTCATGAAGACCTGGTGCCTTACTACCACATGGCCATCGAATTGGCTAACCTACTTGAAGGTTTCTACATCGGGCACGTGTCTCGATCTCAGAATACCAAGGCGGATGCCCTCGCTGCATTAGCGACAACGCTAGCCTTGCCAGCCGACACCGAGTATCATCTCACAGTCGCGACCCGACATCTCGTATGCTCTAAGCATATGCAAAGAATCCGAGAAGTCCATAATGTCTCCATGGATCTTGAGCCGAGGGATTGGTGCTTTCCTCTTATTGACTATGCTCTTCACGGTCTTCTTACAAACGATTCTAAAGAAGCGGCATCCATCAGACGAAGGTCTCTCCGTTTCTACTACGACCCAACCTTGAAGACACTTTACCGTCGCTCATATGACGGTGTCCTTCTTCGTTGCCTCTCTCATTCAGAGGCACAGGAAGCGCTTAAAGAAGCACATGTCGGCATTTGCGGAGCTCATCAGCCAGGTCCAAAGCTTAAGGACAGATTGTACAGACTTGGGTACTATTGGCCGACTATGATAGCCGACGCCATCCAATATGCACGAAGGTGTAAGGCGTGTCAAATCCACGCGGACTTCATACACCAACCTTCGGAGTTGCTCCACCCGACTATTGCTTCATGGCCATTTGAAGCATGGGGAATAGATGTCGTAGGGCCAATCAGCCCCTCCTCGACGAAAGGTCACCGTTTTATCCTTGCAATAACCGACTACTTTTCAAAGTGGGCAGAAGCCATACCATTGGCCGAAGTCAAGACCTCCAATGTGGTTCACTTTATCAAACACCATGTCATCCATCGATTTGGTGTCCCCAGGTGGATCATCCATGACAATGGTCCCCAATTCATAAGCCAAGTATTCTATCGGTTATGCGATAAATGCCGAATTCAGAATGTGGCTTCAACTGCCTACAATCCTGCCGCTAATGGCTTGGCAGAAGCATTCAACAAAACAATCATCAAGCTGCTCAAGAAGTTCGTCTCCTCGAATAAGCGAGATTGGGACGAAAAGCTCGGTGAGTGTCTCTGGGCCTACCGAACGACGGTGCGGACACCGACAGGCAATACGCCTTTCTCCTTGGTTATGGGTGCGAAGCAGTGCTCCCATTGGAAATCCAGATGCCATCATTGCGAGTAGCCCTGACTACTAAAATCTCATCAGAGAACAATGATCGGTTGCGTCTTCAAGAGCTCGAAGCCCTAGACGAGAAGCGGCTACAAGCTCAGCAACATATTGAGCTGTATCGGACTCGAATATCGAAAGCCTTCAATAAGAAGGTCAAGCAGAGAGTCTTCCAGAAAGGAGACCTGGTCTTAGCCGTCAGACGACCGATGATTATGACGCACAAGACCAAAGGCAAGTTTCAGCCTAAATGGGAAGGACCGTTTGTAATAGAAACAGTCTATTCAAACGGAGCATACCGCCTTATGATTGCAGATGGCGACCTACTCATGATGCCGATCAATGGCAAGTTCTTAAAGAAGTATTATCCTTAATCAAGGATCCTTCTCTTGATCAAGTTAACACTACACCTCTGATCAAGATCTCCGTGTCCAAAGTACACACAAAGAGAGCCTTTCTCTTCCTCCAAGCGAGACTATACAGCCATAAACCAATAGGAAGTTGGTCGTGCACTCCTTATCTTAAAGGAGAATCAGGGTTATGCAGACATTAACCGATAATCCAACATCCTTAACGATTAAGGATGGAGGAAATGTTGGCCTGTAAGCCCAACATAAGTCCTCGACAACTCATCATGCTGAGGGGAATAGCATGGCTAGCCCAACTCAAACGGTAGTTGGTAAAGGCATATCAAAAAGGTTGATAGCTGGGGGTTTGCTAAAAATCCTAAGGGACCTGTTCCCATTTGATTCCCTCTCCAAAGTCGCTTACCAATTCTCATCCATAGAATGGTAAGACCACATATATATTCCGCTGTTACGTTAACATTAAACCTATGACAGTGATTTCCTCTTTCTCCCGAGAAAACGAGACCTTTTCCGAATTCGATCACCAATTTTGAGCTTAGTGGCATCTCAATCGGTTATGTCATTGCGACCTCTGAACCAGCAGACAGCTAAGTCTCAATTCCGAGCCATGTTGACATTTACAAAAGGCAGGTCTCGATACTTGTTGACATTGCAAAAGACAAGTATCACCGATTTTGAGCTTGGTGGCTTCTCAACCAGTTATTTCATTGCGACCTCTGAACTGGCAGATAGCCAAGTCTCACCAATTTTGAGCTTGGTGGCTTCTCAACATGTTATGTCATTGCGACCTCTGAACTGGCATATAGCCAAGTCTCATCTATTTTGAGCTTGGTGGCTTCTCAACCAGTTATGTCATTGCGACCTCTGAACTAGCAGATAGCCAAGTCTCATCTATTTTGAGCTTGGTGGCTTCTCAACCAGTTATGTCATTGCGACCTCTGAACTGGCAGATAGCCAAGTCTCATCTATTTTGAGCTTGGTGGCTTCTCAACCAGTTATGTCATTGCGACCTCTGAACTGGCAGATAGCCAAGTCTCATCTATTTTGAGCTTGGTGGCTTCTCAACCAGTTATGTCATTGCGACCTCTGAACTGGCAGATAGCCAAGTCTCACCTATTTTGAGCTTGGTGGCTTCTCAACCAGTTATGTCATTGCGACCTCTGAACTGGCAGATAGCCAAGTCTCATCTATTTTGAGCTTGGTGGCTTCTCAACCAGTTATGTCATTACGACCTCTGAACTGGCAGATAGCCAAGTCTCATCCATTTTTGAGCTTGGTGGCGTCTCAATCGGTTATGTCATTGCGACCTCTGAACCAGCAGACAGCTAAGTCTCAATTCCGATACTTGCTGACATCTACAAAAGGCAAGTATCTCCCCTTTAGCCCCGCAGAGGGCTAGCCTCGAGCTTGGTGGCGCCTCAATCGGTTATGTCATTGCGACCTCTGAACCGACAGACAGCCATGTCTCATTATCCAATCAAACAAAGACAATGTTCTCAAGCCAGAACAAAATTGGAGATTCAATAGAAGGCAAAGAACAAAAGAAAGAATTTTCATTGATTCTAAGAAGATGGGATACATAGAGGCACACATATACAATGATTTACAGGCGTACATTGTAAGATCGAATCCCATCTCCAAGGGAAGCCAGCCTCATCCTCCTGTCATCAGCAGCCTAGGCCAACGCCTGTGATCTCAGTTCAGCCTCATCGAAATCCACCGCCTGGGCCAGACGAGCTTC